>JAQJVK010000001.1:158275936-158875936 GCA_035578135.1 Flexamia atlantica
CTTCTTTTTCTGTTAAAACATCCGTTTCTTCACCTAGTTCGCTTTCTTCTTCAGTTGTTTCTCCTTGTTGTGTAAAACTTGTATCACTTTCATATTCTTCTTTTTGTTCAAATTTTGAAATGGGTAAAATAGCATCTCCGGAAAAATTAAATGTTGAATGTTTAACATTTTGTCCTAATTGTTTTAATGGCTCAGTAATAGGTTTAAATGTTGATTCCAGAAATTTCTCTCTTTCACTTATTCCTAATCTTAACGCTCTGTTTTTATGTCTAATAGAATCACTAAGTGATTTTATTTCTTTTAATAGCTTTTCCTGATTAACCATGTTTACACCATGAAGACTTGTACGATAATGTTGTTAATTAATGTATTAAAACAAATTTATCAAAACCTATGCGGTAACGACCATCTGTTATAGCTTTATCTTTCATAATTACCAAAAATCCATATTTTTCCGCCCAAGCTTTTCCACAAAGCTCTTTGAATTTATCAAATGACATATCAGCATTTACATGATCGTTGTATATATGTTTTAGGTTTGTATCGTCTTGTTTGAATAAAACTAAAATATTTGCATTGTCTCTAATTAGTTGTTTTGGAATTTTGCTATATGTTTGTCCGATATATATGCTATCAATATTATTATGTCTTCCCATGGCAAAATAGTTTCTAATAGTATCATGATTTTCACTAGATACATCATCAAATACAAATACAGAATACGGCTTAGCCTGGTCTGGTTGCATAACACTGTCACTAGCATTAAATTTGTAATAGTTAACATCGGGCACATCAGTCAGGATCTTTTCCAACAATTGATACTTTGGTTGATGTAAGGACTTTGAAAAAATATATAGGTTATTAAATCGCAATCCTTTTGTGTTTGTAATTAAGTTAAACACAACGTTAGTTTTGCCACAGTTTGAAGGACCGCTGACTATACATCGTACAGTGTTTGGAAATAAACTGCCGTGTTTACCATTGTTGATTTTAACGTTATCTACGGTTAAATCATCAATGTTATTAATATTAAATTTATCTTTATGGTGAACAATCTCCATCTTATTCAAAGGCAGAAGAGTAAATAAGTTTATTTAAAACTAAATCAAATCTTTTATAGGTATCCACGAATCTTCAGTTTTATCAAACCCCAACCAACGTACTTTAACTTGGTCTTTTTTCCTTTGCAACACCTTTTCAACAAGATAAACATCGCCTACTGTTGACTTTAACAATTCATGTCCGTAAAAACCGCCTTGTAACAAATTTCCTTTGTTATCTTTTAAAATATAAGTTTCCGGTACAGTAGGTTGTACTTTATACACTGTAAAAACTTCATTTGTCCAATTGGGCAGGTATTTTTTAGTAAACACTCCTTTGTATTTACTAATTCGAACTTTATCATTTACATTAAATTTTCTTGGTTTTCTTTGTTCCGCTTTTGGCTGTGTATTTTTTTTAATTCGTTGTAAAACTAGTTTAGCGTTTTTTTCTTATTCACTTTGTTAGGTGCCATACCGATAGTTCTATGAAACTTGTTGTTGTAATCGCTTATTAATTTTGGTAAGATATCAACCCATACGTAAGAACCTCTTTTCGAAAACATTTTATACATTGCACCTTTTAAGGTTCTATTAAATCTTTCAATTATAGCTGCCTTTTTCTCAGAATTTGTGGAATAATGATTTATGTTATATTTTTTCATTAACAAGGCAAAATGTTTATTAAAAAATTCTTTCCCATCATCAGTTTGTAAATGTTTAATTTTATTTTTATCTCTTTTTATAGCTACTTCCATAGCTTTTGTTATGCTGTTACCAGTTTTGTCTTTTAATGGCAAAGCATCTGCAACTTTAGTAAAACAATTAATAATCGTAAGTATGTATTTAAATCCTTTATTTATTTTACTATGCGGTTGCATTTCAATTAAATCTGCTTGATATAAATCATTTATTCCTTTTACAACAGTATTTCGTCGTGGAAACTTTATTCTTGCAGGTTTATGAAGTTCATTAACAATCTTTTCCTTTAAGTCTGTCATGATGATTTTACTAACAAAGTCAAGTTAGTATTGACTGTTTCTTTTTCTGCATCCGCTTTTATAGTTCAAGGTCATTTCAACATATTTTAAAAAAAGGGGAAATCACAGCGAGCATGCTGTGATTTCCCCTTTTTTTCTTTTTTTCTTTTTTTATTTTTTTATTTTTTTCTTTTTTTTCTTTTTTTCTTTTTCTTTTTACTCATTGATAGGATTGAGAGAGTAGTGGCCGAATGGTAGAGTGTGAATTTTGTCTGGAAGAATGTGTCGTTTGTCATCATTGGAGCAGAGTGCTTTTTTCACTTCTGTTACGCTGTACAGTTGATGGTTGAAACTTCTGATGGTGTTGAATTTTGCAGTTATAGTCGTTTCTTCAAATAAGCATTGCTTGTAGTGTTCAAAATTTACATTCTTCTTAAGATACAAACTTTTTACTCCCTTAGCTTTTTTAATAATATTGTTTTCTTCTTTATGCAATTGTAGTGAATACAATTTTGACATTAGTGCAATAAGTTCTTTCAGTAAAATTCCATTTGCTTCGTCTTTAAATTTTCCAAGTTTCTTTTTGTTCCGATCATTGTCATAATTTAAATGATCTTTTGGATAGTCACTAAAATCAAATTCATTTTTGTGAACAAATGTTCGAAGATCCAAATACATATCTTCAGTAAGAATCCAGTAGATGAAAGCGTCCGTGTCCATGTAGGCGATTCCGATGTTATCTCTACCGTAGAAGGCGACCATTTTGTTGTAGTGGAAATCGTACATGTGGGTTTTGGAAATATCCAAGATTGACATTCCAACGTACAACGGACGATCCATTTTCACACTTGTCTTCTTCATAGATACTGCCACAAGGTTTTCATTGATGATAACGGATGTTTCAAAGTTTGGTTTTTGTACAAGTTTTTCTAGTTTTATAGGATCTGTAATTAATTTAACATTTTTGTGTTTTCTTTTGTTTTCCAATGTTTTTCCAAATATCGCGTTATTCATTAATTTAAAAAAGTCCTTTTGAAATGTTGATGTTGCAGCTGCTCTTCTTCTGGTGTTTGAATCAATGTACGGTTTTAACCAGCAAGATTGGGAAAATTTTAAAACTCTATGAATTTTGGTTATACGTAAACCCAATTGGAGTGCTTGTTGAACAACCCAAAAGTGAGCTACGTATCTTTGTTTATTTTCAAGAGTCATCATTAATTTTGGATGTTTGCCAATTGGTGAAACTTCTGTTTTTGCAAGGAGCGGAAGATCGTAATGAAGATCATGCAAGTGTTCTGGATATTCAAAGTCACAGTCCAATATGTATCCGGTGTCTCCGTCTTTTGAAATTTGCGAAATATCACCAATAGAGTCTGGATTAACCCATTCAAAGTTTCCAAAAGGAAGTGGATTAGACATGGCCCATCCGTATAAATTGTTGGCATCGAAATATCCTAAGAACACTGATGGTTTTTCTTTATCGTAGTTTGGAAGATATTTGTTGTTAGCTTTAACATGTCTAGTAACACTTTGGGTCAATCCACCTCTAACGCCCGATTCGATCATCAACACCATGTCAATATCTGTTAATAATTGAAGGTTGCACTTTGTTTCTTTTAGCATAGCTTGCCAAGCTAGTCCTGGAGAAGTATAAGAATGAAGAGGGTCTAATCCGTAAGCTTCAAAGCAGGTGTTTCTAAATTCTTCCATCACATCGCAGAGAAGGGTCACATCAAGTTTTACATAAAAGTCAGAATAATCTCCCAGAGTGTTCATTTCCAATTCGTCCCAAACTCTGCATGCGTGTTGATAGTCTTCAGGTGAAATGTCCAAATCGGTAAGTTTACTTTTGAAAGCTTCTGGTGGAGGAAGTGACGTTTCTTGAAATTTATGTAGTCCATCGATGTAATCATACGGGAAAACTCCTTTCCGAAGAACCAAATCCATTTTTTCTGCAGGTACAATTTTGCTTGTTTCTATTAAATTTTGTCTTCTTAAATTTTCAGAAAGTTTCATAAGACTGGAAGGCATAAATCGAAAAGAATCAACAAATCTAAGTTTAATTTTGCCCACCTTTTTTGAAAAGCTTATAAATTTTTCCATAGTTTGTGCTATAACGTCTATTTCACCGTTGTCTCTTGCTAATTCAGGAATGATAAAATGTCCATCGTATCCGCTAAGATTGTGAAAAACCACGGGAATAAAAGATGGTAGTTTGTAGTTGATGTTACATCCGTTGCAAGCTGCACCTCTGTAGGCTCCTGTCAGATGGTCATGGTCGCGAACTTTAACTTTAGTTTCTGTAAATTGATTGTTACACAAATAGCATGTTGTTGTCGAATCATAAAGATAAATTTCTTCCGGTGTCATAGGTGACATAGGAACCACATTGCTATACATTGCTTCCACTTTCCCAGCGATGTCGTATAAATCATCAACAAAGTATCGAGCTGCTTCTTCTCCACGATAGATCTTTGGTGTAGATGTCAAACCATATTCTTGAAGATGTTCTTCAGGCAGAGTGGATTTTACTATTAAACAGTAGCTGTTTGGTTTGTGAAGTTGATACTTTGTTCTGCTTGTAATTTCCTCTCCTTCTTCTTGTTCAAGTGGAAGCAATGAAGATTCAAAATCTGCATACACTACAACGGGGATTCTGTATTGTTGGATAACTTTATCAAATTTTACTTGTGATCTGCTAGGGTGTGGTAATTTAATTCTTACTTCATAGTTTCCATTGCATAATCTTTTATGTTCTGTTAACCATTCTGAACCTCCTCTTCTTAAAGGTTTGTTTACAAAACAGAAACATCTTTTACAAGTTGTTTTTGGTTGTTCACGTTTTGATAACTGTTTGCAAACTAGAGCTTCAAAATCTTTAATATATACATAATGTGAAATATCACCTTTAGTTATAAATAATAAATCGGTATGATCTCTGCGTTCGGTGGGTGTTATACGTAAGGGATAGACATTGTTGGATGAATCTAAGCCAAAGATGTTTACAGATGCAAAAGGATTTTTCTTTTCAAATTTTGATATGTCTTGAATTGAAACAGGATAAGTCATGCCTTGAAAGTTATACATATAGGAAACCTCATCGTATGCTCTACTCGGTCGTTCCACATGATCTTCTACATATTTTGCAAGCATTGCATACTTGAAACATTCAGCATTTTCATTTTGTACATTAACACAAGATTTGGTTACTCGAATCTTCCTTGGCAAAGCAATATAACTACTACCTCTCATTCCATATCCATGTTTATGAACTCTCACATCTAAGCTTGTTATACTTAACAAACTCCATCCAGAACCTCTTCCTTCATGTTCTTGTAATTTTGTTAAAAGTTCTTCAAAACAATCATCCACAATTGAGCTTATATCCGATGCAAACATGATGGTTTTGTTTTTAGTTAAAAATCCTCTTGGTGATGTTTCATTCTGAACATTTGTAAATACAGTATCTAATAATATTCCAAACTTTATAAAATTTAATCTTCTTAGTTCATTCTTCAATGTTTCTGTTACTAATGTTTTTGCTTTCAATATAAATTGTGCTAGTTGCAATTGAGCATTGTCAATCTTAAAATGAGTTACTACACTGCCTGGTAAAGCTCGGGCGTATAATTCCACATCCAAAGATGGTCCGGGTGCGTATTGAATAACACTTGGTCTTGAATTTAGTTGTTGTTGATGGGTAGCCAGCATTTGATCTAATTCTTCCAAATCTTCTTCTTCTGCATTGTTTCTTGTTTCGTTGTTATGGTACACTTCTTTGTGTATTTGTAGTAAGTTTTCATTTTCAAAAGATTCTTCACAACTGATGCAGTAATACATGACGTAGGTGTGCTCTCCACAAAAGTTGCAGTAATAATAAGAACCACTCTTAAACTACCCCTATTTATAGCACTACCCCCACCACTTTTTCTGTATTAAACACAAAAAGTGTTAATAACAGTTAAATTTCTTATATTTCAAAACTCCTAAGTGTCAAGGTCAAATAATGCAAGTTTAAAAAAACATCTAAGTGCCAAATAATGCAGGTATTAAAAAAATCTAAGTGTCAAGGTCAAATAATGAAAGTTTTAGAAAAAATCTAAGTCTCAAGGTCAAATAATGGAAGTTTTAAAAAAAATTCTAAGTCTCAAGGTCAAATAATGGAAGTTTTAAAAAAATCTAAGTGCCAACGTCAAATAATTTAAGTTCAAAATAATACATATATTATGCGTCGTAAGTGTGATCATCATTGCTGTTGTTTAAATATGTTATTTCCAAATCGTTATCGCTTTCATCTTCCTCCATGTCCGATGCCGGAAACAAACGTCGCCGAACAAGAGCATGTATATATTGTACTGGATCATAGTTAATTGTTACAACATGTGTTAACGGTGTTTCTTCGCCTATTGCTACTGGTACTTCCAAAATATTTTCTTCATCACTTGTAGCATCAGACGTAGCATCGGATGTAGCATCGGATGTAGCATCAGATGTATCTTCTACTGGAATCAAACTATTTTCAAAAATACTTTCGTCATCCGTTAAGTCTTCTGGTTCAACTATTTTATATATTTTTTCACAAATTGTACATCCAAAAGGAAAATTGTTGTCTGTTGGAGGCATTATAAAAGAAACTTGATATTGTAAAATAAATGTTGAAGCAAATGTTTGAAAATTTTTCTAAGTCCGAAAGTATTAATTATTAGGAAGTTTTACAAGTCCAATGTAAAGTAAAAATAAAGAAAGAAGTGTTGTTGCCTGTTTAAACATTTGCAAAAGAATGATAGGTTTGAAAATTTTTCAAAGTCCTAAAATATTAAATATTGAGAAGTTTTAACACTTAAAATATTTACAAATCCAATGTAAAGTAAAGAAAGAAATGTTGTTGCCTGTTGGAACAATGGCAAAAGAATGATGGAAACCAAACCCGCAGTAAGGGTCCTGTGGTTTGGGAGGGGGTAAGCGAGGAGGGGGGATGACCTCAAGCCGAGTTGGGGTCCGGGATCTGCGCGTGTGGTTCGGCATCAGTTGCTCGCTAGACAGTGAGGTGGTAACATGTTCAGAAGGCGCCCTGAACATTTTATCATTTTTGCTGTTTGGTGAAAATATCTTGGTGTTATTTGTATAATAACATCTTGACGTAGGACTGATTAATTTTAAGGCATGGTAGTTGTTTGTGCTTGTAGATACCCTAGGGTTTGTAGTTTGTTTTTAATTTGCTGGTTTGGTAGTTAGTATTATTTTAAAATCTTTCTTTTACTTACAATATATTTCTGCCTGGAATGTTTAAATTTAAAGTAAAATTTTTGTTTTTAGGAATGTTATATGATATGTTTTTAATACCTTTCTATTCCAATTTCCTTTTTCCAACAAGCTTGTTGAGGGCATTCCCTCTCTTGTCTTGTACTCCTTTTTAGTTAGGGACACCTTTCAATTCCAATTTCCTTTCCTTTTTTCCTTCCATCTTTTGCATGGTAAAACCAATAATGGTAAAACCGGCAACCGCTTTTGTAGTGATTACGCTCACCAAAGCGGGTCACTTACAACCTCTATACGTGCTGGATGGGTAGTTCGCCTACCTCCGGAGTTTCGCTAGACCTCAGTTGTTCTGCGTCGCTAATGGCGAGACACTGGCTCCTTTAGTGTTAGGAAATAAAAAACATATTTGTATAACATTTTTTCCTAAATTTAATTAAACAACTTGCTATTTCAAAATAACATTTTTGTTTTAGCTTAGCGTTGTGCGCTTATGGTGAGGTGTGTGAGTTCGCTTACGTGATGATCACACTGTAATCATGATGTGCAGCGCTGGGCTGTCTAGCTATTTTTTTTAAACTAAATTTTATTTCTTTATTTTTTTATTTTTATTAATTCTTAAACTCTAGGCAGATTGTATTGTAAATTAGCTTTTCTTCTTTTAGGTTTCCGGGGGTGTACGGTTCTGTCAAACCGTACACCCCCATTTTCTTTTTAGTTATCGAATGACCTTGACCTACTTATTTTCAAGGTCAACAAAATGACTTAGCGAAAATTTCTAAGTCTCAAGGTCATTTATATATAGGTAGATTTAGCTTTTCTTCTGTTAGGTTTCTGAGGTGTACGGTTCTGTAAAACCGTACACCTCCATTTTCTTTTTAATTATTGAATGACCTTGACCTATTTATTTTCAAGGTCAATAGCAGTTAGCGAAAATTTATAAGTGTAAGAAGTAGGTCAAGGTCACCAAAAAATACCCTATGAACGGGGGAATAGACCGCTAAGTAATTCTTTTAGAATTACAAAGTGGTCTATTCCCCCGCTCCTATTTTTTTTTATTTCATTTTTACACTAACCTCTCAGTTTTAACAAAAGGAGGTATTTGTTGTGCGCACTGCATAATGTTTGATTTACACAACACATCTTTTACCCTTTTTTAATAATATACGAACATTGTTCTTTTTTAGGACTAGATTGTAAAAAGTAAAAAGTCATTTTGTTATCCCGCTTTTATAAGAAATTAACCCTCCATTGTAAATTTTGAAAATAGGTCAAGGTCATTCAAAAATACCCTATGAGCGGGGGAATAGACCGCTAAGTAATTCTCTTGGAATTACAAAGTGGTCTATTCCCCCGCTCCATTTTTTTTGTCTTGTGTTTAATTTGACCATTTAACTTTATCAGATGGAGATTTTTCTTACTAAATAATAATGAACATTACTGATATTTGGAATTTGAAGATTTACTGGTAATTTGAGCAAGTAGAGTTCATCACAACATCTAAGAACAACATCCCTGTTACTGATCTTTTTTACAAAAACATATTTGTGGTTTAATTTCAATCTGTTGATTTTAATTCTTTTATAGTTTTCAATTTTTTCTGGCAATTCACTTTTGGAAGGTTCAATTTTAACTTTTTTAGAAGGTTGAATTTTTGAAGGTTCACGTTTGTTATGCAAATTACACAATTTTTCACCTACACTACACAACTTCACACACCTTTCACCTTTGTTCGCTCCTTTTTTTAAAATATGAGCACATTGTTCTTTCTTAAAACAGGATTTTCTTAATTTTTGAAGTTTTTGAAGTTTTTCAGAAATTTTTTTAGGAGATTTTTTTGGTGAAGATTTTTTTGGAGAAGGAGATTTTTTCGGTGAAGATTTTTTTGGAGAAGGAGATTTTTGTTTCACAATAGAAACAACAGATGATGATGATGTTCTTGATGACGAGGAAGAAGACCTGGACGAAGACGAAGTGCTTGCCATAGCGCTGGATCCGAAGAAAGTAAAGATTACTCTGTTTACCCTGCCTTTATAACAGCTCACCACCCATTTACCCCCTCTACTTTTCGACGTCAAAAAAATATTCATCCAAGCTTTCTAACACTGGCAAGGAAACAGTTTCAAAAGGTTGATACAAAATTTCATAAATGTCTTGGTTTAAATTTTGCGAAGTTTGAAGATATTCTTCTATTTCCTGTACAAATTTCTGTTCGAATTGTTGGAATTCTTCTATATCCTGTAAAAATGTCTGTTCGGATTGTTCAAATTCTTGTTGTTCTAAGTTAAATGTTGGTGATTTCAAGTCTTCTTCCAATTTTTTAATGTAATCTATTGCATTTTGAACTATAGATTGTCTGTTAATTTTTTTTTGTTTTTGACTTTCCGGTACAACTAATTTTAATTTTTCAAAAGCTTTTTTTAATCTGTGTTTTCTTCTTTGTTCCCTTCGGTTTCTACTTAATCTTTGATCAATCAGGTATTTTAGGAAAGATTCCATAACGTTTTGTTGATTCAAAATGTAGCAAACTATTAATTCTATAAAGCTTCTATCCGCTCAATATATAGTGGAAACCCGGGGGGAGGGGGAATCACCTTCGCCATCAAGGTGATTGGTACGTATTTAAAGCTTTGAGGTTTGCATAGCCAGACCATAACTATGAGCTCCTTGTACGAGTTGTGTCTGCAGCGTATCTGCACCGATAACCCTATGCTCCGGCATATCAGAAAGGTGTCAGAGCCGCTGCCGCCAATTTTGCAAGGAGAGCTCATTTATGAGCATAAAAGACGATGCGTCTACAAAACCAAAATTTGGTTTGAAGGGCCAAATGTTGGCAGAATATGTGCCGTATGTCACATGGTACGTTTTTTCATTAACTGCATTGTTTATTTTTGTTAACAATATATTATTTTTTTTAATTTCTTTAAACTAATAATTTTTTTTTTTTCAGGCGCTTCCTCTTGCCGGCCCGGGGGACGAGCTTTATCGAACTATTGCTTATAGAAGCGGAATAATTGGGTATAAACTACAAATGCCGGCACCTCAAGAAAAATGTCATCTCTGCAATTTCTGCCCCCTGGCAAAATATGAAATTAATTGTATGTGTTTATAAACACATATAATTATGAGAAATTAAATAGGGACGGGGAACAGAGCAGTTTGTGGTCTAACCACTTACTGCTCTGTTCCCCGTTCATAGGGTATCTTCAGATGACCTTGACCCACTTTTAAAACTTTATGGTGGGGAAAATGTATATATAAACCGTGGATTATATGAAGAGGCATCACTTCCCTCACCGATAATCATGGAAAGTTTCCGTATGTTTTACAATGTTTTTTGCACTCCTCAACAACATATTCAATTTATGTTAAATTTAATCCATGTCCTCCAGAATATTAATTTTCTTACGATTAATGTTACTGGGGAAAGAATGGTAAATTTAACATATCAACGTTTATTAGTTACCATCAACCCTTTCGTAGATCCTAATTGGTTTTCAACACTTGAAACATACATTGATACTATGGCTTTTGAACAAGGATTCCATTATATAACAATATAACAAAAAATGCTCCAAATCTATCGTGCGGGTACTCAAATTAAGCGGAATTAAAAGACAAACAAAAAAGGTCCAGTAACATTTTTTGATTAAACCAATGGTATAAAAGTTATGACGCAAAAACTCAAAAATATTAATAACCAACGCGAAAACTAAACTCACCATCAACAAAATTAAAACATTTACAAAAACCCAAATGATAAAAATAATAATTATTTAATAAAAGATACAACACAAAACTAAAATCTTAGGTTATTTAAAACTTTAACAAAATATTTAAGTCTCAAAAGTAGAGTTTTAAAATCAATCAATATATAAGTCAAACAAGTAAGTCTTTTGAAATTAAAATATCTAAGTCTAAAAAATAGATCATTTAAAATAATTCTAAGTCCGAAAGTAGAACAATCAAAACTAGGTCAAGGTCATTTAAAAATTATAAAAAAAAGGGGGTGGGGAAGCGTGGGGTCCCTACCTTATTCTACTACTTTATTTCTATACTATTTTATTATAACTTATGCTACCCCTTAAATGCTATCATGCATGCGGTTACGGTGTGATCATCACGTAAGCGAACTCACACACCTCACCGCCCTATCATATCTTAACCCCTACCTAACGTTCCCCCTATTCTATCTTATACTATGTAATATTACAGTTACGGTGTGATCATCACGTAAGCGAACTCACACACCTCCCTATAATATTACACCTAACTTAATATTACAGTTACGGTGTGATCATCACGTAAGCGAACTCACACACCTCACCGTAATATTAACCCTGACAATTAAACCACGCAGGAAATGGAAAGGTAGGTGGATTGCCATTGCGACCGACTATTATAGGAGGGCGCCTCTCCCACAATAGCCGAACGCAGTGTGTGCTTGACATAAGCCACCCCACACACCATGGCGAACATTACGTTACAGCATAACCCTCCACGTAAGCGGACCAGTTACACCTTCACCGTAATGCCAAAGAGAAACGTTGCGCGCTTGCTTATATCAGCGAGCTCGAGACTCGACCTCGCTAGCGAGCCTTGACTAGTAGGTCAACGTGTCGCTCTGCCGAGGCCGGTAGCCTTGGCCGGGTCGCTAGCCACCGCTCTCACAACTTCGTCTGGCCTACTTGGACCTGGTCACTACCTTGACTACAAGGTTGTTGTGTGCCTACTTGGACCTGGTCACTACCTTGACTACAAGGTTGTTGTGTCTGCTGCCTATAAGAACCCCATTCGCCCGCCTTGTGTTATTCTGCCACTCGCCACCATCGCTGTTACTATCCATTCCCACGTTTTTTCTATTTCATTATATCCATTTTATTATTTCCTTTATCTAATTATGGACTCCTCATCTGCCTCTTCATCCTGCCCTATTCTTCTGGGTCTGCTCAAGAAACCTCTGATGAAGCAACATTCCATCCCGGTATCGATCAGCCTTTCTGCAATCAACGATTTTATTCCGCAAAAATCTTCTACTCCCGTCCTCTCCTCCTCCATTAACGAAATAATAGCTGATGCTGTTAATGAAGATCAACCCCAATTATTTCAGAATCCCACACCAGTTACAGAAACATCAACGCCGCAAATTGAAGAGATTCCGATCGCTCCAATTTGTGACGACATTTTAACTGAAGACTGGATGGAGTTGTGCGGACTGCACCCTTCTTCTACCCCCCAACAAATTCAACCCGCACCAATCAAAGAAACCCCCACCCCCCAAACAATTCATCCCGCACCAGTAAAGAACATCAGGCTAAAGGAATTAAAGAAAAACAAAAAATATAATCTGTACAGAATTGAAGAAAACAAAATTTATATCTACAACGAGGAGAGGACGAAAATTTATATCCTCACAACTCCAAAAACCAAACCACCACTTGTCCCGACAGATCCAAAATTTTTACTAGTAACAGCGGAGGGTGGAAAATTGAGAATAAATATATTAAATTAAACCTTATATTCCTTCCCCTTCTCAATCAAAGTCCACCCTGGTGGCAAAATCGGCCCTTCTAAGGGCCACCCTAAGACTTTCAAATTTAGGCTTAAGTTAGGGCCTCAACCCTTGGTGACTACAAGCGGTTCATATACCTCTAAGTCCCAAAGGTTGAGTCAATAGCGGGGGGCTTTCGCTAAAGCCTCAACCCTTGGTGACTAACAAGTGGTCTGTGTACCACTAAGTCACAAAGGGTTGGACGCTAAAGCCTCAACCCTTGGTGACTAACAAGCGGTTCACATACCTCTAAGTCCCAAAGGTTGAGTCAATAGCGGGGAGCTTTTGCTAAAGCCTTAACCTTTGGTGACTAACAAAAGGTCCGTGTACCTCTAAGTCCCATAGGGGCTTTCGCAAACCACCCCTTGTTAGTCACCAAGGGTTGATACTTAAACTTAAGCCTAAATTTGAAAGTCTTAGGTCGGCCCTTAGAAGGGCCTTTTTTTGCCACCAGGGTGGACTTTGGAGGTGGGAAAAGGTTTTACTCGGTAATATTTATGTTTAACTTGGCACCTTTTTTATTTATTATCAAGTGTCGAGGGTTAAGGGGAATAGGAATTTTTTTGGGAATGTCAATGACATAAATTTTGGTTTTTTCAGAATTAAAAATGAAAATAGAAGAAGATAAATGTCTTAGGATTTCATATTTTCGGTTAAGTTTCAGTTTTTTTAGATGAAATTTTTGCTGGGGTACGTTTGAAGATACAGGTGATAGAGGTGGTTTGGTGCGAATTTTGGGTGGTTCGGTGCGAATTTTGGTGCCGGTAAGAATGTTTTTCCAAACTTGCTGAAAAGGTTTTCGAGCAATAGTGGTTGTAACATCATACCAATCACGATTGTTGTTCGATTGAATAATTCGTACCCCAAGCAGTTGAAGATAGGAAAACCAGTTATACCAAATCTCGGTATACTCGGAGCGGTTCATTGTGAAATTGAAGTAGGTGTTGTTAGGACGGTGGCAAAGGAAAGAATAACTTGTCGAGTGTAGAGTGTAGAGTGTGTTATACAATCAAGGACAGGTGTGCCGGGTGATGCAGCAAGGACGACGACCTGTATTCGCCGGCCGGCCGCAAGCGAAAGTGCGGCGCAAGGTCAACCAGTTGTATTGCTAACTGGTCGGCAACAAGCGAAAGCATGCGAGGTCAAACCCGGCCCACTCGGTCTCGTTTATCTTTTAAAACTCGCATGATAGGGTTTGCAAACATATTAATTCAAATATGTTGTAAAAATTTTCTTACGATATTTTGTTACAAATATTTTTAAGGCAAATGTTAAGAAACCATGTTTCTATTTTGAATCGCAACTACAGTTTCGATTTCTTTAACTAAATATTATAACTAAGTATTAAGGTAATATAATAAAGTAGCATCTTTAAAAATATTGTAACTTGTACAAAGTTAAATAAATATTTTAAGCCAAATGTTAAAAAAAAAACAATTGTTTAGTACTGAGATGTTCACCCTACAACACCTACGTTAGAACTAACACTACAAATCCAAAAATTGCGAGGAGTCTCTTATGGTGGTGGGGGGAGGGCAGATGTTCCGAGCTGCACATGTCAAGGGAGGTTGCAGCGCCGCTGCTGACACATCAGTTTGCTAGTAGAACTGGCAGAGTAAACATCTAAATAAACATGAGTTCTGTTTTATATGTTTCTTTTATTAAAGATGGACTTTGCATTGAAACGCAAAGTTTTCCTATTGATGCAGATCCTATACAACAAATTTTAGTACATCCTCCAGAAAGTTATGATTCCATCTACATTTCAGTGCAAGAAACAAACGACCCCCCACCACCAACAACTACTGATGCACAGTAGGACACGGCTACCACACGTCATTAAAGCTTCAGCTCTTTACCCGAGCACACATGGACTCTGAGCTTCAATATAATACTGTTTCTTCTACATCTACACCAACTTCCGAACAATTACCTACTACAAATGAAACTACTACAAGTCTACAAGTAAATGAAATTTCATCAACTGTTAGTTCTGATGCGCAAGCAATAATGTTATCATTAATTGGTTTCGACTAAAAATTCAACAATGGAAGAAGAAAGAAATTCGCTACTTTACAACTTGGTTTTTGTGAACCCGTCGAAATTTATTATTTGCCTACTTTCATTTTTATGTGGTTACAATTTTGGTTACCTTGTTCAGGAAATGCTAACAGATAAAAAGGAAGAACATTCGCTATATTTTAAAGTTTATGTTTATGTAATTGCATCTTTATTTGGATACTTTGTAGCAGGATATTTTCTTGTTAATTTGTCAATTCCATTTTTTACATGGTATTTTAACAGACGTGAAAATCAACAAAACAACAGTTTGTAAAAAGAAACAAAAATTATCTTGCATTTTCGGATCTTCCGAAAATGCAAGATCTTTTTTAAAAACATCCCCAAAAGACCTTGACACACTTCCGACCATTTAAAATTTAAATACCCAGCACAGCAGGGCATTTAAACTTTAAATACCCACCTACAACACGTCACAGCTACGTCACAGCTGATGACGTCACTTCCGGTCACGTGACCGGAAGTAGCTGTCAAAAAATTGACTGCCTGTCAAAGTTTGATTGGGCCAGAAACGCCACATCGCCACTACTCAGGTCTAATTGGATTAGATAACTAAACGTATATGCCATGAACTTGGAATGAAATACAAGCAGACTAGAACTTGCTGAGAAAATAAGTTAACATATCGAACGTGATTAGGCTTTTAAATTCATAATGTCTCGCGTACTAGCCAAATTGCCTTCGCGTAACACCAAAGGTATGCGCACCACTGTTTGGGAAACACTGGTCTAGTGTCGAAAGTTGTCACGTTTTAAAGGAAACACTATCCAATAAAAAATTGTTTCAGAAATTGCGAATTTAAAAAGAGGGTGATAATACAATAGGTTTCTTTAATTGAAGATACAGTACAACATCAAAACGAAGGATTATCAAGTATCGTATATCACTATATTAGTACGCTATCAATCACTTTATCAGTCACATAGGCTGGAAAACGGATTTTATAATGATTAATAATTTCGTTTTAAACTGGTAAGAGATAACCGACATGAATTATGGTCAATTTAGAAATTGACTGCGTTGCTAAATTATAAACGTCTATCAATATACGTGCAACTGTCAACACGTGTGCTCGTGTGCACGTACATCAATGCACGTATGCTATCAAAGGAACAGATGTCGTTCTCAACCCTTCTATTGTAATTTTTTATTTATTTTCTTAATTTCTCGTTTACAACCTGAATTACCTTCGGGTGCTACCGGTGTAGCACGTACCACCGCTAGGGAAACACTGGTTAGAGTCATAAATTGTTGCGTTTTAAAAGAAACTATTCAATTTAAATTAGTTTCAGAAAATGTTAATTTAAAAAGAAGATTACATTAGGGTTACATCATGTTACATCATGTTAGGGTTTTAATTGAAAATGCAACATCAAAGCAAAAGATTACCAAATCATCGTTTGGAAAATGAAAAGCTATAGAGTAAAATCTAATTGATTCGGTGAATAATATCATGGGCAATTTAGCATTTGTGATGTAACTATCACTTGTTGATAGAAATAACAGACACTTTTAAGCCATATGGAGTTTTTCATCACTGTTTATGAATGCGGTAGTGTTCTTTATGTGCGGTAGTAATAACTAGCGACACCTTGAATCCCACAGTTAAAAAAAGAGAATATCGGAGCCGTTTAAGGAATCAAAAGTTCGCTTGAATTGAATTAACTCAGTTAAATATCACTTCAACTTCTGCATTAAACATTGTTTGCCGCACAGGATGTTGTGTATCGCTAGGTGCCCCTATCAGCCGGAGGCGGTGCAGGACGGCCCCGTGCTGGCCAGGGTGACGGAGCCTGTGGCGCACGGCGAGGGCCCCCACTGGGACCCGTGGACCGGGTGCTCTACTGTGTTTGCCGCACAGGATGTTGTGTATCGCTAGGTGCTCCTGTCAGCCGGAGGCGGTGCAGGACGGCCCCGTGCTGGCCAGGGTGACGGAGCCTATGGCGCACGGCGAGGGCCCCCACTGGGACCCGTGGACCGGGTGCTCTACTGAGTTTGCAGCTGATGTTGTGTATCGCTAGGTGCTCCTGTCAGCCGGAGGCGGTGCAGGACGGCCCCGTGCTGGCCAGGGTGACGGAGCCTGTGGCGCACGGCGAGGGCCCCCACTGGGACCCGTGGACCAGGTGCTCTACTGAGTTTGCAGCTGATGTTGTGTATCGCTAGGTGCTCCTGTCAGCCGGAGGCGGTGCAGGACGGTCCCGTGCTGGCCAGGGTGACGGAGCCTGTGGCGCACGGCGAGGGCCCCCACTGGGACCCGTGGACCAGGTGCTCTACTGTGTTTGCCGCACAGGATGTTGTGTATCGCTAGGTGCTCCTGTCAGCCGGAGGCGGTGCAGGACGGCCCCGTGCTGGCCAGGGTGACGGAGCCTGCGGCGCACGGCGAGGGCCCCCACTGGGATCCGTGGACCGGGTGCTCTACTGTGTTTACAGCTGATGTTGTGTATCGCTAGGTGCTCCTGTCAGCCGGAGGCGGTGCAGGACGGCCCCGTGCTGGCCAGGGTGACGGAGCCTGTGGCGCACGGCGAGGGCCCCCACTGGGACCCGTGGACCAGGTGCTCTAGTGAGTTTGCAGCTGATGTTGTGTATCGCTAGGTGCTCCTGTCAGCCGGAGGCGGTGCAGGACGGCCCCGTGCTGGCCAGGGTGACGGAGCCTGTGGCGCACGGCGAGGGCCCCCACTGGGACCCGTGGACCAGGTGCTCTACTGAGTTTGCAGCTGATGTTGTGTATCGCTAGGTGCTCCTGTCAGCCGGAGGCGGTGCAGGACGGCCCCGTGCTGGCCAGGGTGACGGAGCCTGTGGCGCACGGCGAGGGCCCCCACTGGGACCCGTGGACCAGGTGCTCTACTGAGTTTACAGCTGATGTTGTGTATCGCTAGGTGCTCCTGTCAGCCGGAGGCGGTGCAGGACGGCCCCGTGCTGGCCAGGGTGACGGAGCCTGTGGCGCACGGCGAGGGCCCCCACTGGGACCCGTGGACCAGGTGCTCTACTGTGTTTGCCGCACAGGATGTTGTGTATCGCTAGGTGCTCCTGTCAGCCGGAGGCGGTGCAGGACGGCCCCGTGCTGGCCAGGGTGACGGAGCCTGTGGCGCACGGCGAGGGCCCCCACTGGGACCCGTGGACCGGGTGCTCTACTGTGTTTGCTGCACAGGATGTTGTGTATCGCTAGGTGCTCCTGTCAGCCGGAGGCGGTGCAGGACGGCCCCGTGCTGGCCAGGGTGACGGAGCCTGTGGCGCACGGCGAGGGCCCCCACTGGGACCCGTGGACCGGGTGCTCTACTGTGTTTGCCGCACAGGATGTTGTGTATCGCTAGGTGCTCCTGTCAGCCGGAGGCGGTGCAGGACGGCCCCGTGCTGGCCAGGGTGACGGAGCCTATGGCGCACGGCGAGGGCCCCCACTGGGACCCGTGGACCGGGTGCTCTACTGTGTTTGCCGCACAGGATGTTGTGTATCGCTAGGTGCTCCTGTCAGCCGGAGGCGGTGCAGGACGGCCCCGTGCTGGCCAGGGTGACGGAGCCTATGGCGCACGGCGAGGGCCCCCACTGGGACCCGTGGACCAGGTGCTCTACTGTGTTTGCCGCACAGGATGTTGTGTATCGCTAGGTGCTCCTGTCAGCCGGAGGCGGTGCAGGACGGCCCCGTGCTGGCCAGGGTGACGGAGCCTGTGGCGCACGGCGAGGGCCCCCACTGGGACCCGTGGACCGGGTGCTCCACTGTGTTTGCCGCACAGGATGTTGTGTATCGCTAGGTGCTCCTGTCAACCGGAGGCGGTGCAGGACGGCCCCGTGCTGGCCAGGGTGACGGAGCCTGTGGCGCACGGCGAGGGCCCCCACTGGGACCCGTGGACCAGGTGCTCTAGTGAGTTTGCAACTGATGTTGTGTATCGCTAGGTGCTCCTGTCAACCGGAGGCGGTGCAGGACGGCCCCGTGCTGGCCAGGGTGACCGAGCCTGTGGCGCACGGCGAGGGCCCCCACTAGGACCCGTGGACCAGGTGCTCTACTGAGTTCGCAGCTGATGTTGTGTATCGCTAGGTCCTCCTGTCAGCCGGAGGCGGTGCAGGACGGCCCCGTGCTGGCCAGGGTGACGGAGCCTGTGGGCACGGCGAGGGCCCCCACTGGGACCCGTGGACCAGGTGCTCTACTGAGTTTGCAGCTGATGTTGTGTATCGCTAGGTCCTCCTGTCAGCCGGAGGCGGTGCAGGACGGCCCCGTGCTGGCCAGGGTGACGGAGCCTGTGGCGCACGGCGAGGGCCCCCACTGGGACCCGTGGACCGGGTGCTCTACTGTGTTTGCTGCACAGGATGTTGTGTATCGCTAGGTGCTCCTGTCAGCCGGAGGCGGTGCAGGACGGCCCCGTGCTGGCCAGGGTGACGGAGCCTGTGGCGCACGGCGAGGGCCCCCACTGGGACCCGTGGACCAGGTGCTCTAGTGAGTTTGCAGCTGATGTTGTGTATCGCTAGGTGCTCCTGTCAGCCGGAGGCGGTGCAGGACGGCCCCGTGCTGGCCAGGGTGACGGAGCCTGTGGCGCACGGCGAGGGCCCCCACTGGGACCCGTGGACCAGGTGCTCTACTGAGTTTGCAGCTGATGTTGTGTATCGCTAGGTGCTCCTGTCAGCCGGAGGCGGTGCAGGACGGCCCCGTGCTGGCCAGGGTGACGGAGCCGGTGGCGCACGGCGAGGGCCCCTACTGGGACCCGTGGACCAGGGGCTCTACTGTGTTTGCAGCTGATGTTGTGTATCGCTAGGTGCTCCTGTCAGCCGGAGGCGGTGCAGGACGGCCCCGTGCTGGCCAGGGTGACGGAGCCTGTGGCGCACGGCGAGGGCCCCCACTGGGACCCCGTGGACCAGGTGCTTTACTACGTCGACATCTCGGGGCAGACCCTGCACAGATACGACCCGGCCACGATGACCGACACTTCATTGAAAATGGGTATGGTTGAAATTTTTTAGAAAAATAATAAGCACATGAAAAATTTCTCTTTAAAGATATTGTTGTATGTCATCGTCATCAAACACATTATTAATGAATATGGCATTTTATAAAAAATATAATGCTTATGAAAATATAATTTATGATTCGAGGGTACGTAATATCAATTTATTATTTGATAGTATGTCATTGAAATCAACAAGACCCTTTAACTTACGCCCACTATTTTGCCTTATATCCCTTCGAACCCTAAGGGAGTCTATAACACTTATTAAACAGTAGCTCTTTATATAAGAACCACTAAATAGCCAAACAGATCTTTCCAATACAGCCATTCCAACGGCCCTTGAGCTGTGAAAGATCCCCATTGGTCGCTGTTGCAGACAGACCCGTCGCGCTGGTGGTGCCGGTCAGGGGCCAGAGCGGCAGGTTCGTGGTGGGTCTGGGCCGCGAGCTGGTCCAGCTGACCTGGGACTGGACCACCACCACTCCACCATCGTCACTGTTGCAGACAGACCCGTCGCGCTGGTGGTGCCGGTCAGGGGCCAGAGCGGCAGGTTCGTGGTGGGTCTGGGCCGCGAGCTGGTCCAGCTGACCTGGGACTGGACCACCACCACTCCACCATCGTCACTGTTGCAGACAGACCCGTCACGCTGGTGGTGCCGGTCAGGGGCCAGAGCGGCAGGTTCGTGGTGGGTCTGGGCCGCGAGCTGGTCCAGCTGACCAGGGACTGGACCACCACCACTCCACCATCGTCACTGTTGCAGACAGACCCGTCGCGCTGGTGGTGCCGGTCAGGGGCCAGAGCGGCAGGTTTGTGGTGGGTCTGGGCCGCGAGCTGGTCCAGCTGACCTGGGACTGGACCACCACCACTCCACCATCGTCACTGTTGCAGACAGACCCGTCACGCTGGTGGTTCCGGTCAGGGGCCAGAGCGGCAGGTTTGTGGTGGGTCTGGGCCGCGAGCTGGTCCAGCTGACCTGGGACTGGACCACCACCACTCCACCATCGTCACTGTTGCAGACAGACCCGTCGCGCTGGTGGTGCCGGTCAGGGGCCAGAGCGGCAGGTTTGTGGTGGGTCTGGGCCGCGAGCTGGTCCAGCTGACCTGGGACTGGACCACCACCACTCCACCATCGTCACTGTTGCAGACAGACCCGTCGCGCTGGTGGTGCCGGTCAGGGGCCAGAGCGGCAGGTTTGTGGTGGGTCTGGGCCGCGAGCTGGTCCTGCTGACCTGGGACTGGACCACGGGCGTGCATCACCACTCCACCATCGTCGTCGTGGACGACCATGAGCCCAGGAACCGGTTCAACGACGGCAAGGCCGATGTCAACGGCAGGATTTGGGCCGGTAGGTGTCATTTTTTAATACCGGTAAGACAACCGTTTTAAGTCTATCCTCAAAACATACACCTAGTTCAGTATTAATGAACTAATTATATGCTGTTTAGCTGAAAGTTAAAATCGAGCGTTTGAATTCATGGCGAACGATGAATGACGCTTCTATAGCGTATCGAAATGTTGGGCCGTTGGACCCAGCCGCTTTTGATCATCGGCCTCCGATGTAACGTGATCGGTGTTTCCTAAACTACGAGTAAAATAATTTACTTAAAACTGATATATATTCGTAGGAACAATAGGATTTGAGGAGCCGATAGGGAACGTGCTGATGGACAGAGCAACGTTCTACCGCGTGGACAATGACCCGACCAAGCCGTGCGCCGCGGACGTGCAGCTGCGGCCCGTCAGCATCAGCAACGGCCTCGCGTGGAGCCTGGACAACAAGGTGCTCTACTACATCGACACGCCCACGCGCCGCGTCGACGCCTTCGACTTCGACGCAGCTCGGAGCACCATTTGTAAGGCCTATAACTTTGGAAACACAGTAGTTTAACTTATTGGATGAAATAGTGTTATTTTTTTAAGATAAAAGACAACACGAGTTGATATTGGTTGGATTAAAGTAGTAGACATCCTGAACAATAAACAATCTAATAATATTGATTTCTTTTTTTATCAAAATTTTCTTTTAATTTTTTGATTTTGAGATTTTGAAATTTATTTTAGAACAACTACTTAGATACTACTAGATACTACTAGAACTACTTAGATTGTTTGTCCCACTTTCACATCCCCAGACCGATCCCGGAATCATTATTCACATTAATTTGAGCTAGGGCAGTTGGTCATGGCATTATCAAAGAGAGAAAAAGCCAGTGGTAATTGGCGGGGTTTTAACCCGGGCCACCGACCCAAAATCCCGCATTATAACCACTACACTACTAAGCCACTCCCTATCTACATAGAATATTAGAACTATTATAACAACTCATTTATTTCACATTTTCAGTTTTAATTGTTTAAGTGTTTTTTATTTTGACGTATATTATGTTATTTTTGTCAAAATATATTTTCCCCTTTTTTTTAACCCAAGAAACACAAATTCGTTGGTTGGGTTACTTATAAAAATGTAAAATATTTATATAGAGTATACGTACAAAAATGTTACTTACTGGTAAGGTGAGTGAATAATAGACCTTCAAAGAGGAAAATTAATTCAAGATAATATGAAGATATGAAACAAACCAAATAAAAAAGAGCACTTCTTTGCTTAAGTTACTGCAATACAGCAGACTCCCTCTTAACCGACCTCATTTTAACCGACAATCGGATTATCCGCCCTTTCTGATCAAATATTTCAGATCGTTTTAACCGACCCTGTTTTTAGAACAGTTGGGTTTAACCGCCCTTTTCTGGGAATTGCGGCATTTCCGCAACACCTCTACAGGTTACAGGTAAATTATTTGAATACAGCATTTATCTATACTATTATAAAAAAGAGGGTGTTTCTGTATGTATGAGATAAGTGAACTCAAAAAATACTTTTTTTTTCTTTCTTTTCTGAGACAGGTACCTCATGGAGGACGTTACCCTGAATATGAGTGAAGGATGAGTGTGACGATCGTGATGATAGTGGCGCAATCTTGTAGCCCTGTTACTGACTAAGGTTGGCATGTTCCTTAGACAGGACTGTTAATTAATTAATAGCCCAACAACCAATGGCAGCTGGCTCCAGAAACAACCCTTCAAAAAGCTACTAGCTTTTCTCAGGATCGATCCGGCTACCTACAAGTTTGTAGGCGGGCACTATAACCACTACACCAGAACCGACTGTGTTGAAATTTCACACAGAGGTAGATCTTGAACCTGGGAAACATAAAGGCCTGTTCACTTCCTTAAAATCCCCTTGGGCTACACCCCGTGAACGTCCTTGACTTCAATGTTTACATTTTATAAGGATATAAACATTCAAATACCGAAATGTAAACAGCTGTGAATACTACAATTTGACAGTCCAAATAGCAGAAGTAAGATCAGCTGTAATTTTTATTGTGAGCGAAGCCACGGGCAACTGCTAGTTAATCTATAAAAATGTACATTAGATGCAGTGACAATCAATACTGCGTTACAAAAAGGCTTTGTTTGAAAAATATGGACACATAAAAAGGTTATTAATGGTGTTAACATAAGATCACCTTATTTACCTAACCTTAAGATTATTTACCTTATCACCTTAAGATCACCTACTATTTAGTTTATAAAAAAACTTTTGTTTTGACCGTATTTTGGGATTGTTTGCGACATTTCTTAAGTAGGCTAATTATTTTGGAAAATAGGTTGATAATTAATTACAGTTTATTTTCTAAATGATTAACAAGCGGGTTTGGAACAATGTTATTAGAACCCTAAATATTTTTATGTGTTTATAGGATAACCCGTTTTAACCGACCTTTTACGTTATCCGACCCAGGTCCGGTCTCGTGTGGGTCGGTTGAGAGGGGGTCTACTGTAGTTCTTGCTCAGTATATTGCGGGTTAGCTGCAATGTTGAATAATTAATTGGAGCCAGAAGATAATAGTTAGTTATCAATTATTACCACTACCGAGTTTGAAACTTCAGGGAAACCTTCCAAACGAGCTATTATTTGCTAATTAAACCAGCAGCAGGCAACATTTCGTAAGCTTTTCAAAATAAACTGCCAACCAAATTCTCATTGGCTTAGTGGGAAATGATTAGCAAACAGTTTACTGAGCTATAAAAAGTATTTTTATGTGAAAATATAATTTTTTATTTGAATAACATATCCAGACAGTTTTTAGTCAACTTAAGCAAATATTTAAAATGTCGTACTCAAGTTAATGAAACCATCAAAAGACATATACAGTATTTTTACTTTCTTATCCCTATATACATGTATAATTTGGAGAATTTATATTTTTGTCAACATTTCAAATTTAAGATTTATTTGATATTTTCGTTTAAGAGTTCCTCAAATACAAAAAAGTTGTTTTCGGACTGGTGTCTTATCTGTCCATGAGTGTGGATGCATGTAAACAGAGCTATAATAAAGTTGAGACAACACCAGTGATCAGATAGATATTCATGAAATTTAGTATGTAAATTTGAAGCCGTGATATCTTCAGGTATTTTTTACATTTTTGGAATTTTGAATTTTAAGGGTATTTATGTCATGAAAACCCAAAAAACTACAAAAATCCAGATTTTTTTTAAACGGCTCTGCAGAATCGATTTTTGTGACAATTTTATGGTTTGTAGTGCTTAAGATGCCTAACAAAAAGACAATACCTGCATGTCTGAAAAAAGCAAATTCAAATGTTATGGAAATTTTAGTATTAAAAATTTTTTTTTCAAATTAAAAAAAATGTTAACTTTAAAAAAATATATTTCTTTGCAATCATTACATTTGGCATGAAGAAAATAATTAACCAGTATTTTCAATTATTATTAGTTTATGTAAACTGGTTGCAGAGAAAATTTATATTTAGGTTTGCGCTAAACACAGTATGATGTCTAATGTTATTCTTATAGAAAATTTTTAAAACTGATTACTCCCTTATTTACTAGCCAAATATGATAGAACCAGGTATGTAAATAATTGTAAATTCAAGTTGGAAATTTTGGTTTCTTGAAGGAAGCAGAATATATTGAGCTGTAAAAAAAATATAGTTCTTCACACCGGGACTAAAGTTGCTTTTTGTTACTCGGTAATTTTTGGGAAAATATTTTACCGTGCACAAAAAGCGTCTCTTTAGTCCCAAGTGGTGGAATATAATATTTTTTATTGTAGATTTCCTTGTTTTACTTGCCTTTAAGAGAGAAAGTAGTCAGTTTCCTGATACCGTTTATTATTTTTGCTAGTTATTGAGGATACTGTTACCTATTCCAATTAAGGTTATGATTAATTATACCAACATAGTTTGTAGTTTATTGTCTTGCACAATTTTTATGAGAAGGTCGCTCACTTAATCAGCAACACACATTGAATTACAGCATGGCCGTTTCCTGTTGGAGTTCTTAGTTACGCTTTCTCTTATTTAATTGCATCTATAATGTTTTAAACAGATTGTTATACAAGTTATTCTACAATTTGCATTCTTTTTCCAGCCAATCAGAGGACTGTGTTTACGTTCCGTAGTGTCAAGGGCAATCCTGACGGGATGACCATCGATGCTGACGGCAACCTGTGGATCGCCTGCTGGGGGGGCTCTCAGGTAACCACTTCCCTACCATACAGACAACTAGGCAACCGCCTCCCTTAGTATTATTAATGAAGTGAAGTAAAACAACAGCTGGAAACTAACAGTTGTGACAGTACTTTTGTTTTATCTCATTTTTATTTTGTTACTAACCTGAAAACCCATGAGGTCCAATGTTAATCATTCAAAATTTACTTTCAATCTTTGAGATTCATTTTATCAGGCCATTTTTTTTTTTGCCAGAAATAAGTTCCGACATTTGAGGGAAATACTCAGAGCCTTAATAGTACCGACAAAGCATGACATATATATATATGACTGTTTGGTATCAAATGTTATGGTTTGAACCAAGTAGAGAATTTATCACCTTAAAATTTGTCTCCAGTGGTCTTACTGGTGGATATCAAGATTACTGAGATTACACCAATTTGGCTATCTTTCGTTATTATAAATCTTTTCTTTTAAACAAGAAACCTTATTGTTGACAAGGAATAAGACAATTATTACATGCTTGTTTTACTTGCCTTTAAGAGAGAAAGTAGTCAATTCCTGATACCGTTGATTCTTTCTTCAGGACTTCAGTTAAACATTTGATTAACAAAATATATTTTCAACAAATCCAAACAAATGTTACAATATACTATTATTTATCTCTGTTTAAATACCTTGAGTTGTACAGTAATCAAAATATATAAGTATTGATTACTTATGTTGATTACTTATAGGTCGATATGCACATCATTTTGAAGGGCTAATCAAGTAGAGTTCAATGCCGCAAACCGCATTTCAAAAGGATTATTGGTTACAAAATGGCTGGTGATTAATTTTTCACCAAAAATACATAGGTTTAGGTTTGTCGGAGGGTGGAATAAAATTTTTAATAAGAGCATTAGTCGAATTGTGTATAAATTAAAAGCACATTGTAATTTTGTTTGATACGCAATTCACTTATGCTCTTATTCACCCTGCGACAAACCTAAACCTATGTATTTTTGATGAAAACTTGAATCACCCGCCATTTTGTAACCAATAATGCTTTTGAAAAGCGGTTTGCGGAATTGAACTCTACTTGATTAGCCCTTCAAAATGATGTGCATATCGACCTATGCTTGTGTTTAAGATTTTGTACCGACTCCTTGTGGGTCGTCCCCCATTGGAGGTAATATCCTCTTCGGCACCCTAAAAAATTTGGTTTTAGATCTGACATTCAATTCCAGAGTTTTGATTCTTCAGACATAGTCTGCGAACATTTTTAAACGATATTCAGGCGAACACAATGTACTTTCCTTTAGATTTTTGATCAGCCGCCATTTTGTAATGAATAGACTTTTTGAAGTGTGGTTTGCGGCATTAAACTCTACTTTATTAGCCCTTTAAAATGATTTTCATATCAACCTATGCTTATATTTAAGATTTTGTACTGATTCCTTATGGGCCGTCCGCTACTGGGGGCCAAGAGTCAGTAATTACCTCAGAAAGTAGTTTTTTTTTTAAATAGGAGTAAATGTGCAAAGTTTGATTTTTCAAACTAATCCGGTTCAAAAAATATTTAGCCATTCCAGGACTTTTCAACCACACTGTATAATATTGAATAACAAGGAAGGAAGGGGGCGCTGGGCAATACTTTTACCTAGGGCACCTAAACTCTCGAGCCAGCCCTGCTGCCCTAACTAAGGAACATCTATTTTACAGAGGATTTTACTCTCATTTTGAAATGATCCCAGTTCATTTGCAACCTATCCATTAAGACAGTTAAAGTGTACAGTAATTAATAGTAAAGGGATCCCTTTTACTTTTAATGTCTATACTTTTTTATTATAACCTTGAAAAATTACAGTATTTTGTTTAAATATTTTCATCCCACCTATTAAACAAAAATAATTTTTTTTTTACAAGAAGCCAAATATTTTTTTTATAAATTGGTGAGCCTAGAGCACCAATAACCCATGGAATATACTTCTTATCTTTTCTATGAATCTTATTTATCTCTTGGATCCAGACAATTAATGATTGTAGTTGCTATAACAATTATTTCGAATACACACTCTTTTACATCCCAAGCAAGATAAACTTCATTCCAATCACTTTGTAATTAGCAGCACATACATTTTCATGAGCAGCTCGAAAACGTCAAGAAAAACTACAATTATTATCTACCTTTTGTCTGACGGTGTTCACAGATAATACGGCTAGTACAGCAAAACTTTACATCACATTGAAAATTTATATTCATAAAATTTTGAACTAAAACATAATCAATACAGCTTACTGAGTTTCTAAAAATATTTCTCCGGGAAGTATCAACATGTTACAATCCATAAGCTGAAATAAAACTTGAACGAATCCAGTATTTATAATGCATTTCCAAAACCATCCACTCTTATTTTCTTGACCTTAGAGAATCAAAATTTATTTTAATTTGAGCAGTGAATTGTATATTTTAATTAGACTGCTATATAATGGTTTTTTGGTCACCGTTTTCAAAGGCAGATGACAGGCAGGGGGTGATAGGGTGGTAATTTCTGCAACACATAATAGTAGCATAGCTGTTGCTGCCTTTTTTGAGGGGGTTGGGGCTACTACAGTACCCCCTGTCGCAGGTTATCCGGGTGGACCCCAGGACGGGGCGGCTGCTGCGGAGTATCCAGCTGCCGGCGTCCCGCGTGTCGTCCGTGGCGTGGGGAGGCCCTCGCCTGGACACCCTGTACGTCACCACCATGCGGCTGGGGCTCAACGAGACCCAGCTGCTGCGAGAGCCTCACGCTGGGTCGGTCTGGGAGATCACTAACCTCAAGGCCGTCGGCACCGCTCACAACACGGCCGTCGTCAACTGCAAATGCAACCGATCCGCGAGTGACACCCGCAGCGAGTGGATTGATATCAAAATAGAATAAGGAGAAAAGTGATCCTCAAGGAAAACATTATTGACAGTGAATGAAAATATTATGAATATTTTTTAAACATGATATCCCTATAGTCTATATATATATGAAAGCCAAAAACGGTTGACTGACTGACTGACTCACTGACCACAGTCAGTTTTTGGAGTTTCCCAAAAAACTACAAGGCTTTGAGCCATGAAACTTGACACAAATATTCTCTATTCTTTAACTCATAATAGATATAAAGATGCTTCTTTAGATGCTACTACGAAATAATTTGTAAATATTTTCTCTCAGAATGCTAAAATGAGGTATATTGTAAAATTTAAAATGGCTGCCATTATTAGTTTGACAATAGACAAAGACAAACTCTTTACTTTCAGAACATAACATGTTTTACTATTATATCTCCAAGAGCTCAAAAGCTCGCATGGAGGATATTTAGAAATTAAAATAAGTCTCTCAAATTAGGCAGTTCTGAGCAATATTCACTTCACCTTACATACATAAAATATTACAATCTAATAAAAATTTGAGATGAAATGAACAGCAAAATTTAAAATAAAATAAAATTTAAGTAGAAAAATAACAACAGAGAACTTTAAATCAGTGTACAATTCGCTTATTATATCGCCATCTGGCTGCCACGATTTTGACCGTATCACAAGATATATAAAATGTATGATTTAAAAAACACAGCGTTTGACAAACAGCGGGATTGTACAACAATGTTTTCAGAAAAGTACCCCCTGCCTCCCCCCCCCCCCCCCCCGCCTTGCAACCAGCTGACTCTGCCATAGTCGGAGATATAATGCGGAAACTGTATATACTATCAAAAAATTTAAAAATAGAACAAATTTAAAATTTAAACATAACAATAACAATTTTTTTAAATAAATAACAAAGAACCTTATTAGAAACCAATTAAGTTACTTACATTTCAAGCTTTCTTACATTTTAAGCTTACTTACATTTCAAAGCTTATTTTCTAGAACAATGTACGTCTTTGGGTCATGAAACTTGGCATAACTATACTTTTTAGGCTCTAAATGTATATGAATAAAGGAATTATTTTAAAATATTTTCTCTTAAAAGGCTAAAATGAGGTAATTCATATGATTCAAAATGGCGGGCATTTCAGTTTTTAGAGCTATGATTAAATGAAGGATATGGATGGAAGAAACTAATATTTTCAAGAGACAATAAGATAGAAGTTTCATCTATTGAAAGAATAAACTGTGCAAAACTATTACAGCTATATACTATGTATTAGTCAGATACCACTTAGGCTGTTTATGCGTTTTACAGATCACCCGAATTAATCTAAATGGAGTCTTGAAACTCTACATGGACATTTCATTCCGTCATTCCGTTATTTTTATAAAGGTTATTACTTCAGAATCGGTGTTTTCAGAATTAAAACTGTTAGAAGGGTCTGCTTGCTGGCCAAAAGTGATTTAGGACTAAAAAACATTTTGGGAAATTAGGTTTCCTCATTTTTGGCAAAGACCTGTTCTTTAAATATTGTTTTACAGTTTTTGGACTATTTTTCAATTGTGCTTCATTCAGGTGTTGATGTTAAGTATAGAGTCCGCCCCTTGCACTAATTATTGATATTTACATTAATTACATTTCATATGCCTCATATTCTCGCTGAAATACTGTCAGCCAATTTGACTCATGAGCATTATATGGTTAGACATAACACTCATGAGTCAAATTGGCTGACAGTATATCAGCGAGAGCTCGGTGCGGTGAATACTGTTGGTTCAAACCCCTGAAGTGGTTTTGCTATTTTTTCTTTTCAAACTAATAGAAACCAGATTTCATAAGTTAAATTTTGGATAAACTAGGAAATTTTAGTATTTCGAAGACTAAACTGCTAAATTTGAATGTGTTAGCAAAATCATGCAAAATGAAAGAAAAATAAAAATCAATCTGGGAAAAATATCAATTTCTCATATCTATCTAGGTTGGAATCACTATTTGCAACCTTATTATATAATTAAATGCTCAAAAACTGATAGGCTATTTTATTTGGTATTTTGTAAAAATTGCACATTTCAAATAGTGTATAGTTATAATTAACATTGTCATCCTTTCAGCGGGCGAAGCCATGGGTATCTGCCAGTTACCTACCATCTCGTTCTGATCGGGACTGTCATGTTTTTTTTCGCAATGTCTCTTGTTATCCCAAAACACTCTCTTGGAACACTCAATTGTCCCGTTTCAGCAATATTTTCACAGAAATTTGCTTTAAAAATACTTTTTATCATACTGACACAGAACATCTGTTTCCAGTTCCTTTTTGTTGGCTCGAAAGTTACGCATTGCCGTCCTAGGCCGGGAAAACGGAAGTAAACAATCAGCTGATTTGCAGCAAACCGACGTTTAATGCTTGTTCACTTTTTAGAGGAATGTAGAGGCAGCACTGGCAGCAGTAGCAAATGTTCTGTTTGTTATAGGTTAGGTTTGAAGGATTGAGAAACGTATTGGTTTATGCAAGGACTACATTATGATTGAAAGCATGTTTTTTTCTGAGTAGTATTATGAAAAATATCGTACGATACACGGCCGGAAAGTTTTGCTGTATTCGCATGAAAATCCCGCACTCACTTTCGCTGGCGTGGAACTATTATGCTTGTCCAGCAAAACAGGCTTTTCCGGCCTAATAACGTAGTATACTATTTTAATTTGAACAACTCTTAAAATTGTCTTAAGCTCTTAAGTTTATTTAAATTGGTCGTTCGAATTTATTTTATTGTAAATTAATTTTATAAATAAAATATGATTACTTTGGCACAATTTTTATGATTATTATCTACCTGGTTGTAATTGTCCTAATAATTTTAAAATCATAAACTATAATAATGTACAGTTATAGTTAGTTGTACAAATTTGTAGGACACTACCTATTAAAGGTTTGAAAACAATCAAGTAAAGAATTAAATGGTAAAGAATACCGTTAATATGTACACTATGAGAGTGACTAAGAACCTACAAAAACTATACTACAGTAGAGTCCCGCAAACCCGGAATTCGATAACCTGGAATTCTGGATAACTCGGAAAGCCTGCCACAGCAATAAAGTGCACTCAGATTCAAGGCCAGAGCATGGTGTGGCACATATAAAACAGTTTTGGTTATTCTTTAAGTTTTTTGTAACTGATAATGTAGTTTTTGAATATTTTACCAAGCAATAAATAATTGACTTCTTCTATAAATAACAGAAACTATTCTTATTTTTTCATATTTTTACTCTTTTCCACTTTTCTTTTTAACTCGGAAATTTCACAAACCCGGACACCGTTCGGTCCACATTAGTCCGGGTTTGTGGGACTCTACTGTAATGTTTTCAAATTTTTTGTGGGCCCCGAACTCCGAAGCCCCCTCTCTATTTGGGGGGTATTTCATGCCCCCACACCACTCAGAGTTCAGCCATGTTCAGCCTCCCATTTTTATCTTTTCAAAACCTGGTCACCCTGCCTATAAATTACCTACCTATTATTACCAGTAATTACCAATCTAACCTTACCTATAATAATTTACTTCCTCAACACACAAATAACTATTTCATGTGCCAAAAGCTGATTATATTGTAAGCAAACAGTTGTGAACAATAGTGAACACAGAAAAGGGAATACACAGTAATTATGATATTGCCTAGAATACCTAGAATAACTGAGCAAATATTGTACATTAGAATGTTAAAAAAATTCATAATAATGATGAGGGAGGCAAAACACAATAAAAGATAGATTGCTCTTTATCACCATTGATGACATATTTGTTGTTGTATGCAATTAATTGTTAATATTATGGGGAATCCAATTGAGCAGTAGACTAGCTCAATATATGAAAATAGTGTTAGTGCAGAAGTGCAGAAGCAGAAAGATAACTCAAACAATTATTACATTTTTTGTTGAATTATAAAGTTAAACATTTTAAAACTGTAAAGTAGTACACAATATTTTGTTGCCATTTGTTACAATTGAGCTAGTATATGGATGAAAAGAGTTTAGTCAATTAATTGGGTTATTCATATAAAATTTTTACTTTTATTTCTTGCTGAAATGTGTTACATTTTAGCGAATTTCCCCTACAGGGAAGAAGCTATTACCGTAGGTCTCATGGTAAGACCTAAGCGCAGGACCATCATAACTTTTTGTTTTGGTGCCCCCAGATACCATCCTACTTATGTGCAAGAAGAGAGATATTCAAAGCTGGGATTGATTTCTCTTCTTCCCTTACAAGGACATTGGGGGTAGCCCAAGGCAGTTTCCTGGGGCCTATATTGTTCAACCTGTTTGCTTCCATCATGGGGAAGTCTGTGCAGCTCTCAAAGCTATATTCATATGCCGATGATGTTGATGTTTAGGTCCTCAGATGCCAAAAATATTATTAGTTTATTTTCATACCAGAAGTAACCTGCGGCTTTCCTCAAGATAAAAATACCCCCGTTGCAGCAGACCTGCATACTTAGCGAATTTCTAATGCAAAAGAACATATTTCAATCCAAGGTAGTTAGATTTAATGTTTTTGTAAGCTCCATAAGAATAATATGGAGAATGAGTATGCAGGTTTACTGCAACAGGTCAGTTAAAACTGGGTGGTTTCAATTCAATATTTCGTAGATCTGAACTAGGAGAAACCATATATACCAACTTTTATCAAGATATGTAAAAATACCCCCGTTGCAGCAGACCTGCATACTCAGCAAATTTCAAATGCAAAACAACATATTTCAATCCAACATAGCGAGATTTGACATGTTTTGGTAAGCTCCATAAGAATAACAAGGGGAATGAGTATGCAGGTTTGCTGCTACAGGTATATTAAAACTGGGTGGTTTTAACTCAATATTTAGTAGATCTGAACTAGAAGAAGCTATTTACCATGTTTTATCAAGATATGTTGAAAAAAAAAACGGAGATATAGAATTTTACGTATTTCCTATAAGGTTAACATTGGGACAACGTACTGTGTTTACCACTTTCAATATCTCGGTAACTAATGGACATAGAGCAGTGATAAAAAATACTAAATTGTTTGTTTTTTTGAGCTGAATTCAAAGGTGCCAACAAAAATTCGTTAAATCTTATTTTTCTATGTAAAAAACTCAAAAAACCCATTTTTGGGGGGGTTTAACCCCCTTTACCTCCCCTTCCGGTGATCCGATCGGGCTGGTTCATGAACTCGTCCGAGTGATTATCACTTTACACGTCTGTACCAATTTTCATTAAGATTGGACCATTTTTACGGCCACTATCGTGCTAACAGACATATATATATATATATATATATATATATATATAAAAATTTGAACGAATGGTGTTTTTTGCTGCTGGTGGCCCCAAAACGAAAAGTTATCATGGTCTTGGGCTTTGGTCTTGCCATGAGACCTACGGTAATAGCTTCTTCCCTATAGGAGAAATTCGCTAAAATTCCCTATAGGAGAAATTCGCTAAAATAAGGAAGATATAGGATTTTTTTATTTCCCATAAGGATAACATGGGGAATGAGTATGCAGGTTTGCTGCCACAAAAATGGAAATTTCGGGGGTGTTAGACTAAAATACATTAGATCTTGTCTAGATGAAGCCACAAACCAAGTTTTATTGAGATATGTTGAGAAATAAGCGAGATATAGAATTTGACTTATTTCCCATGAGGTTAACATCGGGACAACGTACTGTGTTTACCACTTAGAATATCTCGGTAACCAATGGATATAGAGTAATGAATAAAAATACTAAATTGTTTGTTTTTTTTTAGCTGAATTCAATGGTGCTAACTAAAATTGGGTTATTTTATTTGTATATGTGAAATCCCCAAAAAACCCTTTTTTGGAGGGGTTTAGGCTATCCCCCTTTACCCCCCCTCCAGTGGTCCGATCAGGCTGGTTTCCGAACTTATCCGAATAATTACTACTTTACACGCCTATGCCAAATTTCATTCTGATCGGACAATTTTTGCGAGCGCTATCGTGCTTACAGACATATATATATATACAGGGTTAGGCAAAGGTCTGGAATATATAAAATAACTTTTATATTATTTTGCAGAAAGTGATGAAACCTTACAGTTGTGTATCTAGTATAAATAGAAATATTTTGACTATTTTCTCAGTTTTTCGCACGATGAGGGGACGGCCCACGCTGGAAGTCTTGAAATTCTTAAATGTAAGCATACCTTGAGTTATACCTCATTTTAAAGGTCTTAATTAGTAGATTACAACAGCGCAAACCGTGCCTCAAAAGGTTGATCCAATCAGAAGTTACAGCTCCTCAAAGATTTTAATGTTGGCCATTAAATTCAAGGCTAAAATCAGGGAAAAAAGTCTAATTACTAATAAAGCACTCAGAACGATGTAGTTTGGTTTTACATACATGAATTTGTTATTAATAGGGATTATTTGACGTATTAAAAAATTTTACTCATGACCAGGGGACGACCCGTGATGGAAGTCCAAAAATTCTTAAGGGTAAGCATACCTCGAGTTATATCTCATTTTAAAGGTCTTAATTAGTAGATCATAACAGCGCAAACCTCGCCTCAAAAGGTTGATCCAATCAGAAGTTACAGCTTGTTGAAGATATTAGTCTTGATTTTAGCCTTCAGTTAAATAATAACCTTCTGCAAAATAATATAAAAGTTATTTTATAGATTCCAGACTTTTGCCCAACCCTGTATATACAAAGAACGAATGGTGTTTTTGGTATCTGGGGGCACCAAAACGAAAAGCAGAGGCAGATTTGGAAATCTGCCGCCCCTGGGCTACAAAGTGGCGACCTTTTTTTTTTTACTCGCGCGTGTGCTTTGTTCCGGACCCTGAGCAAGGCTTTTTCTACGATTTCAGGGGGGGTTTTGACTTCTCTCTCTAATTTCACGCCCCCCCAAATTCTGCCGCCCTGGGCTATAGCCCTTTAAACCCATATGTAAATCCACCCCTGACGAAAAGTTATGGTGGTCCTGCGCTTAGGTCTTACCATGAGACCTACAGAAATAGCTTCTTCCCTTTAGGGGGAATTCACTAAAATCTAACACATTTCAGCAAGAAAAAAAAGTAAAAATTTTATATGAATAACCCAATTGACTAAACTCTTTTCATCCATATACTAGCTCAATTATAACAAATGACAACAAAATATTGAGCACTACTTTACAGTTTTAAAATGTTTAACTTTATAATTCAACAAACAATTTAATAATTGTTTGAGTTATCTTTCTGCTTCTGCACTTCTGCACTAACACTATTTTCATATATTGAGCTAGTCTACTGCTCAATTGGATTCCCCATAATATTAACAATTACTTGCATACTGGCCTCAATATCTCAGTATTTATTGTAACAACAAATATGTCATCAATGGTGATAAAGAGCAATCTATCTTTTATTGTGTTTTACCTCCCTCATCATTATTATGATTTTTTTAAACATTCTAATGTATAATTTGCTCAATTGTATTCTAGGTATTCTAGGCCTGTTTTTAATTTGCCTTACTCCCGTCTTTAACACGCAACAGTATTTTATAACGATCTGGTTGGCCCGATCAGGTCATTGCAAAATTTCGTTGCCTGTAAAATGGCATAATAATCTTTCACTGTGTTTGTATTTTTGCCAAATATAACCCCCCTGTTTAAGGCAATTTGTGGTAGACACAAACAAAGCCTAAGAGAAAAAATTAAATGTAAAAAATAACAGATAAAAAACAGCTTTTATGAGTTTATAGGTTCTTTTACCTAGACTCCAAAAAAAATGTGGTAATTTTTTACTATCTTGAATGTAAATATAAAGTCATTAACTTAATTTTTAACGTTCTAAATTTAAATTTGTATGTATTTTATTTATTCAACATTTCAATTTTACCTAAATTTTCTCTTTGAACGTGTATTTACTTAGGTATTCAGAGGTTAAGTGATCACTGAAAAAAAGTAGTGTACCTGTACTCAGACTCCAAAATAGTGAAGATATAACTACAGTTTCGTAGCTTTAACTAGACTTTAATCACAACAAAAAGGTAGTAATAACTCCATTTCAGGAAATTCTAAGTAATAACTACCTTTTTTAATAACACTAAATGAAGTTATAACTTCTAAATACTGGAGTGGTAGCATTAACTACATTTTAATCACTCCACTCATGTAAGAAGCTATATCCCTGAGCTACACCATATGACTTAAGCACAGAACCAAGTTATATTTTCATTTTGAAGTCCCTAGAACCAAAAAAGAAACTTCATTTAGATACATATGTGTCAACGATGACTCCAGCAAAAGTCCCGAAGGTCCCTTAGTTTCCATCGGCTGTTGGGCTATTAATTAACAATCCTGCCCGAGAAACCTGTTGGCCTTAGTCAGTAACAATACTACAAGACTATAAGATCGTACAAAATCATCGTACACGCCATTCTCATTCATATTTGACTTCATACCTACCTGAGTAGGTCAAGTAATGTTAAAGTATTAAGTTGGATCTTGATTAGACGTGGAACAATTGTTTGAAAAGCAATGATATTCATGACTACGAGTTCGAAAACCAGCAGATCAGTATACTCTAAAGACCCATTTACTCTTACTCTACGGTGTTGATCACTGTTGTGAAGAAGCCGCTAACATCAGCTTAGTGTGAACAAAAAATTCACCGCTGGTATAGATACTTACACATGCTGTAAAAAAATTAACCACAGCCCACATACAACAACAAATAATCAACACTCAAACTGAAAAAAGTCCCTATGTTTGTCACTCAAAACTTAAAAATAAGAATTTTTTAATATATTTCAATTCTTTAATAGTTTTTTGTTGAATTTTTATATGAGTTTATGCTTGCAGATATTCATATTTTGTACTAAAAATCCATACGGAATCATAGAAAAATATGTAGTCTAAGATTGTTTAAGAAATACAAATATCCCCGTTGTAGCAGACCTGCAAATACATACATACATACATCGCTTGAAATGGCGACCTACTCAGGTAGGTATTTTAAGCCAAGTATGAATGACAGATGAGTGAAGGATGATTGTGGCGCAATCTTGTAGTCTTGTTACTGACTAAGGCCGACATGATCCTTAGACAGGACTGTTAATTAATAGCCCAGCAGCTACAATATGCCAGTGACAACTAAGGGACCTAAATTTTAACGTGGGATCCGAACCACAATTTTGGCTGGTTTACAGTTTACAAACTGGTCTAATTTGAGGACAGTCCTATGATCATGGCATTCAATAGCGCGGACGTTATTCCCTACTAGAGAACACCGCATCCATAAGCCATCGCTCATAACTATCCTCAATTCGTGACCTCCAAGCACAGGGCCTGATTAAGAGGTGTGCCGCCCCTAGGCTTGAGTTGATTTGGCGCCCCCCTCTCCCCTTCACCACCATTCCGCCCCTATATATCAGATGTATCGTATATAGAATGGAATTGTACAAATTTAATTCCTCCAGAACTAATAGCTTAAAATCCACATGTAACCTAGAAAATAACTGAACTATGATCATTGTACAGTGCAGACAAAAATTATCACAAATATAATAAATGAGTCTATTCTAATCAGTTACCTGTTCAAGGACTAGACACCTGTGACACTTATTCAACTGACACTCTCGCAACTTACACCCCCAGTGCTCTTCTTTCCTACTATTGCCACATCTGACTCAGATATCGGTTCATCGTACCGAATGTTACAAAGAACATCTGTGAAATAGAGAATTTTAAGAGTACCTGGTGAACCGAAATTTCTTTGGTATCATTTCATATTTAGTAGTTCATCAGCTTATCTATCTATATAAATAATTATCAATTCAATGAGTGGTAAACACAGTACGTTGTTCCAATGTTAATGTTACCTAAATAAATAAAAACAATCCAATTTCTTCCAAATTCAACAACTTTTTTATTTGTGTACCAAACTGGATAATTATTTTTTTGTTTTCTTCGTATTTTTTAGGGCAAGGTATGTGTGAAATAAAATTTTTAATTCAACCTTAGGGCTCTGTCGTACTGGTCTATAGGTTACTTGACCATGTATGCATTCTGGTGGAGTAACTTGAGAACTATTTCAAATCATACCCATATGTTGACATGTAAACAAATGTGAATTTGAAATATGTGTTTATTTATTTAAACTTGGATTATTTACTTTAGTAGTTCAAGGATTTTGTGAAACTAAAACGTCTAATCAAAAGTTAATTTTTGTATTTGAAGAATTCTGATTACATGACACATAAATCTACCTTTTTATCTTACTAACCTTTTAGGATGTTCAGAAATGAAGATAAATCCTCATAGTTTTTTTTTGGTTTTAGAAAAATTAATACTGTGAGCCTTATATGAGTGTGTGAAAAAATGTAGTTTTTTGTTTGACCAGAGAGGTTGAGAAGTGTTTGAGTTCATAGTTCACCACAATCATGACTATATTTTAAGTTTAATATGACATTGATTTAGTATTATTCTGATTCTTGAAAATGCCACGTTACGCTCGACGCAACGACCTGGGCTGTAGAGAACGCAGTGCTGTGAGTTTAGGACACTTTTGGGCAAGTCAAAATTACAAGCAAATCGAGGCTCTAAATGAAGATGAATGTACTTTATTTAATCTAAACCATCAACGAGGAGATCTTGCATTCAAAACCTATTGAGCTGATTTAATTTATAACATGACGATCGATTACAGTTTATAGTTGCTTAATAGTTGCTGTTGGCTCAATGAACACTGTGTGTCAGGAGTTTTAATGATTTTAGGTTTAAAAATGAACCCCTGTTTGTGCTGCACCAGTGGCTAACTACAATTGACACCATTGGCATATCGGTTGAACCAGGCAAAACTCTGTTCCGTGGAATACGTACATCTTTGGGATGCTACCTATACTGATGGAAATGCATTTAATGACGACAGAGTGACTATTCTCCCAGCAACATACGACGGAAGTCCGTGACATATGCATGAGTACGCTCAGGATGCTAAGTTGGATGTACGTCATTATGGTATACCAGATTTGTTTATTACATTCACGTGCAATTCAAAATGGTCAGAAATTCTACAAGAATCATCTCCTGGCCAATCTCCCATTAATTGCCATATTACTACAAGAATTTTTTAAAGAAAATCAAATTCACTCATGTGTTAAGTATTGCGAGTTCGGCAAGACGCATTGTTGGATGTTTTCACGCAGAGTAGAATGGCAAAAACGTGGGTTACCACAAGCACACATCCTTATTTGGTTGGTCGAGGGGATAAAACCGAATGAAATTGATTATGTGATGTGAGCTAATATAATGAAGAATATCCATTCAGCTAAAAGACAGTTCATTAATTATTGTGTTGCGGAGCATTAACTCACTACGTATTTGTGACGGCACTCAGCTGATGGTGAAAAAATTAATGAACAACATAATTGAGGCAACGATTTCGCAAGGAAACTACAGAAGTGAAGACGTTTTAATTCCACGTATCCAAATGATTCCAAAGTATACATCCTTTGACTTTAAGTGGAAACAATTTCCAGCTGCTTGCATTTGCAATGTCCACATTAAATGGACAGTCGTTGAATGTTTGTGGAAACAACCTTGAAAATCCACGATTTTCACATGGCCAATTGTATGTCGCCTGTTCCCGTGTTGGAACACTGAAAAAATCATTTTTGCATGGGAAAACAAAACTAACATATTAAGAAAGCTTTAGAATAAAAGCTACGTTGTTGATGTGACTATTTTGATATTTATTCAAACTAAAACAAATTCTTCATAAAGAAGACAGGATAACGTCTGTCGGGTCAGCTAGTACTGTAATATTTTACCAGAACCAACTGGAGGATAACAAAGACTCCCACATCCTGGCCACACATGGGCTAAGGCTGGGAGTATCTTTTTTTCTCTCTGCATTAAGAGTGCAACTAAGAGTTGGTAGTTTTCAGTGTCATAAAATTGATAAACTCTTTTCAATTCCCCATGGGTCTTTATCACACACTGTATTTTTCCCAGATGGCTGTAGTTTGCAAACAGCTGTTATTTGATTACGTTATTTTTTACATTTTCGTTATTTCGTTGTTCATGGCAACTCATGAGGCCCTAATACTCATAATGTAATATTTTCTGCTCAGAAAATTTATTTTATTAAGTTATTAGTTTTTTCTGGCCAAGTATCCTGCATGGAACACGTTTTTCAGTCAGAAATTAGTTATTTGCAGACTTTGAAAGAAATCCTCGGAGCTGAAATCAAGATAATTGTTCAATCAAGCAAACATTCCTCATGTACAGTAAGACTATAGGATGTACCTTTAGGTTTGATAAAGAAAACATGCTAAGCAGGCTGCATTTACGCAAAAGTGGCGCGGTACTTTTGTTTTATTTTTTAATTCATTAAAAAATAAAAACAATATTTATTCTCCATCCTGTGGTGCCATGGATGGCTGACGCCCTAGGCTGCAGCCTAGTCAGCCTAGTGGTTAATCAGGCCCTGTCCAAGTAGCTGGACACGCCACCGTTCCAGCAAAATAACATATTTCAATCCATCATAGCGGCATATGACATGTTTTTGTAAACCCCAAAAGAACAACGTGGGGAATGAGTTTGCAAGTTTGCTGCAATAGGTATGTTAAAACTGGGTGGATTTAATTCAATATTCAGTAGATCTGAACTAGAAAAACCCATATGCAAAGCCTTATCTAGATATGTTCAGAAATAAGGAGGATATAGAAATATTTTATTTCCTTAAAGGATCCCACATAGCAAAAAAAGTTGCAGCAAATGAAAAAAAGTAGCCATGACATCTCAAAAAATTGCTATGGCAAACAAGAAAAGTTGCCGGTAATTTGTTGCAAATATCCTAGTTCCCCCTTATCAAATATTTCGCAAAGTTGTCTGGACAACTTTGTTGCAAATGTCTATAAAGACAACTAAAGGAAAAGTTGCCATAGCAATTATCCCACAAGTTTCAATGGGAAATTATATTTATAAATATGTAAAAAATCAAAAATTTGTAATAAAAAATCTAATTGAGGGAATGCATTTCTACATGGTTTCTATACACTTTACCACAATGCAAATTCTATTGATCTATGTTGGGATTTGAATCCGGGACACTTACCTTTGCTAGCTTAGCCTCTATCCACTACACCACTAGACCTGTTAATGATCACAGGGCAAAATGTCATCTTAACCTTTGAGGGCTGAGAATGAGTTATAAAGTGCCTCTGGTCACTTTTTACCCATTCACACTATAATAATATTTTTTCAGTAAACAACTATTTTAAAAAGTGTAATGCCAAACTTTTTACCTAAAATTTACCCAACATAGATCAATAGAATTTGCATTGTGGTAAAGTGTGTAGAAGGGCAATAACAACCTTAGGCAATGGTAATAACAAAGGGTAATAACAAACTATAAATACCTTATTTATATTTGATTTAATTGTGTAAAAAATTATCTATCACAGAAACACAAATGCTTCCTTACATAAAATGACTAGAATATCTACATTGTCATAATTTAAATCTTTGGTTCAACATTATTTATAAAGATTCTAACTTATAAAATTATTGAGTAGTTTCTTATTTACACAATTACAAATCTAAATATGTCGAGATACATAAAGTATACGGTAATATTTTGTTAAAGAACTATAATACATTACTGTAAATATTACAGAAAACTGATTAGACAACAAAAATTTCTAACAACACAATGATATGATGTTTATAGTAAGAATTACAATTACAGTAGTTAATATAAATAAATGAAAATACAAAGTATAAAATGTGAACCAGAATAAATTGTATTTTTACCTACAATGATTGCACCTACCCATCACACAGGTCAGAAGGTGTTATACTAGGCGTCACAAAATTGTGATTTTCAAAGCTGCAACAGCTGGCTTTTACTATTATAATCAAATGGGTAAATGACCATTTGATTAAATTTTTCAGGATAGAAATTTTGTGATGCCTAGTATAGTCAGTGGTTTTATTTTTAACTGTTAGAAAATAGCTGGAAACAGCTCTTCTCGCTTATTATGTTCTATATATATACATATATTCTCAGCTGTTCATACTTCTATGTCCTCTTATAAAGTTTAACATTGGAACTTTTGGATGCCTAAGAGACAGAGCCCTAAGGAATTTCAAGGACAGGAATATGACAGAAACCTTCTCTGGAGTTTAAAGAAGAACTTCCCAATAATTCATGTCGATCACATGGATATGGTTCGGTAACTCAAACAGACAGAAGACAACAGAAGACAAATAAAATAGATTTTATGTTAAAATTCCTTCATTGAATCCCTAAAATGTAATGTATTTAGTTTACCACAAGATTTTTACCTTTTGTATTTTAAAAATAATGATGTGAATACCAAAAAATTAATATATTGAAGTATGCCACTCAAATCACTTTGGCTGCCTGCTCTCAGAATGCTGTAACTAACCAAAATAAACCAAGCACCTCTTTGGTATAGTTCAGCAGGAGCTTTAAGTGTGCCTTAATTGACATGTAATTAACATGTTTATTTTTTTCATTTGTTTGATTTATAATCCTCTTCAATTTGCATGTATTTTATAATGATGAACATTTTAAAACAGAAATCAATACAATACTCTCATAAGAAGCAAGAATGAAAGTAAGAACTATGTTGAAAATAATTAGTTGCCCAGTATGAATTGTGAGATAATCTTAACCAATGACATTATAAAGAAAAAATACTACTTAACATTTGCTAGATGATGAATGATGAGAATGAGAATGATTTCTCCCCTCTCAAGCTAAGCTAGTTCAATTTGTGGACTTAATGATGTTTTAAAACAATAACCTGATACAACGATGTGAAATTTGTTAAGGGGCCATCCATAAATTACGTAACGCCCCTGGGGGGGAGGGGGGTTTCGGCAGCATTACGAACCGTTACGGGGGAGGGTGAGGGGTTGGACGCAGCATTACGGAACTGCTGAACCTCAAGAATGTATGTCTTTTTTTTATTAAAAATTAGTTTGATTTCTATAGTTAAAATTAAAAGTTTTTAAGAATTGTTTATTGTTTTTGTGATATTTTCTCTTAAGAATGCAAACAACATTATAACCCTAAACATTTAAGTTTAAATAACGTCTAGTTACAAAAAACTGGAAAAAGGAATGACTTTTGAATGAACTTGGTTGGACTGAGTTGGATGCAAACAGACTTAACGTGGTTCATGCCCATCCAACAAAAACCCTAGAATGGAGCTATCCATGAAGCCAATTGTGACAGTGTCTGATCACATTAGATACATTGCTTGAAATAGCAACTTACCCAGGTAGGTATTTTAAGCCAAGTATGAACGACAGATGAGTGAAGGATGATTGTGACACGATCTTGTAGTTATGTTACTGACTAAGGCCGACATGTTCCTCCATGACACTCCTCCATGGGATAAAGATTATAATTATTTTTCAATTTCTTTGCTTTTACTGTGAGCAGTACGATGTAACATAATACATTAATATTTGATCAAATATTTGTATTTGATATATCAATAAATAATTTGTTTCTTTAGTGTTTAAATTTGTCATTTGTTGTACGTTACAATTTTTAGAATAAGATAAATTGGGGTGGTAAAAGCACTGTGTTCCCTAATTTTTAAAGGGGGTTAGTGTTGCCGTTACAGTTACGTTACAAGGGGGAGGTCTAAAAAGGCAGATTTTAGGGTTATTTAATTTATAGACGGCCCCTAAATTAGAAAACTGTATAATTTGCAGCTGATAAAAAATATTCACAAATGACTGCACGAGACTTACGTTAAGAGACTCACAAATCCAAAGCTAAAACTAATATGTAGCAAATTAAGTTTATAACAAAATGAGAAATTATTACTTCATACTGACATTCTGTAACAAAACTTAACACTAGAAACAAAGTTCTTTCATAAAAAAGTTACAAGTCCTGTTTCAGTCTCAAGCCAAAACTTGATTGTTTTAGATGTCTGAATATTTTGAGCTCCCACAGGCATAATTTTGAGAATATTCTTCAAGGGTAGACGTCTATGTGCCACCCCAGCAAGTCGCCACTTTGCCATAGCAACAGATCACCACCTCATAAAAATACGCCAATGCCGTCAAGGTGCAATCCTATCAAGTCGTCACTTTTCTAGCCCTAGGTGAAGGGTTGTCGTTAGCTTACACAACTAATCACCACCTCACAGGCGATCTGCGTCGACTACTTTTTTTACATTTAGCTAGTGATCTGTCATCATTGTACTCAACACAACTGCCACCTTGTCTAGTAGCCAACACTAAATATTACCGCCCTTCTCTGTTTTCATCTGTGTCAATAACAATTAATAGCCTTTACAACCGTCTTCCACCTGATAGATCAATAATTATGTGCTTCAGTACATTTTATCTGAAACTAATTGAATTTAATTTACTTTTCTTATGAACCTGAAGTTTCAATTTTGGTATATATATTTCATATATATTGTTTGTACAAATTCCATTGAGTTAAAACCACTACCTACTATTTATAACAAACTCCGAGGTGGCAATTTTACGCCACTGCATTTGACAGATCGCTACCTTTCATGACCGTGTCAATTAACTGCCCCATCAAATCGCCACCTCTTCAAAAGGTGAGGATCTGACGTGGACAACACATGACAACCTGCCTCCTCAAAACCGATTTGAAAAGATGGCGATCTGTCAGGCTGGCGACATGTCAAGGTGGCACCTAGACACATCCCCTTCTTCAACTGAGAAGAAATTTCCAACTTACATGGTTAGTAAGAAAATAAATTACCAATAGGAGAAGAAGGTGTTCATCATTGAGTTTAAATCTGTTATTACTAAAATATTAGTGGACAGGCATGGCTTAGCAGCTTTCAGTTTTCGTTTAGTCTGGTGTTAAAACACTGTTGATTATAATCAGCGGTTCCTTGACATTTTTATTTTGATGTTGAAGGAAATCTTATGGACAAATACAAAACCTCAAGGGAATCTAGGGCTCTTCCCTTAAGCCTAACCTTCACAATTTTATTTCCTGCAAAAATTCATACCAAGCTCATTCTTAAATTTTTTAAATTATCTCAGAACTATAAGAGGAGTCTTGATCACAAAATATCCCCTAGCTTGATGAATAAGTAATAGATATAGATATGCATTAAACATGCACTCAGACAAGGCACTTCTTTAGGTCAACCAAAGTTAAGTTCTTTGTAATTATAATATTTTTTTTAATAGTTTTGCTTTATCAATTCTTATGTTTTTATCTTCATCAAAGCATCTTGTTCAGATTATTTTTTTAATGAATGAATTTAAACACTGGTAAAGTTCAGAGGTTGTATAAAATATTCCCTAAAGAAAATAATCCATGAACATGTTTAAAAAATCTATTGGTTTCAAAAAAATTTTATATTTTCTGTGTTTCATGTAAACATCAAGTTTGTTTAAAACACGTTCCATACTGAGTGTCAAATATAGTTGACACCAAACGAATCGCTAATGACCGACCTCCAGAAACAGAATATCAGCAGAGACCAAACACAGTCATGTGAAAATCGCCATAGACCAAAAGTAACTCATTGCTTTTTTTGTCCACAGATGTCTAAATAAGCATGATCAACGCTAACAGCACCAAAAAAAAGCAATTTTATTCTGGGGACTCTCCTATGGACTGACAGACAAAAACTCAGTCTAAAATGCAGCCAATACAAAGTAAAAACAATAATAACAGTGTGTCCACATCAACAATAGTTGACAACAGTAGGTTGTCGGTCTACTGGGATCGACTTAGTTGAAATCAGGGAAGTTTCGCATGTCAACTATATTTGACGTCGGGCTATGAAAATGTTTCTTTTTTAACATGTCGGTAGCAAATGTGTTCAATGTAATTTAAGTGTAATTTCTGCCCTTGCTCACTCTTAGACTATATTCCTTTGATTAACAAAGTTTTCCATGATCCAACTGTGTTTCCTCCCCAAAAATGGAAATAAGAGGATCCACAGTAAACTTTTTAACAAAAGTTGATTGAGAATAAAATAATCTATCTGCACCAAGCTTCAAATTCTCTGACGTAAAGTAGGTAAGTGGTACCAGCAGTTTCTGGCACCAGCAGTTTACAGGTGAGGTCAGTTCTGTTACCAGCAGTTAAGGTGGGAGAGCCAGGCGGGCTTGCGCTGTCACAGGTGAGGTCAGTTCTGGCACCAACAGTTGAGGTGGGAGAGCCAGGCGGTCTTGCGCTGTCACAGGTGAGGTCAGTTCTGGCATCAGCATTTGAGGTGGGAGAGCCAGGCGGGCTTGCACTGTCACAGGTGAGGTCAGTTCTGGCACCAGCAGTTGAAGTGGGAGAGCCAGGTGGGCTTACACTGTCACAGGTGAGGTCAGTTCTGGCACCAGCAATTGAAGTGGGAGAGCCAGGCGGGCTTGCACTGTCACGCAGGCAGCAGTAGACCACCGGCGGGGCTGCCATGCACTCGCATGTGTCGGTTCAGATTGCCGCTCTGGCTGAACCTCAGCAGGCAAAGCTTGCACTGGTACGGCTTCTCCCCGGAGTGTATCCGCAGGTGCTTGGTGAGCGTGGAGGAGTCGGAGAATGCCTTCTTGCAGAGTCTGCAGCGGTACGGCCGCTCCCCCGAGTGGGTGCGCATGTGTGTCGTCACCGACGAAGACTGCGAGAACCTGTGACACAAGTCAGTTACACTATTCTGAGAAGCTGGATGCTAGCAGTTCAAAACAAGAAATGTAGCACTCTAATGTTAATTGATCTAAACTAGAGAGCTGCTGTGTCTGAGGCTATGATTTTGGCAGCACCATACTAAAAGCCCGTTGTCATTGGTGCGGCTGGAACGACAAATGTCCATAGATTGTCACAGAGCGATTATCGTAGAGTGTCTGCTTTGCATTATTTTAAATGGTACCATTGTCACTCAAGGGGCTGCAACTAAAGTTGATGATGTCAATCGTTGGGGGTCTGCTTCTGGAGCAGACATAATCATAGTTGTTTAGGTGTGTATTTAGGTGTTTGTATTGTTTTGGATATGGAATGTAGTTTTAAGACATCTTCATGAGGTCCTCTTTAATTAAAGTAGACATAAACTGAAACTTAAGTTTGGAAATGCAGAAAAACTCTGAAGACTTTCTTTTATCAACTTGCAAATGATTACTTTTTTTAATATTTTGAAGAACTTTCATCTGTGTATTCTTTTGTTAAATATATTATGCAAACTAAGTCATGGTAGAGTTAAATTTAGGCACAACTTTTTCTTCACAACAATCAAATTCATAAACAAAATTGTTTTAAACAGAGTGCCAGGTGGACCGAGCCTTGCTCGGTGTTATTTCATGTTTACCAGTTCATCCAGTTACTATAAAATATTTCAATGTCAAAAAATGATAATTTTTTATTGCTTCCTGGACTCTTCATCCCACTTGCTGTATTTTCCCTTGATGGCTGTAGATTCCAAACAGCTGTTATGATTACTTCATTTGTTTACACTTTCCTTATTTACTTTCGTTGCTATCACGGCAACCCTTAAGGCCAATGTTAAAATTTACAACTTTAAAATTTGATTTATTACGTTATTAGATTTTCTCTGGCCAAGTAATCTGCATAAAAGACGTTTTTGAGTCATAAATTACAGACATGCACGGCCCTAGGGACTTTGCCGCCCTGGGCGAGATCGGCGACCGCCGCCCCCCTCCCACCATATATCCCGTCTAATTGTTTACTCCCGGGCTCCACCCCTTCCTTGAGCGATCGCACAGTGTCTCCACTGTGATGCGATCGCACCACAGTAATGTCTCCCTAAACTCTTATATAATTACATACTAGGGGTCCCAAGTGTAAATTGCCCATTTTAAAATTATTTTCATTTCATAAGCTGGTTTATGTTTACAGTTGCAGAGATCTATTTTTGATTTTTCTTGTTATAATCTGACTTAAAAATTTACCCGAACGTAATCAGCTGTTAAGTTACAATTGACATTTAAAACTCTTATAATGAAGTTGGTCATCATTTTAAAGCGCCCTCTAGAAATAAACCAAAGGCTAGGGGGCCCCAAATGAAATATCCTTTTTAATTACCCGTCCGCCGTGCGCTAGATCATAAGCTTTAAAATGACACCTCAATCGTGAAAATCGGTGGAGTAGGTCGGGAGAAAAGGGGCGTAACAGAGAAACCCCTTAAGGAATCTGTAGAAGTTAGATGTATATATGCTTAAGTATTTAATTTAATATGATATTAAAAACGCGTTCATATGTAATATTCCCTTGCTTGAAAAAGTTCGCAGTTTTCAGAAAAAACCTAAGTACCATTCTAATTTACACAATTCACAACTTAACTTACACAACCCTGGCTTTTTGAATATAGGCCTCCGAGTAGGCTGACGCCCCGGGTTTTGTGCTGACGCCCCGAGTAGGCTATAGTGCATAATTTATTTCGTGGTATGAATTCAAATAACTTTTGTTTTAGGTTTAAACTATTTAAAGGCTTTGTTTGACAAATTTAAATCTTAGAGAACAGTAACACAAAATATCATATGAAATTATTTGCTACCACAATAATAAACACAACGTCGGGGGCGGAGGGAGGATTCCATTAAGGGGAGTCGATACTGAAAATGACCAATTTTTTTACAAAAATTCAATTTATTTTTTTTTTCTTGTTCTATGGTTTTTAACGTTTCAGAAAAACACAACATATGGTATAATATATATTTTTATCACTGTGAAAAAAATATTTGAAGTGGAGCGTGCACACCGGTTTTGGGGCAACATCTATAGTTACTAAGTAAACTAGTATAAACTTCGACCGCTGTTTTCCGCAAATTTAAAATTTTGTTATTTTTTACAAAAAAGTTCTTATAACTTTTTAATTAATAAAGCTATATAAATGCAATTTTTACCACACATTGTTTATACGATAAAGCAACTTTCTGTGCATGAATATTGTTATAGGTTAAATACAAGTACATTAAAAAAATTTAAAATTTAATTACATCGAAATTAAAAAAAAAGTTATTTATGAAGTCATAACTCATAAACTGATTGAGAAAAAAAAAACATGAGTATGCACAAAAAGTTAGTATTTTTTTTGCTCTTTAAAAAGAGATATCTAACAATAAAATTGGTTCAGTAGATAAAATGTTATAAGAGATTTTAAAAAACCCATTTTTCCCTCAAAAAAACTCAAAAAACTTCAAAAAGTATGTAAAAAAATTTATTTATTTTTTACTTTAACAGTGGTAAACCTTTTTCTAAGACTAAATGAACCTAAAAAAGTATATATGATAATTTTTAAAAGGAATAAAAAAAATCACTAGTTTCAATATCGACTCCCCTTAAGGTCACTCTCAACCGCTGCGTTGTTGCTTTGACGCTGTCACTGCTGTCACTGTTCTGAGCAGCGCAGCGCGGCGGCGACGGTTGTTCGATGCAATCTGAGTAGTTTGTTTTTATATTTTATTTGGACTTGAATTATAATAATTGTAAATCGATGCTTGCAATGCCTTATATGTTCTTAGGCTTGATCTTAGGGTAAAATGTGATACAGAAAATTTCACTGTTCACATTCATATCATGAATTTATTATTTAATTTTTATTTTTAAATTTGCCGTTCCTTAAAATTTGCCGCCCCCAAAAATCTGCCGCCCTGGGCGGCCGCCCGGTCCGCCCACCCCTGGGGCCAGCCCTGATTACAGACTTGAACAGACTTTGAAAGAAATCCTCAGAGCCGTTCTTGAGATAATTGTGCAAGCAAGCATACAAGCATACAAGCAAGATAACATTGCTCATATAAGAGTATAGGATATATTATGCAATAGAATTTAGTACATCCTCTTTATATATAATTACGTAAGGGAAATTTCTGCGCAGAAACTGTGGGCATTTAGCATGCTGAAGGAAAATTGTAGAAGGCTCAAACTGAAAGTATTGAAGCCAGGGACTCGTGAAAATACTGAAATTGTTTGAAGTTTACCAGGGAAAAATGGAAAATAACGTAAAGTACTCCCATTTAAAATTCATCGGGACTTAAAAAAGTCTGCTTTGTTTACTTTGAAACATGCAGTGCTGTTATTTCTTTCAAAAACATATTCTAGATATAAACATCTGGTGGATCTAAAAACCAGTAAACTATATAAAGGTATTTTGTACAATGATAAAGGAAGATTTTATGAACTTGAATTTTTTAAATATTACGATCAGGGGCTTTTACCCCCTTCAAGTCACTAGTACATTATAAACAAGTTTTAAAATTTGAAACAATTTTAAAATAACGAAACACATGCATTTATAAGAAAAACATATAAACTATAATTATTTAAGATGCAATCAGTCAATCTTTCAAAATTTACTTTAATATAGTTCAATTCCCTCTCTGCCTAGTTTTTAAGAGGAAATTATAATGCAATAGAACCTCTTGTAAATGGAATAGGTTTGACCAAAGCCGTACCCAGGAAATTTTTTCGGGGGGGGGGTTTGCCCAGGGCCGGCGGGTCAATTTCCGGCTTGGCAAAAGTGGTGACCTTTTTTTTGGCAGCGGTGGAATATATAAATAAATGGGCGCTTTCACACTGTCTGACTTTGTTATGGTTATTCCGCCACCCCACTTTTTGCTGAAATGAGAAAAATGTCTTAGTGTGAAACAGGCCTAATGCAGCCACAAAATTCTCTTGAAATCTGCAAGAAGGTGGGAAGAAGAAAATTGTCAGTTGTTTGTGACAACTGTGAGGACCTTGCAACAGGTGCTTTGTGACGTTTTTGTAAATGCCGTGGAATCATTTAAAAGAGATCAGTAGCCAAGCCAAAAAAGACCATCAGTAGCTAAGCTGGAGCAGCTGGAGTGGCACTGAAACTAGGATTTTGGTACTCAACTCCTAACTCAACAACCTAAACTCAACACCTAAACTCAAGACCTAAACCATTTAGTTCCCCAAACAATTTGCTTATCACCAGCATTGAAAATTAAAAAAAAAATCATTCCAGAGAAAAACTTTGGTATTGTGTGTATGCTTGGGTTAGGTGTTCTAGACAACATAATTTGAGCTAATGGATATACTGACCTCCTGGCGCAGATGGGACAGCGGAATGGTTTCTCGCCGGAGTGAGTGCGGACATGGGCCGTCAGGTTGGCAGCTTGGCTGAATGACTTGTTACAGTCATCACACCTAAACATGCAAGATATCAATGTATTTCCTCGTAAACGTACAGATAACTTACTGTAGAAATAATAAAACCAAATAACGTTATGTTATTAAATATATACTTATTTAATCAAAATAGGAATATAATATTTATTCTGAAAGAAATAAAGCATAATCTTCCTTGCCTGATCATCATGATGTGCAAGTGCACACAATAGTTTGTAAGTACAAACTATCGTGGATAATGGCATGCTTGAAGGTATACTCCAAGCCAGATTTAAAAAGAGAGTGTCCGACCGGTCCAGGTAGGCCCGGACAGCTCTAATCCGCTGTTGTTACAACACCTATTGTTGTGAGGCCAGCCGGCGAGTTATTCCTTGAGTTATTCTTGGTATAAGGAATTTTCAAGCGGCCCGCATTCAATGACTCAGGTGTGGGGGCTGCTCACCCCCGTCGCCGGCCAGCCTCACAACAATAGGTGTTGTGACAACAGCGGATTAGGGCTGTCTGGGCCTACCTGGACTGGTCGGACACTCTCTTTTTAAGTCTGGCACAGAGTATAATCTTTGGACAACATTTACTAACCATAAAATAAGGCTCCTTTGAAAAAATGTCTGATAGAAGTATGATTAAAAAATAGTTACATGTGAAAGTAAAACTGGACTTCTATTCGTTAGCGGGGATGATCCACTTATTTTTTCTAATAATACTTGCTGTTCTAATATTGTGGAGCATCACCATGATAAACCTACCTTTTTCCTCCCACATTCGTGTTCAATCTTTTAAAAGGAAGGCAAAGCTAGATGCCAACCAATTTTCAATGTCACCTTAATCAAATATTCATCTAATAGCTTCATCATATATCTTTTATTAACACAGCCAAGCAGTGTTATCCTTATGGGGGGGTAAAAAAAGTTCTATATCTCGCTTATTTTTCAACATATCTTTACATTAATAGACAAGCTTTTTTCCATATGATTTTTGTAACCCTTTTTCTCAGCCTCTGTGCAACATAGCGAAAATCTAGGCATACCGATAGAATTGTATTTTACTGTGGATGTGCACAGTCCCACTGAAATTTATATTAGTCTTTTAGACAAGAAATAAATTGAATTTAAAATTTTAAAAAAACTAAAACTGGACTTATGAGTTGTTATTTTGATGATGGAATAACAACAAAATGTAAACAAATGTCATCATATGTAATATAAGATGCTACTTTTTGTAGAGTAAAGATTAGATGTAGAAACACATGTGAGTGCAAAATGTGGGTAAAAATATACATTTAATCTAAGAGCCAGTGGCTGGCTGACGATACATATTTTAAGAAAGCCTATAATTTTCTCATTTACTCTACTCTACCAACGCCATATATATATACCATGCCATAAACATATGCCAGAAGTGAGATAAAATACACCCGTTGCAGCAGACCTGCATTCTCAGCGAATTTCAAATGCAAAAGAACATAGTTCAAGCCAACAGAGTGAGATTTGACATGTTTTTGTAAGCTCCATAAGAATAACATGGGGAATGAGTACGTAGGTTGGCTGCCATGAAAATGGAAATATCGGGGATTTTAGACTATTAATCATTAGTTTTCATCTACATGAAGCCACAAACCAAGTTTTATCAAAATATGTTGAGAAATAAGCGAGATATAGAATTTTACTTATTTCCCATAAGGTTAACATTGGGACAATGTACTGTGTTTACCACTTTCAATATCTTGGTAACCAATGGACATAGAGCAGTAATTCAAATTTCAATTTTTTTTTCAGATGAATTCAATGGTGCCAACAAATATCCGATAAATTAAATAAATAAATTCTTTATTGTAGGAAAATACAAGTAAAAACATTAAAGGAAATATACTGCAAAAAATAAACTTAACATACTCAATATACTCCTTAGTATATAATTAATACAAAGTAAATAATTCTCCTACAAAAGCCGCCCCAACAGGCACTAAACCCAATTACTGGGGAAGCCAGCCAAAAATTATTTTTCGCCATTATTAGAATAAAATCAAACAATTATATCAAATATGAAAACTGAACTGAACAATATTTGACAATTTAAATTTAAAAATACTAATGAGATTACAGAGGAAAAAATATATTATAGAGAGAGAAAATCGACTAAATTGAAATTTAAATTTATTTTACTTGGATGTTCACTGAATTATAAGTAAAGTTAAAACCTCTACAAAATTAAGTTTATGAAACAGGATGAAGAAACGTATTCATTATGGATATTTATGTTTAATTGAGAACTTTTAATAATTCAAAGCATGTTTTCTTAAACATGTTCCGGCTCATGGTAACATCTACCTCATCTCCCAAACTATTAAAAAGAGATACGGTGGAAACAAGGAAGGAATTAGCATGAAAACAAGTTCGAGCAAAGAGCGGGTAGAACGGTCGGCTCGCCCGCCCTCCTCTCGCCGGCACATGCCACGCGACACTGGCCAAGGTCAAGTGGTCGTCAACGACACCAGATAAGACGTCCCTTAGATAACACAGTCTAGCTACCTTCCTTCTGTTCCCTAATGACTCGAAATCAAACAATTCCAACATTTCATTATATCTCACAAGCCAAATAGGAAACTGAAGTGGGCCAAACGATTTGTAATATAGCGAACGCAGAAAGCGTTTTTGGACCTTCTCAATAATACTTATATGAATGAAAGTGTACGGTGACCAAAGTATGCTAGCAAATTCTAACTTAGAACGAACCAACGATTTATACAACAGTTTTACGGTGAAAGGGTCATTGAATAACTTGGATAACCTCAAAATAAAACCCAATACTCCATAGGCTTTTTTCGCTGTAGATAAAATGTGCATTTTGAAGGAGAGATCGCATTCCATCACGACGCCAAAATCCTTATACGAACTTGTTCTACTTAACACAACATCATTTATACTGTAATCAAACATTATGGGGTTCAATTTCCTAGTATATGACATGACTACACACTTCTCTACATTCAAATGAAGCATATTTTCCTCACACCATCTACACAAGGAGTTCAAATCGCTCTGTAACAATACACAGTCATCAATAGATATAATACAACTAAATAGTTTCATATCGTCTGCGTACATTAAAACATGACATTTGAGGACATTTACTACTTCATTAATAAAGATATTGAAGAGCAAAGGACCAAGATTACTTCCTTGGGGAACACCGGACCCAGAAGAGAAAATGAAGGACTTACACGCCTCAAAAGATACATATAATTGGCGATTTTGTAAGTATGAAGAAAATAATTGAATTAAATTGTTGGAAAATCCATAAAAGTTCAACTTTGACAACAACACAGAATGGCTAACTTTGTCAAAAGCTTTCGAAAAATCAGTATACACTGTATCAACTTGACCCTTGCAGTCTAATATTTTAGATGTGAAATTCGTAAAATTGACAAGGTTTGTTACTATAGATCGAGATGGATAAAACCCAAGTTGCTTGCTAGTGATGAAGGGCTTAATATGAGGGAAAATGTTACCATATAAAATTAACTCAAACACCTTTGCTGGCGTGGAAATTATAGAGACTGGTCTGAAGTTTGAAATCTCAAATCTGTTGCCTTTTTTATGCAACGGAATAATCCTTGACGTCTTCCAAACTGAAGGAAAAGTGTTACAACGTAAACATAAATTAAGAATATAGCAAAGGGGCTTTACGAAAAATTCAGAGCAGGCTCTTACAACATAAGGTGGGATAAGATCTGGGCCGAAAGACCTCTTTGAAGGTAATTTTCGAATAGCAGATAATACTTCCCTTTCTGAAACCGAGTTCAATACTAAAGAATGAACACCTGGCATGACAGGTGTATTAAAAACAGAGGATAAATCTACCGGCCCAGCATCATTGTAAACAGAAGCAAAATATCTAGCGAATGCATCCGAAACATTTTTCCCGTCTGAAAATTGATCCTCATTCCAAGAATACACATTTGATCCGCCAGAGACTGAAGACTTTTTACTTTTTACAAAATCCCAAAACTTTTTAGGATCGCTCCTAATTTTCCCTTCAATGTCAGAAACATAGTTTTTATGAGCCTGAGCAATGAGATATTTCAAGTTTCTTCTGAGCTCCCTAAATTGTGCCAAATGCAACTGATTAGATGTTCTCTGAAATTTTTTCCTATAAAATGTTTTTTGCCTAATGCATGCTATTATCTCAGGAGTGTACCACTTGGGATATTTGAATTTGTGGCTAGTGGCTTTTGGAACTGAATTATCCAAACACTCATAAACAATTTTATAAAATGCATCTACAGCCTGGTCGACTTGGTTTTCAGTATAAACAGGCTGCCAATCACAATTACTAAACAACCTATAGAGATTCAAAAACGCAGCTCTTTTAAAATTATAAGAATCCTCATTAGTTTGTGTTAAGCGCCAGGCGCCACCGTGAGCGGGAAAACAAAAACAAATTGATAAAGCCAGGTGATGACGATCTAGCGGGACAAGGGGGCCTCCCCCTCCACGGAAAGGCCAGGAATGTTTGTGATAACCAGATCGAGCGTCCTATCATTAATATTCGTCAGCACTAAATTGTGTAGTGATAAGAAGACACTTAAATCAGCGTAATTTGCCCACCTGAAGTCAAATTAAATCTACTATCATTAATTGCAGGTAGATTAAAATCACCTACAATACAAATGGCACCATTCAAATCGCTAATATTGCTGTTAACTGTTTCAAAAAAACTTTCATACTCGAGACGAGCGGTACCGGGAGGAAAGTATAACGTGCACAGAAAGAACGTAAAACCAGTAAAATTTGTGAGTTTTAGCCAGATCATGTCAATACTATCCGAGGTAATGTGAGCCAGATGCACCGTGCGCCACGCACTGTGTTTGACAGCTACTAGTACACCGCGGCCCCGACACTGGCTCCGTCCGTCCTGTCTAAACACTAAGAAACTGGGAGGAAAAAGCTCTGAAGAATGAATGGTTTCATCAAGCCATGTTTCAGTCAAACAAATCACGCCATAATCTGAATTCAAAATATTTTCATAAAAGATTTGCGTTTTTGATCTTAACACTCTGACATTTTGATAAAAAATTAAAATTAATTTTAATTTTTTACAATTACTACTACTTATTCAACTAACAACACCACTACATACCTTGGTAAATAGTGGTGGTGGCACTATACTTATTCTTGGTTTGATCTACTTTATTCAAATTAACAAGTATTAGAGAAAAAATACAAAATACTGAATATTATCAATAACAATTTCTCCGACATAAAATCCTACCCAGATAGCACAACAATGAAAAAATCACGTGAAAATAACGTTTTCTTTGAACATTTTTAACGTGATTTTCACGTGAAAAAAAGTAAATATCACGTTTATTTCGCGTGAAAATATAGTGAAAATGTCACAACTTTGGCCGTGTTTTTCACGTGAAAAAAATACGTGAAAATTACGTTTTCATTTCACGTTATTTGTATATATTGTACATTTTTCACGCAAAAATCACGTTTCTATTTCACTTTATTTTATCATTTTTAACATTTTCACGTAAAAATTACATTTTAATTTTGTTTTATTTTCACATAGTGTACATTTTTATGTAAAAATTACGTTTTAATTTCGTTATGTTTTTCACATATTTGAAATTTTTTGGTTAAAATTACGTTTTATACACCTTATACCTTCACCATCTTTAACACTTTTTACATAAAAACATTTTTGTTAATTTTATGTTCAAATAACTACTTCAAAAAAATGTTAGCATGAATAGCATATTTTTATTCAAACTCATTAAAAAAACTTAAAAGTCAACATATTTGAATTCTGTGATATTTAACAATAAAAATGTTGTAAAATTTACAAATTACTACTAGGCCTTATAACCAAGGAATAATACTGAAAAAGTATTACACCAAACACTGTTGTTTTAAAGAGATTGTATATAAATATTATCAATTATTATCGTTATTATTACTATATATTATTTCAAAAAGTAGAACTAAATACCCATTAATCATGGTTTAATTTAATGCTAAGCACGAATAAAACCACGGAAAAAGGGGATTTTGTTCTACTTTTTGTAATAACCATAATATCCCTTATCAGTGAATCTGTCTGAAAAATATATATAATTTCAAACCATAATATCCCTTATCAGTGAATCTGTCTGCAATATATATATAATTTCAAAGTGAGCAGTTATTTTAACTTATTCTTGACTAATTAAGGCCTTGTGAAATAAATAGAACGATGATTGAATAAATTTATGTATTGACATGAAAAATGTTAAAAAATTAACATATACTCAATACAGTATCGGCTAAGTTTTTTTTTTATTAAACCTTAATAGGCCAACACAACATTAGTTTGTACGCTTCCTCATGTTCCATTTTCAACTCCATCTTCCACAAAATCTTGCTTCCTGTAAATCAAAACAAATCCAATTAATATTATAAAGCAAACTAATATCATAATCAAAATTTACTGGGAGACTACACTGTAAAAATATTTTTACTTTGGTCTATCAAGAAAAGCCATGCAAACTCGGTATAGCAGGCAGGAGGTTACTGGGTCAGTGAATTAATAATTACTGTTTTATGGGGAATAAAGGCAGGAAATAGAGAAATAATAGTATATTTCACTATTAGTCTTGATGTGAAATGGTACTTTAGTGATGAGTTGTGAACAATACATTTCATTATGATGCAAATAAGTAACCAAACTTATAAAAAATCATCCAAAATTTCATAATTTAGTCATTTCTCTATAAGAAAACACAATAGGGCTGAACTGTCTATTTTACTTTAGAGCCAGCTGGTTGAACTGTCAAAACCGGAACTTCGTTTGTTTGGGTACGGAAATGCAAAGTTTGGGTAACAAAAATCCGCTGATCATTATTTGTTTTGATGTAAGGAAGTCGAGGGTTTTCGTAGATTTCAGCTGTACGGTAACGGGCAATCTTTGTATACAGAGTGATGAAAAATGCTTTCTGAGGTCATAAAAACGTTAAATAAGTTTAAACTGTTTTATTGCAATCAAATATATGGTAATGCTATAATAAGGAACTTAAAGTTTCACCTAAATTTATTTTGAATTGCTGTTTTAGTAAGTAGACTTCCTGGCAGGTTATCTGTGTTAGTTAACACTGGGTTTGCAATTTATCGTGGCCTATTTATATCCAATTCACATTTATAGTTTTTCACTCCAGGAAGAAAGCTTGTAGTTACAATACATGCTTGCTTACCTACATTAGGCCTAAATGCAAATTAGTTAAAAATTAGCAAAAATGTCTAAATACCAAGAATATTTGCTACCTAACATTATTTGTCAACCTCGGAACATCATATCGTCCAAGAGAAAACAAACCTTTGTATCATTATACCATAGTTTTTTTAAATTCCTTACACACCACATGAGAATTTCTGCAGATTGATGAAACATCCAAATGAAAATAATCTTTAGTGTAACATCGATTAAAAAATTAGAGCCAATAAGTAATCTGAAGAATGTTATGGAGTTTTCCGTGCGCTGATCATAAAACATCATAAAAAATATAAGACAAAAAGGAATCCTAAGACACCCACAGAAAGCAATACTAAAAACCTACCTGAATTTTTTCTCCTTAAGTAAGTTGTGTTTTGAAGCCAATTCATAGACTGGATCGATTCTCACAATTTCTCCAAAAAGCCTAGAAACTTGTAATCTTTTCTTGGTGTTAAAAATGTAACAGCAAGCTCCTTCCTAAAAGAAACACAAAAAAACATAAAATTACAAAATAATCAAACAATATTAAATTGCAGATAAACAAATGTAAATTGCTTGAAGGCTACTTCAATATTTAAAAAGTTAAGTTGGCTAAGGTGCTCATTACCAACGTTTCCGAATAGGCGGGTGCAGTTTTCCAAGCGGTCTAAATTTTATTGGAAATAGGCTATCAATCTGAAACTTTTATACGTCTGTAACCGAAATTAAGATTATTCAATTTCATCGAGAACAAATCAAAACGCTCTAAAAAACATCAATATCTAACCTAAATAAACAAAATAATGTAATCAAATGCATTAAGGTGGAGTCTGATAAGGTCTCACCAGATGGGCCTACTCAATCAGAGTAGCCTACCTATATTTAAGTTAGGCCTTTGATAAGTGCTAGTGACGGGCAAAAATAAACAGTAGAAGTAAAATAGGTAATATGCTTTAGCAGAACGAAATATAATCAGAGGTTATGCAGTTGGTGCGTTTCATCTTGAGCTTAGGCCTATTCCGTTGCCGAAGCTGTCAAACATTATTTATTTATTCTTAATGATCTGGGGCACTAAATAATGAAAAAGTTAATCTCAACAAATATTAAATGTGATTAAATACAAATTACAGTAAATAGGTATATAGACAGCTATTAAAAAATGTTAACATATCAGGTTAACTTTAGGTATCAGCTATAGTGTTCTGAACATATTCACTCCACTCCAACCGCTTCAGGTGTAGGCCTAAACGGTTCCCATAGCTCAAGATAAAACGCCCAAACTGTATCCAACAAGAAGTTCAAAATTTAGTAATAAAGCTGAGGCTTAGGAGTTAGGGGGTACGAGTTTCATAGCCTATCTGATCTTCTGCCGTTTGTTCCTATGGCAGACGATTCAACATCTGATTTTCTAAGAAACAATATCGAACGCTCTACCAATAGTCGAAGTTCAATGTACTGTCTGTTGGTCAGAACTTAACACCTGTCTTTGATATCGATTGATTTGTTACTTTACGAAAATATGTTTATCGACAGTATTTTAGTACAAGATGGCAGATGATGAGAAATAAGGTAGTAAGTTGTGTTTAGTTAGTTAATTATAGGCCTAGTAGCGTTTTAATTTAGTTATTATATTATTAGGCGTATGTTTAATATAATTTTAGTTTTATTATATTTACGTTTGGTATGACTTGTTGTTTGTGAGAGAATCGAATGATATAGGCCTAGATATAATTGACAATGGTTTCGGTATTTGTTTGTTATTGAAGTTTCTTCACTAGCCCACTGATGGTTGTTTGTTAAAACAGTACATCAGTTAGTTGAGTTAAACATGATAGGTTGATAGTTAATATCGGATAACCGAAATCTGAACTGAGTACCCAAAACAGAACTGATCTTTGCCCATGTTAAATCCAATTGAGAAGTTCAGTTATCAAACCTATAATAAGCATTTAAGGTAAACAATCGACAATCAACATAAACCTAGAAGATCAGATATGAAACTCGTACTGAATTATCACATGGGAGTGTTTTGAAAAGGCTAGGAGAGTTGTTATGATATGCATAATTACCAAATTTGTATCAACTAATCAGAAAAACTATAATGGAATGCTGAAAGTTGAGGTTAGGTTATCTTGATTTCACAATAGATGACTAAATAAATATCCAAAGTATAAACTTACCAAGAACGATGAAAGCCCGTAGTAGGGTTAACTCATTGTTCGCAGTTACTTGAAGACCGCAATTAAGTCTAAACTTCCACTTTAAAACCTTAAAAGCCGTTGTTATGACTTTAACTGAAACTGAGGCCAACGGCGTCTCACTCCTCACTCCACACTCAGGCTCCAGTTCAGTCCACCGCACCGCACCGGTTTGTGCCGCGTCGTCGTCTGAGGGGAGGTTTGTCTTGACACAATTCACGATTTATGGCCCATATTATTTTGGCAGGGTGATTTAATTTTTTTTATAATTTGAAATAAATAGCTTTTATTGTGTCAGGCACTTTTTTAAATAGTAAACTATTTTAAAACATAATAAGTATAACGAATAACAATTTAACAAATAGTATAATAATTTTATATAAATAATTCATAACATAATTATTTATAAATCCATTAAATTTTTAAAAATTATTTGTTATATTTTTGAATTTTAGTTTGGACTAAATAAACGATTACTGTAGAATTTGTGTATTTTACGAGGATGATAGTTTTTTATAAGCGCACAAGATTAATCAAAACGTATAAAAATCGAAATGAAGAAACAAGAAAATAAAAAAATATAAAAAAGTTATATTTGTTATTTCATTTGATTATACTTTTGATTCATATTTTTCCCGTGAAAATAACGTTTTTAATTTCACTACATTTTTCACTTTAAATTTTTTCATCATATTCACGTAAAAAATATGTTTTGCTTTTTACTTTTACGTTTTTTTACTTTTTTCACGTGAAAATAACGTTATTTTTACAATGTGTGCTGACTGGGTATTAATTATTTACCATTTAAAAAAGCTCAAGGAACGAGCTTTAATTACAAAACCATTATAATAGAGACTATATACATCCAATAAAATTGGCACTATTAAAACTTTACTAAATGTTGCATTATGTATGCGAACAGATATTTAACAATACAGTTTTCAAACCACAAAACATCAACATCATTGTATTGTAATAAGCATATGCTTGAGAGCAATAACATGAATTCGTAAAACTCAGTTTTAAAAATATTTAATATGTCATTACGAGGGCAGATCATAAATAAAAAGTAAGAGTTTTTAATATTAAATATAAGTGTAAGCTACAAAAAATATAAACTTGTCCCGGCCATTTGCGTTTATTAAGACCAATTAATTTAACTAAACTGATTCAGACAAACTATATTCGGTAACAATATGAAACATGATAAAAAATGTTTAAATTCCGTACATTTAAACGGCATTTTGTAATTTTAACTTTGTATTAAATTATGAAAAATCGATAATAATTGTATCAATAATAATTAAATTGTATTGTTCTATATAAAATACTCAAAAAACCCATTTTTGGGGGGTTTATCCCCCTTTACCCCCCCCCCCTTCCGGTGGTCCGATCGGGCTGGTTAACGAACTCGTCTGAGTGATTACCACTTTACACGTCTGTACCAATTTGAATCAAAATCGGACCATATTTACAGTCGCTATCGTGTTAACAGACATATATGTGGATATACATATATAAATTGCTAACGAATAGTGTTTTTTGCTTCTGCGGGAGCCCCAAAACGAAAAGTTATTATGGTCTGTGGCTTAGGTCTTAACATGAGTACTGCGGTAACAGCTTCTTCCCTATAGGGGAAAATCGCTAAAAGGAGACAAAGAATGACTCTTTCTCTGAAGCTTTCAGTCCACATATGGTGTGTTCACATGGAAAATGTGTCCTATAAGAAACGTATTTATAAACTACGCAGAGGTGTCTGCAAAAGATAATTTCAAAAATAAGCTTCCTCGATTTGAAAATTGGTCGAATCTTCGGCCACTGGCGAACACTAGTAGATTTAAACCCACTTTAAAGGAATTTTATTCAATTTGAGTTAAATATTTGTTTATTCGTAACATTCATTTTGGATTGGCTAGTCGAATAACAGAGCACATGTTCCAGAGAGCAAATAATCTGAATATTTCAAGTTAGATTGAAATCACAAAAAAATGTGTTAACACTTATTTGCCTGCTATTTTGAAGCCGCAAATAAGGTGTCACAACTATACAAAATATTAGTTGCAAAATGCATTATTGTTTTGTGGTGGGTCCGTTGGGTCTGTCACTTAAAAAATGTGAAACTCTTGTGTGAACCCCACCAAAACTGTGTTTTTATTACCTTTTGATTTCATAACCTTGTCTATGGATATGATGTTTATATCCATTTACTATGATATATATTTCCACTATCGGGTAATGAGTGAGTGCAGAGTTTGGCATTACAGTTTTGTTAAACGGAACTTTTGCAGTTAGCTTAAATTCCTGTTAAAAATGGGATATGTAATTTCACCTCAATAGCAACGAAGAATGTCTTGACAAATATGCATCTATTGTTATCGACCTATGCTTTCATTATAAAAGCAAGTATATACAGTGGAACCTGGATAATTCGAACTTGAAATCGTCTTTAATTTGAATATTTTTCTTGGTCCCTGGCATTTTGTATCCAAACAATTCTAAAAAATCGATAATTCAATTTGGATAATTCAAATTTTTTAAGTGCCAAATTAAGATAAATCAATTTTATTCCACGACTGGAAATAGTAACAAATTCATTGGAAAACACGTTTTACTACGACATTCAATAAAAAATTATTGCTAGACCTATGGCGTGTCAGGTTACGGTCAAATGACTCATCCCTTCCACCTCCCAGGCTTCCCACCCTGCCCCAACATCGCTTGTAACTCGACACCAATAATGTAATCTAAAACAGTACAGAACGCTGACTGGGTTCGGAAAAGGGTTGCGCTCACTGTGGCAGTCTTTTCGCGCTTGATTCTGTGTAGAACGGCTCCCAGCAGACGAGCCATGCGCCAGACCTGATGCGCAGTTTTCTATGTCGGTCGACACAAAGGCTACTCAACACTGCGACCCCCTTCCCTCCCCCACCAGCCAAACTAACTTCCGAATTCCAGTGCAGCATTTTGTTGTTTTCGATCGTCCTTCAAACAAAGTGTTTTTTTTATTTGTGCAGTGTCTTGTTTCTAAGTGTTTAAAAGTTTTACGTAACATTAAATAAGTGTAGTGACCATGTCGACAAAATCTCGGACCTACAAAACACTCACTTTAGCGGAAAGTCAATAAGCGTGCAATTTTCAATGTTACACAAAGTAAAGTTGGTAGCCTGTATCAAGTTCAGAAGTAGCAGAATGTACTTTGTATTAGCAGAAATGTTTCTTTGTATTATCGTATGTCGCATCGTACGTAGTTTATACTTTAGGGTAGTTATTTCTGTTTTATGATTACTGTTTTTGAACCCTTATAATCAGCGTTTGTTGATGAATTTATTCTTTTAGAGTGTCAATTTGATAAAGAGGTTAAATTCACAATGTGAAGTTTTAATGTTTTGGCCTCATTCTTTAGAACTTCTTTAATTCGAATTTATGGGTAATTCGAAGTTTTTAGCTGGTCTCTTGAGGTTCGAATTATCCAGGATCCACTGTACTTCAATGCTTTTAGGTTGTTTTTTACATGTGAACAGCTAAACTGCTTTGAATAATGAGTTTATACAGGTTCAAATCAATACCTCCTTTCATTAAAGATGGACCAATGACCAATGTGATGTATGTATATATGTTTGTATCAGCACATATCTGAAACATTCCTTGTAACTGACCTTATTATAGGTTATCCGATCAAGGTCTGATCTCAATAGGGTCAGTTATGAGAGTCTACCGTACTGACCTTGAATAGATTTAATATAGTTTCAAGCAGTGTGCAGTTTATTAAAGAGAACTCGATTGTTGGTATACCTATAAGGCTTTTCGCCAGAGTGTGTCCTGAGGTGTGTCTTGAGCGTGCTGGGTCGAGCATAAGTTTTCCCACAGATGCGGCAGAGGTTTGGTCGTGATGAGTCATTTTCTAAGGAACCCAATGACGGTGGTACCTATCAACAATTTTATTTTTAATGTACAATCTTTTTGATCCATAGTAAAAGTTATAGTTAATATGTGGTGTCTTTTTTCACATTTAGAAGTTTTAGTCACATTTCTAAAACTTATATGACAATATGAAAGACCTAGATGTTTCCACTATAATGTTATTTAATTACTGTAATTTAACACTCTGGTTATCAATAATTATTTTAGGGCTGACCACCCCTAAATACTTCACCATAATTGAAGGACCATAATTAATTTTGATGCTGTTTCTTAAAATTCTAAAGGTATTAAAAAAAATTCCTTTAATTTGACTCCTCATACATTAAATGCTGTCCAACTTTTATTGAGTTGTGATTGTGAAGAACAAATCTGTGGGTTATTAATACATCGAATTATCTGATCTCCAGTTAATTCTATATATTACTGATCTGCAGATAATGAAAGGAGAACTTTCTTTTGCTCTTCCCAACCACATCAACAAAGGACATAATCTTTAGGCAGTTCAATTTGTTCTCAGAGTCACTCTTACCTTGCCTAAGCTAGATGGCGGCCTCTTTGCTGACCGAAGGCAGGCACCAGCTGGGGGAAAGGAAACCGATTTGTTGAGTACAGGTTTGAACGAGGAAGGCGTGGAGGCGCAGAGGAAGGACTGGTCGGAGGGTGGCGGCCGGAAGTCGGCGGTGAAGGAGTAGGTGGCGCCCCCTGGGTAGGCGGCCTGCGGACTCAGCAGCCCCTGGCTCTGGTAGACGGGCGAGGGGTTGGACGGGGCTGTGGCTGACCACTGCATCTGTACAAAATTAGAATATTTTTTATTTATTTTTGCTTTTATCTCAACTGTCCATTTACTATGCTGTGATCTGAATAGCAAGGACTGTATAGTGCCAACAGTCACATCAGACCAGAGCTGGTATCAAAATGACCACAATAGACTTACATGACCAACACTTCACAACTGGTCCATCACAATCATACTCTACGGTTGTTAAATTGTACTAGGTGAACCCGTGCGAATTCACTCGATTATTATATTATAAATGATCGTCTGCCTTCTATGTGCATATGATGTCGACAATCTATTTTAAAAATAGGTTTTTGGAACGATGTAGCGTGCTGAAAGTGTCTCTGATAGCCAATCGATAGGATGCGTATTGCAGCATTGTAAGCGATGTTCATTGTGCACTTGTGTATTCATTACAGTTTTTTTTTAAATATCTGTATATCAACCTTCATCTCCTTATGGGAAAAGCAACGGGTCAGCCATTGGGTTGAGAAAAAATTAGTAATATATTGTACTGTATTGTAATTGGAGAATATGTACTCTTCTAAGTGACTGATCTTTTGGGTGAATCATCAAGTCACGCCCAAACTTGGTGGTTCACTATAGTTTGCTCTAAAAATAATAGCATCATTAAGTTAAGTCGTTGTATCGACGCTAATATTCTTTTCGATCTCAGACAATGTGTATTCCGAGTTGTGTATGCTGCTCATCTGGAGTATTTTTCAGAATGTAAATCATTACGTTGAAATATTGCGCTTAGGGATTAACTTTAACCAAGAGTTCAGTCAAGCTGTTCATGAGTTCATTGCTGCAATAGCCGTTGGCTTTGTTTAGCATTCTTCCTTGATCACCAGTTTCGACGCCCGTCATAGATACAAATTTGAGCATATAACCTTAAATTGTTGCATACACTTCATACATGAAAATTCCTCCACCACTGTTTTCTTCAATTTAATAGTGCTTTTGCTTGCCGTTGCGAGCACAGAGTTGTAGGAACTAATGTTTTCTTTGCAGTTTCTGTTCAGACTATCGGTACCAGTAATAAGGCTTTGAATGTAATTGCTTTGTCGATATGTAAGTAGATTCACTTTCCCTTATAGCAGCAGTATGAAAATCCTTAGCTTTTTCCTTTTTTTCTCATTGAAAATGTAGCACGCCGCATTTCTGACATGGTAATGCCATCCCACCAAGTGAATACTGCAGAATCCATGGATTTGTTAGTGATATTTGTGTCAGTGCAATTTTCCGCTAATTGATCCAGCTCCGCATACGAAGCCTCTGTCGCGCATACCTTGCCGTACATTGCCTAGCAGTAAAAAAAAAATAGCTGGGCTGAGTTTGAAACTAATTTGATATCTATACTCAGTCCCACATTCATCTTTCAGTACAGATTATATGGAGATAGCTGTTCTGTTACCTTTGCTTAGATCCCACACAGCTGATCAGATGTTTATTTGTTTACATTTTCGCTTCTGTCAAATCAAATGGTATTTGATGAATACAAATGGTACAAATGGTATACATGAATCTGCACATAGAGACACGTGTTTTGATGAATAATATGTGGGGGTAAGTCTTAAAATAAAAAAGCCTTATCGTGAATTAAGTTTCCATGTAGCATATTAATAATATAGATCTCTATCTGAACTTTCAATGTCGTAAAGGTTTAACAGTGCTTTAAGGTATAGAGATAAATGAGATTTGAGTGTATTTCTTTTGCGAACAGCTTATACATGTTTTTTATTCTAATATGCAGTGGCGGGTCGTGAGTAGGAGCCTATGAGCACGCGTGAACCCCCTATGCAAGAGGCGGGCTAGCCAGGTCGGCTGGTCGGCGATCCCCAAGGGCACCAGGGGCCTCCTTTGACAAAAGGGGGCCTCTGGGAGGGGGCCCTCCAAAGTGCCAAATTTATACTAAATAATGGCAATTTAGATACAAACAAAATAAATATTGTTCGAGGAACATACCATTGTTTTTATAAAATTTGCTATGGTGTTATTTACATGCAACCAACAAATTCATTTTACGCATATTAAAGGCCCGTTTCATGATGCCAGCTGAAGAGCCAACCAGCAGAAGACAGTCTAATATAGCAAAAATATATTTCCGGCATGTGACTTCAGCCATGATTACAAAATGCCAAAAAGTACTATAAATTATAGTTAGATCAATTTAATTATGATCAATTTTTAAGCACATATCCAGGAGTATTAGAGAATAAGTGCCAACCAATGCTGTTAGTATATTACAAACCTTGACTATATTCAATAATACAACTTTATTTACCTTTACAATAATGCAGTTATTATGTCTGGTGTATTAATGACCCCTTGAGGAAAATGAAAACAAATATACAGTAAGTAATTATACTAAGTTTTAATTCAAAGGGCGGCTTTAAACGGGTTGAGCTAAATGGTCAACTGGAACCGACCGTCAATATAAAAGTCTGATTTCACTCACCCACATTTCAATCGAACTAATGACACACTAGACTCACAAATTAATTCTTAGTACAGATGCAGACGAGTTAATGTTCATGAATCTGTGGAAATCATGCTTACTCGCCATAGTTGCCAGCTTCACTTGTGATTTTTTTTCAAGGAATACCCTGTAAATTTAAATCCCAGTTAAAATTTGATGGCTCTGATTGCAATTCTTAGTCCTTGTAGCCTTAGCTTTAAAATTATTTGTAAAGTAGCCATCATTCAACAACTTCACTTTTTCTTAAAAAATGAAATGTTAACCTAAATTTATATTTTAATCGTAGTGGGACGTGACACTTATTTTTAAGCTAAGGATACAAGAACTACGAATTTGGAATCAGAACAATAAAACATTAACTAGTTTTTCAGATACAAGGTATTCTGTGAATATAAAAAATACCCCCATTGCAGCAAACCTGCATACTCAGTGAATTCCAAATGTTTAAATAAATCATTTAGAGCCATGAGTAAGTAAAATCTACATAAACCCCAAAATGAGCATACAAAAATTTCCTCTATAAGAATAACATGGGAAATGGATATGCAGGTTTACTGCCATGGAAAATTGAGAATGTTTTGTAGTAATCCTTGTACTACAAGGTGAAGCCATATACAAAGTTTTATTTAGATACGTTAAGAAATAAGCGAGATATAGAATTTTATTTTTTTCCTATAAGGTTAACATTGGCACAACACAGTGTGGTTACCACTAGAGATATCTTGGTAACCAGTGGACATAGAGCAATAATTAAAAATACTAAATTGTTTTTTCAAGCTGAAATCAATGGTCTCACTCATAATTTGATAATTTTCTTTTTATATGAAATAAATCCCAAAAACTCATATTTGGATGGGTTTATCCCCCTTCCAGTGGTCCAATCAGGCTGGTTTTGGAACTCAGCTAAAAAATTACTACTTTACATATCTGTGGCAAATTTAATAGATAGAACCATTTTTACATGAGTTATCATGCTTAAAGACACACACACGCATATATACTATATATATATATATATATATAAATCTTTGTATCTATTTCGACGCCGTCTATAAACGCGCTATTCGGCGGCTATCTAAAATATTTGAGTATATACAGTTTTTTTTCTCTAAATATGTTAATACATCTACTAAGAAATATGTGTGCTATTTTTTTCTTGATTTTCTCACTCTATACAATCACTGCAAAATCGGTGCTATTTAGCAGCATTCAACAATCGTGCTATTTGGCGCGTCGTGTATATAGGGCCTATTCCGCCGCCAGCGATGTTGCAAGATTTATGGGGCATTGAACCCAGAGTGAGGTCTATACAAATCTGCAAAAAGCGCTATAGGTAGAGTTTGAGGCTGTAGCCTGAAGCGTCAGTGTTTTAGCGAATTTCCTTAGAAATAAGCTATTACCATCGTTTTCACAGAACAAAATGGACAAAAAATATCTGTTCAGGGTAACCTCAACAATCATATTAATATTTACATTAATTGATAGCTTTTTATGTGTAGTTTCTGGATATGAAGTGGGTTTATTGTGAAAACGCATTTTTACCTGCTCAAATCACGATTTGTTTCAAAATTTAACATGGTCTTATATGGGGAATAGAATTTTAAATTTTTGAGTTTTGTTAGCACCATAACTCTCGTAAATATCGTCCGATCGATATGTATAGGGCCTATGTAGGTACTTTTCATAAAAAAACTATATTGTAGGCCCAGATAATGTTTATTTTAATCAACAATCAATAAATAATATTACAAAAGTATGTGAAAATACTCAGTTTCATATTCACTTTCAGTATGGATTGCCATAAGCAATGAATTGAATTTAGAATGAAAATTTAAGTTGTACTAGCAATTAATAACTAGTTAGTCCCAAATTATATTACAAACAACTGATGGTTTTATCACAACATGCTACAAAATATAGTAAAATATAGTAAACAAATAAATTAGCAAAGGTAATAGAGTAACAGTATCTCTTAAGGCCTGTACGGCCATGGCTCGGCGCGATTCGTCTAGCACTGGAGCAGGTCGTGTGGTCCACGGCTTCGGAAGCGCACCGCGGCAACACAAGAGGAAAATTTCCGCTCCGAATTCTCGGAGCCGGATTCGAAGAGAAGTTTTTTTCGGCGCCGCGCCTCCGCAGAGTTGGCGTCAGCCCATAAGGTAACATAGAATGGATAATTTTCAAAATTCTTCCATGGCGCCGCGCCGAGCCGTGCCTCCCGCTGAGTTGCATAGGTGGGCATCAAGCTTTAAACTTAAAAAATCAATTTACTTTTTGAAACTCATAAATTAAATAAATTATAACTCAACTCGTAATATGATAAACCTAGTAATTTTAAATAATGTTACAAATTAAAATAAGCTGTAATAATAAATATTTGTAAACTAAAACCCTCAGTTATCCAATGAACCCAGTCAGCACACATTGTAAAAATAACGTTATTTTCACGTGAAAAAAGTAAAAAAACGTAAAAGTAAAAAGCAAAACATATTTTTTACGTGAATATGATGAAAAAATTTAAAGTGAAAAATGTAGTGAAATTAAAAACGTTATTTTCACGGGAAAAATATGAATCAAAAGTATAATCAAATGAAATAACAAATATAACTTTTTTATATTTTTTTATTTTCTTGTTTCTTCATTTCGATTTTTATACGTTTTGATTAATCTTGTGCGCTTATAAAAAACTATCATCCTCGTAAAATACACAAATTCTACAGTAATCGTTTATTTAGTCCAAACTAAAATTCAAAAATATAACAAATAATTTTTAAAAATTTAATGGATTTATAAATAATTATGTTATGAATTATTTATATAAAATTATTATACTATTTGTTAAATTGTTATTCGTTATACTTATTATGTTTTAAAATAGTTTACTATTTAAAAAAGTGCCTGACACAATAAAAGCTATTTATTTCAAATTATAAAAAAAATTAAATCACCCTGCCAAAATAATATGGGCCATAAATCGTGAATTGTGTCAAGACAAACCTCCCCTCAGACGACGACGCGGCACAAACCGGTGCGGTGCGGTGGACTGAACTGGAGCCTGAGTGTGGAGTGAGGAGTGAGACGCCGTTGGCCTCAGTTTCAGTTAAAGTCATAACAACGGCTTTTAAGGTTTTAAAGTGGAAGTTTAGACTTAATTGCGGTCTTCAAGTAACTGCGAACAATGAGTTAACCCTACTACGGGCTTTCATCGTTCTTGGTAAGTTTATACTTTGGATATTTATTTAGTCATCTATTGTGAAATCAAGATAACCTAACCTCAACTTTCAGCATTCCATTATAGTTTTTCTGATTAGTTGATACAAATTTGGTAATTATGCATATCATAACAACTCTCCTAGCCTTTTCAAAACACTCCCATGTGATAATTCAGTACGAGTTTCATATCTGATCTTCTAGGTTTATGTTGATTGTCGATTGTTTACCTTAAATGCTTATTATAGGTTTGATAACTGAACTTCTCAATTGGATTTAACATGGGCAAAGATCAGTTCTGTTTTGGGTACTCAGTTCAGATTTCGGTTATCCGATATTAACTATCAACCTATCATGTTTAACTCAACTAACTGATGTACTGTTTTAACAAACAACCATCAGTGGGCTAGTGAAGAAACTTCAATAACAAACAAATACCGAAACCATTGTCAATTATATCTAGGCCTATATCATTCGATTCTCTCACAAACAACAAGTCATACCAAACGTAAATATAATAAAACTAAAATTATATTAAACATACGCCTAATAATATAATAACTAAATTAAAACGCTACTAGGCCTATAATTAACTAACTAAACACAACTTACTACCTTATTTCTCATCATCTGCCATCTTGTACTAAAATACTGTCGATAAACATATTTTCGTAAAGTAACAAATCAATCGATATCAAAGACAGGTGTTAAGTTCTGACCAACAGACAGTACATTGAACTTCGACTATTGGTAGAGCGTTCGATATTGTTTCTTAGAAAATCAGATGTTGAATCGTCTGCCATAGGAACAAACGGCAGAAGATCAGATAGGCTATGAAACTCGTACCCCCTAACTCCTAAGCCTCAGCTTTATTACTAAATTTTGAACTTCTTGTTGGATACAGTTTGGGCGTTTTATCTTGAGCTATGGGAACCGTTTAGGCCTACACCTGAAGCGGTTGGAGTGGAGTGAATATGTTCAGAACACTATAGCTGATACCTAAAGTTAACCTGATATGTTAACATTTTTTAATAGCTGTCTATATACCTATTTACTGTAATTTGTATTTAATCACATTTAATATTTGTTGAGATTAACTTTTTCATTATTTAGTGCCCCAGATCATTAAGAATAAATAAATAATGTTTGACAGCTTCGGCAACGGAATAGGCCTAAGCTCAAGATGAAACGCACCAACTGCATAACCTCTGATTATATTTCGTTCTGCTAAAGCATATTACCTATTTTACTTCTACTGTTTATTTTTGCCCGTCACTAGCACTTATCAAAGGCCTAACTTAAATATAGGTAGGCTACTCTGATTGAGTAGGCCCATCTGGTGAGACCTTATCAGACTCCACCTTAATGCATTTGATTACATTATTTTGTTTATTTAGGTTAGATATTGATGTTTTTTAGAGCGTTTTGATTTGTTCTCGATGAAATTGAATAATCTTAATTTCGGTTACAGACGTATAAAAGTTTCAGATTGATAGCCTATTTCCAATAAAATTTAGACCGCTTGGAAAACTGCACCCGCCTATTCGGAAACGTTGGTAATGAGCACCTTAGCCAACTTAACTTTTTAAATATTGAAGTAGCCTTCAAGCAATTTACATTTGTTTATCTGCAATTTAATATTGTTTGATTATTTTGTAATTTTATGTTTTTTTGTGTTTCTTTTAGGAAGGAGCTTGCTGTTACATTTTTAACACCAAGAAAAGATTACAAGTTTCTAGGCTTTTTGGAGAAATTGTGAGAATCGATCCAGTCTATGAATTGGCTTCAAAACACAACTTACTTAAGGAGAAAAAATTCAGGTAGGTTTTTAGTATTGCTTTCTGTGGGTGTCTTAGGATTCCTTTTTGTCTTATATTTTTTATGATGTTTTATGATCAGCGCACGGAAAACTCCATAACATTCTTCAGATTACTTATTGGCTCTAATTTTTTAATCGATGTTACACTAAAGATTATTTTCATTTGGATGTTTCATCAATCTGCAGAAATTCTCATGTGGTGTGTAAGGAATTTAAAAAAACTATGGTATAATGATACAAAGGTTTGTTTTCTCTTGGACGATATGATGTTCCGAGGTTGACAAATAATGTTAGGTAGCAAATATTCTTGGTATTTAGACATTTTTGCTAATTTTTAACTAATTTGCATTTAGGCCTAATGTAGGTAAGCAAGCATGTATTGTAACTACAAGCTTTCTTCCTGGAGTGAAAAACTATAAATGTGAATTGGATATAAATAGGCCACGATAAATTGCAAACCCAGTGTTAACTAACACAGATAACCTGCCAGGAAGTCTACTTACTAAAACAGCAATTCAAAATAAATTTAGGTGAAACTTTAAGTTCCTTATTATAGCATTACCATATATTTGATTGCAATAAAACAGTTTAAACTTATTTAACGTTTTTATGACCTCAGAAAGCATTTTTCATCACTCTGTATACAAAGATTGCCCGTTACCGTACAGCTGAAATCTACGAAAACCCTCGACTTCCTTACATCAAAACAAATAATGATCAGCGGATTTTTGTTACCCAAACTTTGCATTTCCGTACCCAAACAAACGAAGTTCCGGTTTTGACAGTTCAACCAGCTGGCTCTAAAGTAAAATAGACAGTTCAGCCCTATTGTGTTTTCTTATAGAGAAATGACTAAATTATGAAATTTTGGATGATTTTTTATAAGTTTGGTTACTTATTTGCATCATAATGAAATGTATTGTTCACAACTCATCACTAAAGTACCATTTCACATCAAGACTAATAGTGAAATATACTATTATTTCTCTATTTCCTGCCTTTATTCCCCATAAAACAGTAATTATTAATTCACTGACCCAGTAACCTCCTGCCTGCTATACCGAGTTTGCATGGCTTTTCTTGATAGACCAAAGTAAAAATATTTTTACAGTGTAGTCTCCCAGTAAATTTTGATTATGATATTAGTTTGCTTTATAATATTAATTGGATTTGTTTTGATTTACAGGAAGCAAGATTTTGTGGAAGATGGAGTTGAAAATGGAACATGAGGAAGCGTACAAACTAATGTTGTGTTGGCCTATTAAGGTTTAATAAAAAAAAAACTTAGCCGATACTGTATTGAGTATATGTTAATTTTTTAACATTTTTCATGTCAATACATAAATTTATTCAATCATCGTTCTATTTATTTCACAAGGCCTTAATTAGTCAAGAATAAGTTAAAATAACTGCTCACTTTGAAATTATATATATATTGCAGACAGATTCACTGATAAGGGATATTATGGTTTGAAATTATATATATTTTTCAGACAGATTCACTGATAAGGGATATTATGGTTATTACAAAAAGTAGAACAAAATCCCCTTTTTCCGTGGTTTTATTCGTGCTTAGCATTAAATTAAACCATGATTAATGGGTATTTAGTTCTACTTTTTGAAATAATATATAGTAATAATAACGATAATAATTGATAATATTTATATACAATCTCTTTAAAACAACAGTGTTTGGTGTAATACTTTTTCAGTATTATTCCTTGGTTATAAGGCCTAGTAGTAATTTGTAAATTTTACAACATTTTTATTGTTAAATATCACAGAATTCAAATATGTTGACTTTTAAGTTTTTTTAATGAGTTTGAATAAAAATATGCTATTCATGCTAACATTTTTTTGAAGTAGTTATTTGAACATAAAATTAACAAAAATGTTTTTATGTAAAAAGTGTTAAAGATGGTGAAGGTATAAGGTGTATAAAACGTAATTTTAACCAAAAAATTTCAAATATGTGAAAAACATAACGAAATTAAAACGTAATTTTTACATAAAAATGTACACTATGTGAAAATAAAACAAAATTAAAATGTAATTTTTACGTGAAAATGTTAAAAATGATAAAATAAAGTGAAATAGAAACGTGATTTTTGCGTGAAAAATGTACAATATATACAAATAACGTGAAATGAAAACGTAATTTTCACGTATTTTTTTCACGTGAAAAACACGGCCAAAGTTGTGACATTTTCACTATATTTTCACGCGAAATAAACGTGATATTTACTTTTTTTCACGTGAAAATCACGTTAAAAATGTTCAAAGAAAACGTTATTTTCACGTGATTTTTTCATTGTTGTGCTATCTGGGAATGGACTGACACACCGGGCAAACTTAGGCCCGTTTATAGTAAACACCGGCGTCCCACAAACCTGAGACACTGGTGACCAGGGACACTCACTTAGCATTGATCATATGAGAGTGTCCCGCTTGCTATTATACTGGGACACTGGCACGGTAACTAGAAAAAAGACGGTAGGGTTCACGAGTGACGTAACCGGCACCAAAGTAAACATTAGCGCTAGTAGTACTCCAGTTTAAAGCCAGGAGCACTTCAGTCTACCTTTAAACGTCAAAATTATGTGTTGATAAACAAAAACCGTTTATTTGGTTTGCAAATTATGTACGCAGTATTTAATTATTTTATCTTGTATGAGGGCTAAAAAGCCATTTATGTCAAGAGATGAATTCTGTAAATCTGTTTAGGTAAAATTATGTTGTTTAATCGTGTCCGTGCACTATTTCTAGGACAATCCAAAAGGACGCGTTTTTGTGTGAAGTTTTTAATTTTTAAATGCTTATATTCTAAACTTTTCAGAAAAAGATAAGAGAAAACACATAAATGTAAAAAGTTTAATTAAAAATTACATTTAGGAACTTAAATAATGTTGAGTAAAATATGTTCAATATACTTTATCATTTACACTTTTCTAGCGTACACTTATCATTCACAGATCATAGGAAAAAATAAAACACTTTATTCTTAAGTACTTGATTTATTTTATTTCATTTAATAGCCGTATTTCCCTAGTCACTGGATAGCGCAGATCTAAAAGTATAAGTCTTGATTTTTATGTTTGACAGTGAAGACAGCGTATTTAACGGCTACATATGAAATGTGATAGATTAGATAGAAAGCGATAACATTTTGACAGTCATTAAACTGTAGAGCAGAGATAAAATTGCAGGGTCTGCCCTGTACCTGTGGACTTGTATAAAGCATCTCCACCCTGGACTACAGTTTTAAAATATGTTCCCATTCCGGGTCTTAATACATAAAATAAAGAGATTCATTCGAATCATATCCATTCTTGTCAGCCACATAAGCGTTTATAGCTCTTGTCGAAGAACTTGGAGAGTTGGGTTTGCGAAGTTAGCATTTATTACATGACATTAACGTTGCAAATTTTGAGGAGGAACAGTCATACATTATTTTGTTATGATAAATAATGTCACAATATCGTCTGATTTCACGCCATTTAATAATTTTCACATGTCTTTTTGTCCCAACAGCCTCAAAGAATTTCATGACTGAATTTTGTTTATGTTTATCGAATAATTTTGAAGTTCGACACACTGACAACTTTTGAGGTTAAGGTAGGCCTATGTGTTTCAGGTTTTAACAAGGAATATCCACACTTTAGGATGGAAGTGCAAGATTTGAGAAACACACTATTAAAAAAATAATTAAGTTAAGTATAGTTCAAAAACTGAAGAACGTTTAAAATTAAAAGGATTGAAAAATAATTAATACAGAAAATCATAACATCGCACTGAAAAAAGGTCCAGCTGACTCTTTTCACAGTCTAGGAAAAAGTGACTCTTTTAGACAAGTTAATGTCAACAGAAGAGCGCACTCCTGCGAACACATTGACAACCACTATAACGCTAATGTTTACTTTAGTGCCGGTGACGTCACTCGTGAACCCTATCGTCTTTTTTCTAGTTACCGTGTATAGTCCAGTCATTATAGAAGAAAAAATAGTCACCGGTTTTCAAAAAAATCGGGTAACCAAATGGGACTTTTTACCATATACTCCTTGATATGTTACCTTTGAAACCTCATCACTTTTTCGAAAATAAAACTTGTGCTCAAGCCGCCATCTTGGAAAATGGCGGCCAAAATATAGTTTTTGAGCTATATCATGATAACTATTAAGTTTAGAAAACAACTTTTTATACAAAAGTTTATTGGTTTGAAAAGTCCTATAACTTTCATATTTAACGTATTGTTGTACAACAATTGATAAAGCCGCCATTGATAAAGCTTTGTATGCGGCTTTTTTAGTTGAGGTATACTGGTTTATGGCTTAAAATGATCTATTTTTACATTTCCGTGGCAGCAAACCTGCGTACCCATATACCATGTTATTGTTATGGAGAATGTTTTACCATACTTATTAATGAAATTATGTTTATACTGTTTATCACTAGGCTTTATATTATGTTGGAATTTTTATTTGCACACGTTGAAGCATCATAATATGAAGTTCTTATCCTCAGTAGAAGACGTAAAGTAAATTTGCTAAAATATTCTCCATAAGAATAACACGGTATATGGGCACGCAGGTTTGCTGCCACGGAAATGTAAAAATAGATTATTTTAAGACATAAACCAGTAGATCTCAACTAAAAGAAGCCGCATACAAAGTTGTATTAATGTAAGTCAAGAATTAAGCGATATATATAGAATTCTACTTATATTCCCATAAGGGTAATATAGCGACAACGCACTTTGTTTACTATTTTCAATATCTTGGTAACCAGTGGACATAAATCAGTGATTCAAAAAACTAAATTGTTTGTTTTTTCAAGCTGAATCCAATGATGCCAACTAAAACTTGGTTATTTTAAATTTTCAAGGTGAAAATTCCATGAAAAACATATTTGGCCACCATTTTCTAAGATGGCGGCTTTATTAATTGTTGCACAACAATATGTTAAATACAAAAGTTATAGATCTTTTCAAACCATACAAATTTGTATTTAGTTATCTAATGTAAATTCAATAATAAAAAAGTCCCGGTCAAAAAACTAATATTAGCGGCCATTTTTCCAAGATGGCGCCTATACCGGGTGTCCGAAAAAGAACTCCCTAATTTTGAAGAACTCTAATTTGTAATTTGTAAATCATATCGAGTCAAATTATGTATTAAACGATAGGAAAACTCACCAAGTTTTTGATACAAGTCACAAATGTTTGGTGGATTTCACTTTGGGCTCATGGGAAACAAAAAACAAAAAAATCACATTTTCCCTGTGCACCAGTAGTGATTAAAAATCACGTTGTAATGAGTTTTTTTACAAGATTTAGCAGTTATCTTGAAAACTAAGCATCCTACAGAAACCTCTCAGTTTATGTTTAAAACCTCTTACTTTTACCAAAACTTGGTTATTTCCCTTTAATTTGGTAAAAATAAAAATTTTGGGGTTTTCCAACTTTAGCAGTACGGCACACGAAACACAAAAAAACCAATTTGTTTGTTTCCAAAACTCATTTCTAATGACCCAAAAAAGCTACAAACCTGCAAAAACAACCAAACTGTAGGGAAAAATTCATTTTCTTTAATGTTCTAAACTGAGAGGTTTCTATAGAATTCTTACTTTTCAAGATAACTGTTAAATCTAAAAAAACAACAACTTAAAACGTGATTTTTATTCACTACTGGTACACAGGGAAAATTTGATTTTTTGTTTTATAACAAAAAACTGATTTTTGATTTTTTGTTTTTGTAATAAAATCTTCATGAGTTTACCTATCATTCAATGTATAATTTGAGTCGATATGATTTATAAATTGAAAATTAAAGGTCATCAAAATTAGGGAGTTCTTTTTCGGACACCCGGTATTTGTGAGTTTACAATAACAAAGTAAAAATAAAAGTGATAGATTATCAAAATCTCTGCAACTTCTCTTCAGGAACCTTTTTAGTAAAATTAATAATTAAGCTGCACCAGCCAAAAAATACTTTTTGGCAGCCATTTTCCAATATGGCGGCTTTATCAATTGTTGTACAACAATACGTTAAATATGAAAGTTATAGGCCTTTTCAAACCAAGCAACCTTAGTAGAAGAAGTTATTTTCTAAACTTAATAGTTATCATGATATAGCTCAAAAACTATATTTGGCCGCCATTTTCCATGATGGTGGCTTGAGCACAAGTTATATTTTCGAAAAAGTGATGGAGTTTCAAAGGTAACATATCAAGGAACATATGGTAAAAAGTCCCACTTGGTTACCCGTTTTTTTGAAAAATATTTAAAATGACTGGTCTAGTGGGGCACTGGTGTCTGAGACAAAAAACGTGTCTGGAGAGTGGAAAATGTAAAGTCAGTGTCTTCCCCTCGGACACAGCCGAGACACTCGCGGGACACAAATTGGGCGCTTATCGGAGCTGATCGTAGCATTGAATCAAATGAGAGTGTCCCGTGAGCTATTAGGCCGGGTTCACTCTGGACACTTTCAGGATCTCGTGGCGGCCACAGTTCTAGGAATGAGGGGGGCAGGAAGTCAAAATCGCGTGGGTCGCCCTGTACTGGTTCAAATTGCAATGGCCCGAATCTTGTGTCTCGTCGCGAGTCGCCCGGTTAGCCCCGGCCCAGACTGGAAAAATAAACAGTTTTCCAAAATCCGTTTGAAAAACAATCATTTCCTCCTCAAGATATGATGCTTTTCGTAACTTTATTTTACCGGCCAAAAATTACCATTCTCTTAAAACAAACCGTTTACCGTTTTACCGAAACCGTTTGCCGAAAACATCTACACGAAAACGTCGTACGGCACCTGTGTGTAACCCGCCTTAGACTGGTTTCATGGGTGATAAGCTCGTGCACAGTAAGTCCTGGTTGAAAAGAAACTACTTATGCTCCCTATGTAATCTTCAAAAAAATGAAACTGTTTGTCATTTGATTTCGGAGTGTCCTGTTTTGGAAACCATCAGGAGAAATTGACTGGATAAAAATAATTTCAATTATTTTTCAACCAACCCGTTAGACGGTCAAGTGCCATTGTTGTGCACGCGTGAAAATTTTGTTGTGTTAATTTTTTTTTAAGAAAATGAAGCGATTTTCATTTTATTTATCTAGTTTCATTTGTACGTGAGTGTGTACGACGAGAAAAAAATAAAAGAGTTATCAGCGCCCACGTTTACCTAAAGGGCTTTACCTAACTTATATCTTGAGTTGAGATATCTCGAAATAAATCAAATAAAATAACATATCTGATTAATAGACTTGTGTTTAATTTTTATGTCTTACATAGGCAATAAAATGTTTTCAAGAACAGATGCATATCCCTGATATGTTCCCTTTTACTTCTATACAAACACTAACACTCTGACCCCACAGAGGAATATTGCTGCATTTATCAGTACGTGAACACGAATATTAAAGAAAAAATATAGTGAACAGCTTCTTTTGGGCAATAAAAGTGAAGTAAAGTGTTTTAAATACTTGTTAAGACCATATTGTCTAAATACGTTTTATTTAACATTTCGCACTACTTTCTCCAAACACCCGTGCGGTAACGTTTGAATTATCTGCCCATCCATGAGGGCGACACTGAATTTCCTTTAACCTCCTCTTAAGGAGTTACCTCCAAAAAGCTATAATGCCAATATGCTAATGGATTTTAGTTTTTAAAGCCAACTATTGACATTATGCCTACATTATATTATAAGCTAATAATATTTAAGTTTTGCTTGGATACAGTATTATAATTAAAATGCTGGAGCATATTACAGTACTCGGAAAAAAGTCGACATGTCAATCCATTTTTTAGATTATTCAAAAATATAATCCACTTACAATATTAAAATGCGCTTCAAATAATCTACAAAGACGTCTACTTAAAATTTGTTGTGATAATTCAGTATGCTTTACATCTTTTAAATTGAGACATTGAGACAGCTAAGTTAGGAAGTTCTCCCCGTTGCCCCTCCTCCCCCCCCCCCCCCCCCCGAAATAACAACAACACTGCCGGGAGGTTCGGAAGAATCGGTTTAAATTCCATTAAATACAATTCCTTATGAATTCCTTATAATGACAATAAAAAAGTTAGAGGCCGTTTTGAGATATTACCAAAGCATTTGACACGATGGACCACAAAATACTGTTAGATAAATTATATAAGTGTGGGATAAGGGGAGTTGTGCATGATTGGTTTTGTAGCTATTATATAAGTGTGGGATAAGGGGAGTTGTGCATGATTGGTTTTGTAGCTATTTGGAGAGGAGAATGCAGGTGTAAAAGTCAATGGAGTGACAAGTTGAATGGGTCAAATTAATTTTGGTTTACCTCAAGGGTCTGTATTGGGGGCGACGTTATTTTTAATATATATAAATGACCTTTGTAATGCCAATCTAAATGGTGCAGTCACTTCTTTCGCCGATGACACTGCTCTGTTATATGTTGGAAATTCTTGGAATGATGTAGCAGAAAAATCAATAATGATTTGCTTTCAATTCAGTGGTGGTTTTGCAAAAATAATATGGTATTGAGCGCAGAAAAAACTAAATTTATAGATTTTTCACTGAAAGGGAAAAATAAACATGAAAATAGAATAACTCTAAAATGTATAATGTGTTTGACTAATGGTGGAGAATGTAGTAAGCAGTGTGTTGAAGTAGGAAGGGTGTCTAGCATAAAATATTTGGGGATTACACTAGATGAAATGTTAAATTGGAAAGCTCACATATCTAATCTTAAACAAAAAATGAATAATACGCTCAGATTGTTTTATTTTGTTTGAGCAGGGCCGTACTCAGACGGTTTTCCCGGGACAATTTGACCGGGGCCCGGGGTCAAGGGGGGGCCTGGGCCGGGTCGAAGGGGGGCCCGGGCCGGGTCGAAGGGGGGCCTGCAGGGGTCATAACCCTCCTCCGAAATAGCGGAAACCCCCTGACGAGGTCCGGGAGCAGGTAAAAAGGGCCCGTAACGCCAACAAAGGGCCCAAATTTTGACAAGCCGGAAATCAGGTACGGTTTTGAGTGGAACGGGTGCAGTACCAGTACATGAGGGGCCCGGCCTAATATCTTCACCGGGGCCCGCCAAAGCTGGGTACAGCCCTGTGTTCGAGGTATGTGTAAAGAAAATTTGATGAGGTCACTTTATCTCTCGCTGGTACATAGTAGATTGGAATATGGAATAGTAAGTTGGGGAGGTACATATGTAACAAATTTAAAGACAATTTATACGAACGATTCAAAAGCACTTCATTAGACTATAAACAAAAAATAACAAATTTGAAAGGTCATTTCCAATTTTTTGTTCATTGAAAGTACTTCCGTTACGATACATTTATGTATACAAGGTTCTCAAGATTTTTTATGTAAAAAGTAGAAACTGAAGGAAAATAAGGAATTCAAAGTTAAGTTAAGAAATTTCAGAGATGTGTTTGCACCAAAGCCAGCTAATACATATTTTACCAAGACTATACAATAAATTACCCGTCTCTATTAAAGAATGTAATAACGTAAATATTTTTCTAAAAATGCTGAGGATGTGGCTATTTACTGTACTGAACATTGAAGAACTGCTATTTCACATTAATGCCTAATTAATACCTGATTGTTGTTTAAAATTGTGTTACTAATTTATAAGGGTTTGTAACATTTTTATTGTTTATTATTGTTTCTGTAGGGAATGAATTGCATTATGGTAAAAGAGCTCTCAGGTTGTAAATATTATGATGAATGTTTACTTTCTGCACCTTAATGTTGTTACAGTTAGAAAGTTTGGAAGAGATATAATGTAATTTATTGATTTAATTGTTTATGTAAGCAATTTTTATGTTCCACAACTGCCATTTGATTTTATTAGTTGTTAAGTACCAATAAAGCCTCCAAACAGGCTAAACGCCTTGGAGGAATAATTATTTCTCAATTACATTTCGAAAGGTCAGACTTGGCATCTTAAAATGTAAATCTTAATTAAACCATTTGTACCTTTTGTATTTCTATTTATAAACAAAAATGTAATGTAATGTAATGTAATTTGAGAAATAAATTCTTTCTTTCTTTCAATACGCGACGGAGGGCCTGCGGGGACGAGGAGGGGGTTTCCGCAGCGTTGCCAGATCGTGGCCGCCGTTTGGGGATAATATCTATAGGTTATATACAGGTGGCCGCCAGTTAAAATCAAGTTTATCCAGACCATATACGGGCGAGAAATATACGAATGCGACTGCGGCATTCCAAGCGGAAAAATGGCGAACTAACTATATACGAAAATCATAATATACGCCGTCCCTTGGCAGCCTCATAAAATTGGGGTTTCTTTTAATTTTTGTCATAATGATCATGAAAACAAGGGTTTGGCGATTTGGCGGCCATATACGGCCGCCAATAAGGACCGGCAGCCAAATCAAATGCAGATCTGTCCATGTACGGCCACCACTTGGGACCCGATTTTTACATATATATATAAACATATATACTATATATATATATATCTGATGCAACAAGTCTGTACATTATTATTATCACATGATTTGTTTGTGTTTTCAAGTAATATCTTGATTATCAGATGTTTTGGTCTGAGATTGTTTGGGTTTAAATAGAGTTTGATTTAAATAATTTTTTGATATTCTTATTTAATAATTGTCATCAAAACATGGTGGCAGCTTAAGGGATTTTTATCTGAAAGTCGATCACGGGTATAATGGTGAGTAAGAGACTTAAAAAACGTAACTCGCGGAGACAAACATATGAGAATGACTGGGAAGACGACAACCAAACTGAACCAGAACAATTAACAGAAAAGGAATGCACCCAGAACGATGGGGTACTTGGTAATGGAGTGGCGTATAATCCAGTTCAAACGATCAATTTGACGTTGCCAACGCCGGAAGCATTTTCCTTTACGCCAAACGAATGGGTGTCTTGGAAGAACCGATTCCAAAGATACAGAAGAGGATGCGGTTTGGACGGCGCCTCTGATGCTCGTCAAATTGACGTTCTTTTGTTTACAATGGGTAACAGAAGCGAGGATATTTTTGACTCGTTTTCACCAAAACCTGAAAAATATGAGGAAGTTCTTCAGAGATTCGATGAGTACTTTATTCCTTGACGGAATATCATTTATGAGAGGACAAAGTTTCTGAGACATAAGCAAGGCGGTGACCCATCCGAAAAATTCATAACTGATTTACATAGTCTCGGTAAAACGTGTAATTGGGGAGAACTGTACGATGATATGGTGTTATAGTTCTCATTATCGGTATGAACGATGAGGCTTTAAGTGATAGACTCCAACTAGACACTCAACTCACTCTGGAGAAGGCTACTAATGCGTTGCGACAGAATGAAGAATTACAACACAAAAAACGGGAACTAAGAAATAATGATGTTTTTGCAGTAAATAAAAGGTCGGTGCAGGTCAATAAAACATCTGAAGGGAGTCGTAACCACAGGTATTCTGAAGATGATAAGAGTAGGAAGTGCAGTAAATGTGGTTATAACTGGCACGGGACCCTAGCCGACACTGCCCTGCGAGGAAAGCGAGGTGCAACGATTGTTCAGAGATTGGACATTTTTTTAGATGCTGTCCGTTACGAGGAAAGCGGGTAGGAAGGAAAACCGTCAGGGAAATCGAACAACAAGATTCAGACGATGAAAATCTAAATGTTCCGGAGATTTTTATAGGAAATATTGGAAATAGTGACAAAGCGTGGATGCAGGAGTTGGAGGCAAGCTGTGGTAACCAAAAGTTAGGACTCATAAAATTTAAACTTGACACAGCAGCTGATGTAACTATGGTCCCCACCAGTGCTGTGGGCGGTTTGATTAGGACTTTGCCTTTGGTAAATTGCAAAACAGCAGTGTTTAGCGCAAAGAAGAAAGATAGAATAAAAATTTTAGGGACTATCAAACTGAAGCTGGAACATAAGGGTATTATGATTAAAGAGCTAGCATATATTTCTGAAGAAGTTGCTGTACCACTTCTAAGCAGACATGCCTGTGAGAGACTGAACCTTGTGAAGAGAATTTTTGCGGTGAATTCTGATACAGACTGGTTCTCTGAGTTTCCTGATTTATTTCAAGGACTAGGAAGTATGAAAGGAGAATACAAGATTGAAATGAAGGAGAATGTAGTTCCTTACGCTATACATGCTCCCAGGTCTGTGCCAATACCTCTGAAGACCCAGGTTAAAGACCAGTTGGAGGACATGATGCGAAAAGGAGTTATTGTCCCAGTTGAGCATGCAACCGATTGGTGTGCACCAATGGTAGTTTGTCCAAAAAAAGGGGGTGGGGTTAGAATCTGCGTGGACCTATCCAAACTCAACAATAGTGTGAAACGTCGATTTTATCCTATTCCGAAGATTGAACTCTCACTAGCCGAGATCGCGGGAGCCGAGTACTTCAGCAAGATTGATGCGAATTCCGGGTTTTGGCAACTAAACCTTGCAAAGGAATCACAAGATTATACAACATTCATAACTCCTTTCGGGAGGTACAAGTTTTGTAAGTTGCCTTTTGGAATTACATCAGCGCCTGAACAGTTTCAGAGGCGTATGTCAAAGGCTTTAGAGGGAGCCAAGAACTGCTTAGTCCACATTGATGACTGCCTTAAATGGGGACGAACAAAAGAAGAACACAATGAGTGTCTCAGAGCTGTTTTAGAGAGAGTGCAGGCTAATGGAATCACCTTGAATAAACAGAAGTCAGAGTTCTGCAAAAGGACTGTGACATTCTTAGGGTTTGTGCTGTCCAAGGAAGGGATCCGTCCTGATCCCAGTAAGGTTCAAGCGATCGTTGAATTACCTACTCCTATAAATGTTAATGAAGTTCAAAGATTCAAGGGCATGATCACTTTTCTGGCAAAATTTATTCCAAATCATAGTGAAATTTTGGAGCCAATTACAAGTTTGTTGAAGATTAAAAATGCTTTCATATGGGGACCTGCTCAAGAAAAAGCGTTTGTCACTATAAAAAAGATCTTATCTTCAGAGCCATGATTGCCTGTATACAATCCAGAAAAACCTTCGATTCTTTCTTGCGACATTTCAAAAAAAGGTCTTGGTGCAGTTTTACTTCAGGTTGAAGGAGAAAATAAGAAACCTGTCACATACATTTCTCGGACTCTGACTCCTGCATGGGCAAGTGATCGTTTGAAATGTTTCCTCTTAGGGAAAACGTATATCATTGAAACTGATCACAAACCACTTGTTTCAATTTTTAAGACGCAGAATTTGGACGAACTGTCACCAAGGCTACAGTGATTTAGATTGCGTATGATGAGGTACGATTATCGCATGACCTGGACCCCTGGAAAAGATCTAGCCATAGCTGACCTGCTATCTAGAAATCCTATTTCGGCTAACGAAGATGGCGAGTTAACGGAACAAGTGGAAGCCTTTGTTCATGAAATCAGTCTGATTAGTATTAATACGACAGATGAAAATGTGACTAAAGTGCTCAACTCGCAAATGAGAGATCCAGTCTGTACACAACTCAAATGACTGATTAAAGATGAGTAGCCTGGGAAATCAAGTTTGCCTTTTGAGATTCAGGAATATTACAGTTTGAAGGATGAGTTAAGTTGTATTGATGGATTATTGCTTCGAGGAGCTAGGATGATAATACCTCAAGAATTGCAATCGGAAATGCTTGAGAGGCTTCACAGCGGACATTTGGGAATTACGAAAACCAGGAAACGAGCTTTGGGAACCATGTGGTGGCCAGGGATTTCTCAGGAAATTGAGAGGAAAATCAAATCGTGCCCAATGTGTATTCAAAACTCAATTAATCATAGTGAACCATTGATTCCGAGGGTGGTTCCGGATTATCCGTGGCAAAATGTGTCAGTTGACCTATTTAAACATGAAGAAAAGTGGTTTATGGTTATTGTGGACCACTACTCGAGATACTTTGAAGTCGAAGAGCTACATCGAATGAGAGCATCAGATGTGACTCAAATTTGTAAAACTGTTTTAGCGAATTTCCCCCTATAGGGAAGTAGCTATTACCGTAGGCGGCATGGTAAGACTTAAGCACGGGACCACCGTAACTTTTCATTTTGATGCCCCCAGACCCCAAAAACACCGTTCGTTCATTTTCATATATATATATATATATATATATATATAAGGATATATATATATATATACCTGTCCGTAGGCGCGATAACTTTTGTTAAAAAGGTCCGATCGTGATGAAATTTGGTACATACGTCGAGAGTGACATTTATTACTTCGAGTTCAAAAACCAGCGCGATAAGTTAACTCTAAGGAGGGTTTTTTGACAAAATAAAATCTATTTTTAGGATTTAATATCTTAATATTAATTTTTTGTAAATTTAAGTGTCAAAATTGAGTTCAGCTTAAAAAAATAAACAATATAGCATTTTGAATGATTACTCTACATCAATCGGTTACTGAGATATTGGATCTGCTAAATGCAGTACGTTGTCCCCTGAAGGGACAAGAACTATCCAAATTCTGGTATAAATACCTACATTTTTCATTGAATTCCCCAAAAATGGGATTAAAAAAATTATATTACAAACCATATGATTGATTTTAATTTGTTCATGTGTTGATTGATTTGTTTTTATTCCTTGGATCTGAGTAGATTGATAACATGTTTGCTGACTTTTATGTACTATAACAAGTATACATTTATGAAACATTATTAGAATATGAATAATTATTGAGAAATAAGAACATGAATGATAAAATTTACTTATTTAAATTAATATTTAAACAAAATTAAATATTCAAAACAACAACTTCCCTAACTAATGTAGAATACACCCACATATAAAAAATGAATCCTTTAAAAATTAACTGAGTATGCAAGTTTGCTGCAACAAACTTTTTTAAATTTTAAGATGAATCATATGTTTGGATTTAATTTGTTTATACAATTATTTTATTTGTTTTGATTTTGACTGATTTTAGATATTGATTGTATGTTTGCTTACATTTTTATACTATAACAAGAATACACTTACAAAAAAAATATTAGGCTGATAATTATAAGAATAACAAAAAGCGTATTACTGGAGTGGATACCGAAGTGATTCCCATGATTATTTCCTTTTATATTGTAAGCTCTTCAATTATTATATAATATACTTTTTGCAATAATTATATAAGGTGTTTGAAAAATTTTCTCTTACATAAATTAAATAAGCACCCATATAAAAATAATTATTTAGAAATTCGCTGAGTACGCAGGTTTGCTGCGACGGGGGTATATATATATATATATATATATATATATATATATATATATATATATACCTGTCCGTAGGCGCGATAACTTTTGTAAAAAAGGTCCGATCTTGATGAAATTTGGAACAAACGTGTAAAGCGTCATTCATGACTTCGAGTTCGAAAACCAGCAAGATTGATTTACTATAAGAAGGTTTTTTTCACAAAATAAAATTTATTTTCAAGATTTAACACCTTTTTACTAATTATTTTTAAACTTAATTGTCAAAATTGGATTCAGCTTAAAAAAACAAACAATTTAGCATTTTGAATTATTATTCTACGTCAATCCGTTGCTTAGATATTGGATGATATTGGATGTGCTAAACACAGTACGTTGTCCAATATTGTTTTTAATTTTTCCCTCCAAGAAGTATAGACACCCTGATTTGAGATGTTTTTAAAAAATACAATTCTGAACATATGATTAAATTTGCAGGTGTAGAATATTTTATTTGTGTTTATTTTGAATAGTTAAGAGTTCATTGATCAAGATTTTGCAGAAAATATATACTATATCAAAAAATACAAATTATTTTTAAATTTAATAAAGAAAGTAAGAGCATTTGGAAAGGGGGGGGGATGTCTTGGTGTAAACTGCCTGAAAATGTAGCATAATATATGATATGTTTAAAATTATGAGGATTGATAATATGTTTTATTGAAATTGGCTGGAGATGTAGGCCTGTTGCAACAGGGATGTTTTAATTACTATAAAACTGACCATATGATTGAATTTTTTCATTAGATTAAATTATTTGTTTGTTTTGAGTGTTTTAAGTTCATTGGTTATATGTTTGTTGACATTTATATTCTATAATAAGATTACAGTTATTAAAAATTGAAAGACTAAGAATTATATAAAATACAAAAGTGTATGTATTACTAATGAAAAGCAATATGGTCTCTTTGTTAATTTTCCTCATGTTTAAAGCTCATGAATGATTAAATATGTGTTTTTAGTATATTATTTACTTAATGTATTCAAATGATACTTTCCTTCAAACAAGTTGAATGCTCACATCTACAAAATAAATCCTATGGAAATTCGCTGAGTACGCAGGTCTGCTGCGACGGGGGTATTTTCACGTTTTGGGATTCCTCAGAGGGTATATTCGGACAGTGGGACGCAGTTTCACCACTTAGACTCGAGTGAATTTAAATTGTTTGCCAAAGAGTGGGAGTTTTCCACATTTAGGAGTAGTCCTCATCACCACCAAGGAAATGGGGCAGCTGAGGCAGCTGTGAAGATAGCAAAAGGCCTGATAAAGAAAAACAAGAACAACTTTGAACTTGCCCTGCTTTCCTACCATACATCTCCACTTGAAACTGGCTTCACTCCAGCCGAACTCTTGTTTGGAAGGAAATTGAGAGACAATCTTCCATCTACTTTGGTTGGAAATCCTGTAGATAAAAAGGACTTTTTTTAAAGGGTGGAAAAGTACCAGCTGAAGTATAAGAAACAATTTGATAAACGACATAGAACAAGTAACTTGAGTGAATTAGAAGTTGGAAACATGGTGTGGATCACAGATCTACGTCGACACGGAAGGGTGGTCAACAAATTGAAAGAACCACGATCTTACCTCGTAGAAACTGACAAGAGGACTATTCGGCGGAACCGTAAAAATTTAGTTCCTGCACCGTACCTTGGAGATGATATTTCAACAGACCATTCTTCAGCAAGGGACAGTGGTCCTGTGAGTTCACATCGTAGCCGCGACATAAATGATGGACCGGACACTGCTACCCGTTACGGAAGGTCCATCAAGAAGCCGTGTCGATACAGAATTATTTGAAGATGCGGACATCTTGAGGCGGGATGTTGCAACAAGTCTGTACATTATTATTATCACATGATTTGTTTATGTTTTCAAGTAATATCTTGATTATCAGATGTTTTGGTTTGAGATTGTTTGGGTTTAAATAGAGTTTGATAAAAATAATTTGTTGATATTCTTATTTCATAATTGTCATTAAAATAATATCAGTGGTGAGGCGTGAAGCTTTTGCTCCGTCATCGCACACGGTAATTGTTTTTACAGTAACAATGGAAGAGAACAAATTTAAGGAAATGTAGTAAAAGAGCCATTCATGAGTTCTGTAATTTGAAATATTGAAATGTCTAACGTATAGGACTGATTCCTATCGAAAACTATGACAGACAAATTTAATAGCTTCTCTTCAAAACGAAGGCAACTGAACGGGCTTTCTCCCTCCCCCTCCCCCCCAAAAAATGCTGAAAAAAAATTAATTGCTTAGTTAAACTTCATCCATGTACTGGAATTACATTCTGAAAAATTAGATTATTTGCGATCTCAGTCTACCATTCAAAATGAATAATAAATAACTTTATAAAGAAAACTCTACTTACATTTGAAAAATCATATATTTAATTTCATAAGGCGATTCTTTGCGTCAAAATTGTGGGCGTCTGGCAAGTTGTAGAAAGATGGGAGAGGCCTTAAATTAAAGGTCTCTATTGCGTGATGGCGTGAAAAATAATGAAATTGCTTGAAATTCACCAGAAAACGAGAAATAACGTAAAATATCTGCCATTGAAAAAGCATTGGGATCTAAAAACGTCTGCTTTGTTTACATTAAAACATGTGGTGCCGATAATTGATTCAAAGACATATGCTAGATGTTGACATCTGGTTTTTTTTTTCAAAAGGCAGCTAACTATGTTCAATTTACTATAACAAATAAATATTTTAACTTTAAGATTTTCAGACTTACAACTACGACTTGGAGTATACATTTATAATTTAAAATTTTAAAAAAATCAGAAAAAAGATATAACATTGAATACCTGCCATTTAAAAATCATTGTAATCTAAAAATGTCTGCTTTAATAAATCTTAGATATTAAACAATAAATAGTTAACCATGATGTATTTGAATATAAAAATTACAACGTTAACAAAAACAATGTAGAAGACAACAGCTGATCATTTTAAGGATCCAGCATTTCCTCCCTTTTTATTGAGGTGAATAACGCCTGGGACCGCGTGTATCCTTCCAGAACGCCTTATTTTTGCCTCTTCATCTCCGGTCAATAATGGTTCCTGAAAAGTAACCTCTCGCGGTGTAAATTCCTGATTTGGTTGAAAACAGGTTTCTTGTGTTTCAGGAGATATATGTATTGATGTCGGGTTGTCTATTTCTGTTTGAGACTGATCATGAGGCTCATCATTTTCGGTGGGGTTATCATTTGAAGTTTCTGCTAAGTGGGAAGGACGAGGTTGTTCATTTTCATCAACTGGATGAGGTAAACGAGGTTGTTCATTTTCATCAACTGGATGCGGTAGACGGGGTTGTTCATTTTCATCAACTGGATGAGGTAGATCATTTCCACCCGATGAAGATATACTTTCAGCACTTGGAAAAGTCATATTTGCAAAACTTTGTACATATCTCTGGATCATCTTTCTGTTTTGGGTTCTGGTGTTAGTGCTGGAAAATTCTCTATTGTTGTAGCCTTTTGAGTTTGAGGATGTCTGCTGAGGTCCTTGCTGTTGAGCTTGTAACTTGTTTTCGTTTAATGTATGTTGCGGTCGTAGCTGGTCGTGCCTCTTAACTTTCCATCTTTCTGTATTCATCTCAAACATCATTCGACCAAAAACTCCAATGACAGTTCCTTTTATCCATCGTTTTGGTCCACTAAAGAATTTTGCCAGAACATTATCACCAACCTGAAATTTTTTATTTTGTCTATCATTCATATCAAGAATAGAGACAGGAGGTGGTTGCAGAAAAGCTAGCAAAGTTTTCGGTTGCCGTCCATGAAGCAATTCTGCAGGTGATTTACCGTTACTTGGGTTTGGAGTTGTTCGATAGGTGAACAAGACAGAATTGAGAGCATCATGTTTATTTTTATTGTCTGCCCAAGACTTCTTCATAGCCTCTTTAAACATTCTAACAAAACGCTCAGCTTCCCCGTTTGATGAGGGGTGAAAAGGAGCAGTGGTTAAATGTGATATTCCAGCTTTTGCACAAAAGTTCTTAAAAACATGAGAGGTGAATTGCGCTCCATTATCGGATACAAGAGTACCTGGTGGACCTTCCAATAAGAACACCTGACGAAGTGCAGTGATAGTTGATTCTGTAGTGGTATTATTCATTTTGATAACGAAAGGAAACTTTGAAAAAGCATCAACTACTATCAACCACATACTATTATAGAATGGTCCAGCGAAATCGATGTGAACTCTCTCCCAAGATTTTCTCGGGGTAGGCCAGCTAAGGTATTCTTGTTTGGGATTCCATTGAAATTGTTGACAATGAATACACGATTTTGAGATAGTTTCTATATCTTGGTCCATGTGAAACCACCAACAATGGCATCTTGCCATTTGTTTCATACGAACAATGCCCCAGTGAGCGGTGTATAGGAGCTGAAGAACAGAAGATTTAAGTGCTGTTGTAACTACTTCCCGAGGGTAATCTCCTTGAAAAATTAGCACACCAGATTGTACTGTAAGAGCATACCTGCGATCGAAATATGGTTTCAGTTTATTGTTTGAAATAGCAACTGGCCATCCATGTATAGTGAAAGCAAGAACTCCTTTTAGGATGCGGTCTTTTTGCGTTTCTTGAGCTACGTGTTTGAAGTTTATTGGAAAATTAGAAATATTATCCATCAGGTCTTCTGTGATCCAAAAGCAGCACTCTTCTAATTTCTCAAACTTAGAATCAAGGCCACAGGGTAGTTGTGATAAAGCATCTGCATTAATGTGCTTATCTGTTGATCTGTAACGAATTGAGAAACGATAACTCATTAACGTAATTGCCCATCTCTGAAGTCTTGATAGTGTGTACACTGGTAACTGTTTGTCTGGGTGGAAAAGTGTTACCAGAGGTTTCTACTATACATCTACCATACAGGTACTGGTGGAATTTTTTTACCCCAAAAATTATGGATAAAGCTTCTTTTTCAATTTGGCTGTAACCTTGCTCTGCATCATTCGAAGTCTTTGAAGCAAATGCTACGGGACGTTCCGAGCCATCTGGGTACCTCAACGAGAGCACAGCCCCCACACCATACGAAGAGGCATCTGTGGCTAATATTGCAGGGAAATCACTATTGAATGGTACAAGTCTAGTTGTATTTACGAGAGAATCCTTTAATTTATCAAACGCTCTCTCTTCCTCACTGCCCCACTGAAATGGTGTGTCCTGTTTTCTCAGTCTGTTCAAAGGAGCAGCAATTGTGGCAAAGTTTGGAATGAATCTGTGATAATATGTCATTTTTCCTATGAATGTGAGAAGTTCGGCCAAGTTTTTTGGCCGCGGCATAGACTTTAATGCTTCAACCTTTGACTCAGATGGAAGAACTCCTTTTTCAGATAATGTATTACCCAAGTATTCAATTTCTTCCTTAAAAGAATCACATTTTCTTAGATTACATTGGAGTCCACTTTCTTGAAGACGATCAAACAACTGATTCAGATTCTTTAAACGTTCCATATTATTACTTCCAGTTACAATAATATCATCTAGATAATTTACACAGCCTGGTATTCCTGAAATTGTCTGCTCAAGAAAAGCTTGAAATATTGCCGGAGCGCTCGAGATGCCAAATGGTAATCGTTGGTATTGAAATAATCCAAAAGGCGTGTTGATAACAGCCAACTTTTTGGCTTCTTTGTCAAGTTCTAGAGGGAGGTATGCATCTGAGAGATCGACCTTTGAAAACCTCTTTCCACCTATTAATTTACAAAAAAGGTCTTCAAACCGTGGTATAGGATAGCGTTCTACATCAATCTGATGATTAACTGTCACTCTGAAATCGCCACACAAGCGAACCCTTCCATCAGGCTTTGAAACTACAACTACAGGAGCTCCCCACTGACTGAACTTTATTGGTTTGATTATTCCCAAACCTAGAAGTCTATCTATCTCCATCTTGACCGCGTCATGTTGAGCATAAGGAATAGGTCTTGGTTTGAAAAATCGTGGTCTAGCTCCCTCTTTAAGATGAAAGGATGCTTTGAAGGTTTTGCAAGTACCCAAGGCCGTAGCCAACGGGGGGGGGGCTAGGGGGTCAGAACCCCCCCCCGAAATAGTAGAAATAGCATTGAAAACGTGGGGTGAGAACCCCCCCCCCCCGAAATAGTCGAAAACCCCCCCCAAAAACCCCTCGAGCAAATGTAGAGGGGCCCGGAAACAGTTGAAAAGGGTCCAAAATGACGATAAAGGCGCCGGAAAGCACACACGCGAGTAAGAAAAAAAAAAGGTCACCACTTTAGCCGGAAATTCACCCGGTTCGAAAATTGATGCATGTTTCTTTGTAAGCTCTTTTATTTTATCATTCAATTTTGGATCATTTTCGAATCTTGCAGATAGCATATTGACAACATCAGAGTAGGGAGTTGATATAGTTACCCCAAAAGCATGAAACCACGGGGTTCCAAAAATATTATCACCTTTAGGAGAATTTGTTACAAGCAATCTTAGTTGTCTGGTCTAAGATTTAATGCTTACATTTGCCATAAACCAACCTTTCAGAGGAACCTGGACACCACCGTAAGCTTTAAGAAACGAACTAGGTGGATTTAAAGGTGGTTTACCTAAACGTGTGTATGTTTCGGGACCGATCATCGAGCATGTGGCACCAGAGTCAAGAGTCATTCGTATAGGCTTACCATTTATATATACATCTATGTAATAACGAAAGTCGTCTTTCATGATAGGTTGTGAAAGCGACTGAACTTCTTCCATTATATTCACTGAATGGTTTGGTTGAGAACAACACACTTTAGAAATATGTCCTACTTTACCACAGTTGTTATAAGTTGTCTTGTAAAAGTGACATTTCTTTCTTTGGTGTGTAGAGAAACAAGAAGGACAAGACTTACGAAAATTAGGTATCGAGTGTTCGAATAGATTAGAACTGTCATCTAAAGAAACATTATGACTCAGTTTACCTGAAGTTTTGTAAGGTGGAAGATTATCCGACTGTCCGGATGTTGAAGATGAAGAACGTGGTGAAAATAAATGCCTCTTGGAACCACGTTTATGATTCGAGTACACCTGCAGAACATTGGATTCAGGTATGTCTTCACTGTCGATTATTATCTGTTTTGCAGCCTGAATAGTTTCAAATGTAAAAGCTATTTGTAGAACATCATTTAGTGAAGGATTAGTCATTTGCAATGCTTGGGTACGGACAAAATCATGAGGTGTATGAAGAACTATAACGTGTCTAATATAGTCGTCAACTAGTGATTGATTGCAGTCAGATTTTATACAAATGAAGTTGCAAGATCGAGCAATCCCACGAAGCTCTGTTATCCAATCTGCATACGAATGTCCTGGTTTCATTACAGTTCTGAGAAATTTGTATCGCGATGCTAATACATGTATTTTTGATGTAAAATACACGTTCAGTTGATTTATAATGTCTCCATAAAGCTTACTCCCAACATCACTGCAACCAAACAATTTTTGTAACAGGGTAAATACATCTGATCCTACTCAACTCAAGAAAAATGCACGTTTTTGATCATCAGATTCCACATTATAGGCTTTGAAGTGTTGATCAAGGGGCAGGCAGTATGATTCCATCTTCATTTGTAAAAGCAACACACAAATCATTGCTCACATTTTTGCTCACAAATCATTGTCTTTCATTTGGATTGTTGGGTGTTATCCAATGGTTGAAAGGATGGAACCATTTGTAGAAATGCATCCTATTTAGTGTTATTATGTTTGCTGGTGTTTTCCTTGTCATTTAACAGTGTTTCTATTATCCTGTTTTGATTGCATATGCATTATTTTAGATGTTGTAAAAGCTCTTCATCCATTTTGCTCGTCGCCAATAATAAATCTTAGAAATTAAACAAGAAATAGTTAACCATGATGTATTTGAATATAAAAATTACAATGTAATAAAAAACAAAAACAATAACAATGTAGAGGACAACAGCTGATCATTTTAAGGATCCAGCATGCTTTGTTTACATTAAAACTTGTGTTGCTTTATACTTGATTTAAAACCACATGCTAGATGTTGATATATGGTTTATTTAAAATCCATCAAAATAGGTTGAACGTATACTATATAGCACATGACTGTTTTTTTATATTTAAATTTTCCGTTTTTATAATTTAGGGATCTCAACCTTAAAAAGCAAGAGGAATTAAATACGACTGTTACTTTTACATTGTAACGTGTAGTAGTGTAGCTCATGCTGATTTAAAGCCAAGTGATTTGTAACGTTTGCACAATCGAATAAGAGCAGGCTATAGGTACAGAGAAGACTTCAGTCATAATTTTTAAGGCCCAGCTCTACCAGTTTTATGTGCGGTCGGAAATAGTCATAGTTTTGACTGAGGAACAACAGACTGTGCTGGACTAATTGAGTGTAACATCAACTTTAAATTTGATCCTACCAAAAAGGTTCACCTTTAAATTTGGCCAATCAAAAGTATATTTAATCTTGAATCTACCAAGACAAAGCAGTATTTACTCACGGGCAGCCCATGAAAAAGTGTTAAACTTAGTGTAAAATCCTCAGTGTTAACTATTTACCAAACTCATGGTTTCCAAACCTAACTTCCTTATGAAGTGGAGCCAAAGGCTCCACCGTGGAGCATAGAGTTGTCAACAGGAGACCATTTTCTAATTTCATCATTAATTATTTGCTTATTCTTTGGAAAATAAATTAAGTGCTGCAGTCTGTGGTTAACCTTAAGAATTTCTTCAAACCATGTCCATATGTTGTGTGTTGTATGTTTATGTTTGTTGTAAACAAAGTGGACTGAGTTTGTTTTGAGAAGGACGGATGGTGCCACTGTTCCAAAAAAAATCAGCCCTTTACTATACTGAAGTAACGCAATGTCTTAAAATTCCGATACGTTCTAGCAAATGTGAAAACATCTTTAAAATTATCTTTAAAGAAAACTGTTACAGTTCGCGCATTATATCTCCGGCTATGACCGAGTCAGCTGGTTGTAAGATGCTTGGGGGAGAGGGAGTACTTTTCTGTAAACATTGTTCTAAAGCACCGCTGCTTGTTAACGTTGTGTTTACTAATATCATATGTTCAGAATATAATTTGATGCGGTTAGTAGCGTAGTAGTCATAGCCGGAGATATAATGCGCGAACTGTACCGAGCTGTGATTGTGAAGGAAACATTAAATATCCAGCATTTATATTTTATTTTTAGGGGCTTTTGCCCCTATAAGCCACTAGTACTTTAATCCCATTTATAATGACAATGGTCAAAGAATCTTTGAAAAATTATTGAGCTTAAACGCTTTTACTGGTGTTAAGAGATGAATAGGAAATAAACCTTTCTTGGTCAATAGATGATCTCCCAAATTTTAAGCCAGGTGCCTAATTTGCCAAATGCTGGCTCTACTTACCATCGTCGAAATGTAATATGTAGACTTTGATAAACACAGGAACTACCTGTTTTTCATAAGTAGCTTTCAAAAGTTTAATTTGGCTGATTGAAGTTACGTAAAATAGTAGATCAAGATTAATAGAGGCAGAGAGGTTTCCTCAATAAAAATGTAAGCAAATCATGGCGCCACCTTATACTACTTATTTTTCCCTTCAGATCTTGAATACAGCTTATAGGTGTCTACGCGACATTGTTCATTTTAGCACTGGCCAAAAGTATATTTTGACTCAATGAATTTGAATGCACCTTTGAATGATGTGTAATTGTTTAAAGATCTGATATTATCCATAAATATTGCATGTACAGGGCTCATAAATTCGAATATACCCCTTTTCATTATCAAATTCTGAAATGTTTTACTAATATACTGGCTCGGAACGACTGTACCCAACAGTCCTCTTCTTGTGGTGGCCCTGCCTGCTACTAATTTTCGATAAAAAATCATTAAATGTCTAGAAACCACTTAAAAATTAAATTTTACAAACTCTAAAATATAGATACCGGTAGATCTGCTCAGTTAAAGAAAGGAACAAGCATCGACTGATGGGTCTACCTGAGGACATGTCATCTGGTGCTGGAGGTTGTCCGTCATGTTGGGAGGGTAGCCGTGCATGGTCATGTTCATGCTGACGTTCACACTCATGCTGGGGAACACCGGGGCCTGGTGGTAGCTCTGCTCGTACTGCGTCGCTGCGTAGCTGCCGCCGGGCGACATCATCTGCTGTCAAGGAAGTAGCAAAGTCAACTGAATCACTATGTTCTGGTGATAGCCATGCTACAGAATTTTAGGAGGAAACTAAATCACAATCGAAAATCAAAAAGATGTTGGTGAAAAAGAGTAAATATAAAACTTGACTACTCTATTAAAGTAATTGTTATGTTTATGTAAACTATAACAAACAATTCTGTTTTTGCAGTCAGAATATCATTTGTTATATTTTAATGATAAAGATTCAAATAAAAATTAATGGCATAGGAAGACTTTGGGATCTTTGATACTCTGTGGGATGGGATTTTAAAAAACATATTCCTTTCCTCTGACACCACACCACTAGGGTGTATAACAATATTGTCTACACAGTAAATCAGTATAATTTTTTGAGTAAAAATTAGTCAAGGAAACAAATAATGAACAATCCTTGAAAAATTTTCATTTCAAGCTTTTACACAAAATTATTATTGCAGGGAGAATATTTAAATAAATTATATCTGCTTGTCTTTTAACTGAATAAATGTGAACCAAAGATGTATAATAGAGGAACTATAGGGGCTGAACGAGCCCATTCCACCCAAATCCGATGGGTGAGCCTTCCCCCAAACAATGACTATGAGTATGCTGAGAGCTAAAAAATTAGAACAGAAATAATTGTTTATAATACACAGGGTTTAGCAAAAGTGAGGAAACCCCACCTAACCTTTTAATGCGTCATAGTAGGAAAACCAAACTCAGCATGCCTTCACAGAATTAAAAACTGCACTTTTTAACGAAAGTCCCATTTTCGCCCCCAACCCCAAAATGGGGTTCTGTACTTTGGGGACAGCCCCAAATTTTTAAATGCAAACTCCTATCGAGTGACCCCTCATTTTGAAGGGTTTGTCAAGAGAAATACAATGGCGCAAACCGGAGGTCGATATCACCCCCCTAACCAAAATGGCGGCCATTTCAAAATTTGGGATGGATAAACAAGGTAAACTGTGGATACCCCCCCCCTTAAGTATTAAATGGGATACAGTAGGTAAACTAAACTCAGCTCACCACTTTATACGACATAAAACCAAACTTTTTTGTAACCAAAACAACTTTGCCTCGGCCACCACAATAGGGCCCTTGGGGGCAGCCCCAAATTTTTAAATGTAGACCCCTATCAAGTGACCTCTTATTTTGAAGGGTTTGTCAATAGAAATAAAATGGTGCTAACCGGGGGTCAATATTACACCATTAATCGAAATGGCGGCAATTTCCAAATTTGGAAGGGAGGAGAAGGCCGCTTGTGCTTGTCTTGTAAACTTTGAAATTTTGAAATGTACTCCATTCTGGTAGGGGGCTGTGGTATAGAGCTGGCAGTATACATACCTGGTGAGGGTGAACAGTGAAAGGACAGTGAGGCCGTGGGGCTGGGGGCCATGCCACACTGGGTCTGGGGGTAGTAGGAGGGCGAGGTCTGGCCCGGGAGTGGTATCGAGCTGGTGGAACATACCTGGTGAGGGTGGACGGTGTAGGACAGTGAGGCCGTGGGGCTGGGAGCAACGCCACACTGGGTCTGGGGGTAGTAGGAGGGCGAGGTCTGGCCCGGGAGTGGTATCGAACTGGTGGTACATACCTGGTGAGGGTGGACGGTGTAGGACAGTGAGGCCGTGGGGCTGGGAGCAACGCCACACTGGGTCTGGGGGTAGTAGGAGGGCGAGGTCTGGCCCGGGAGTGGTATCGAACTGGTGGTACATACCTGGTGAGGGTGGACGGTGTAGGAGAGTGAGGCCGTGGGGCTGGGAGCCATGCCACACTGGGTCTGGGGGTAGTAGGAGGGCGAGGTCTGACCTGGGAGTGGTATCGAGTTAGTGGTACATACCTGGTGAGGGTGGACGGTGTAGGACAGTGAGGCCGTGGGGCTGGGAGCCACGCCACACTGGGTCTGGGGGTAGTAGGAGGGCGAGGTCTGGCCCGGGAGTGGTATCGAGCTGGTGGAACATACCTGGTGAGGGTGGACGGTGTAGGACAGTGAGGCCGTGGGGTTGGGAGCCACGCCACACTGGGTCTGGGGGTAGTAGGAGGGCGAGGTCTGGCCCGGGAGTGGTATCGAGCTGGTGGTACATACCTGGTGAGGGTGGACGGTGTAGGACAGTGAGGCCGTGGGGCTGGGAGCCACGCCACACTGGGTCTGGGGGTAGTAGGAGGGCGAGGTCTGGCCCGGGAGTGGTATCGAGCTTGTGGTACATACCTGGTGAGGGTGGACGGTGTAGGACAGTGAGGCCGTGGGGCTGGGAGCCACGCCACACTGGGTCTGGGGGTAGTAGGAGGGCGAGGTCTGGCCCGGATGGACTACGGCATGCTTCAGAGACAGCAGCACATCCGCTACGTCGTGAGGCTGCTTGGGCTCGTGTTTCGTCTCAAACAGCGGCCCAAAGTCTGACCTGCGATACAGCAAGTTCACTAATATATTAATAAGGAAAGTTAAGAACTTTATTATATTATAAATTTAAAGTTAAGGAAATTTAATTACTTGCTCTTTTATTTAAGGGACTTTGTAAAAGAGGATTGTTTAAAAAGACTCTATGTGGCATGGTTTCAAGCAACCGTCAGTTATGGAATCATACATTGGGGTGGAACATATCCTACCATTTTAAGTACAATTGTAAATACTCAGAGGTTTGCTGTTCGAAACATTGCTAAAATTAGAAAATTTGATCCTGTATCTCATTGTTTTAAAGAATTTGATATTTTATATTTAAATCAGCTGTATGGATATAACATAATTATGTTCTGTATAAGAAACATTAATATATTTGAAACTAAGACATTTGCTTGCAACACCAGGCAGTCAAGAAATTATGAACTGGTAGTCCCCAACTTTAACAGACAAATGAGTAGGAACCAGTTTTGCTTTGCAGGACCTACCCTGTTCAACAAGTACTCCAGTAGGGTTATAGATATTTTAGGAAATATTGTGACATATTCCACATTAAAGAAAAGCATAAGATCCCTGATAACTGAATTTGCTTAGCTCAAAAAATTTTTATAAAAACTAAATAAATGTCCAAATTATTACTGTTTGTTATTAGAGATGTTTATTCCTGTTAAAATGTTCAATGTTTTGTTGATAATTTATAAATTTTAAATGCTAATTGTTATTAATTATTTTGTTATTAATTGTTTGTTATTGGTTGTTTTGTTGATATTTACAAATATTCATCTGTATTATATTTTTTATTTGAGTAAATTTATTGGATGTTACATAAATGCTTATAAAGTTAACTATATAGTTTAAGTTGAATATATAAATGGACTGGCCTCAATGCACTGCAACTATTATAATATCAAGTATGTGATATTTCTTGCCCCACGCGTGCGGTTTGCACTTGGGGTTATGTTTGTAAAAATTGTATTTACTTATCTTGAGAAATAAAGTATTTTGCATTGAATTTGAATTGAATTAAGCAGTGGCTGGTTATTGGCTGTGTAACCCGCCCGCCCAAATACAGTGTCAGGGGTGAGCCAGTTTTTGGGAGAGGAGTGGCTAACGGAACTAAAATGATTCTAAAATTTCAAAGTCGCCGCTGATTAGTTGTTGAATAATTAACTATTAATAAACTTTGATTGCAAACACACTCTAATGACAGTCCGAAAGGCTTAGAGTTCCGGCCAAATCATTAGGCGGGTGAGTGAGTGCGCTGCTGGCGTTCAAAATATGTTTTTGGCCAATCATTTACCCATCTGAAGTTATAGACAGTTATGCTCTTTGTTTATGTTTTCCAAATCAGCTGAGTAAGTTCTCCAAACATACCCAAGTAAATGTGCTTCTATCTGTTGGAAATATGTTCAACTATTTAACTTTGTAGAGGAGCGGAGGTGTCTTTAACATCAAGTCATTTATACAGCTGGAGTTTCCATTTTTCGCCACCCGCCTAATGATTTGGCCGGAACTTTAAGTTCCTACATTTTTGGGTGTAGGACTTTCAATTTATAACGTTAATGCCACTTTCCTCGGTGGACTGAGCCTTGCTCGTAGATATTTCATACTCCATGCAATCTTTAATCCATACGTACTCTTTGCAGATGGATGAGTTGTAAACTGTTGTTATTATTATAATTTTCAAATCATGCTAAAAAAGCATTATTAGATGTTTGCAGGCAGATTAATCTTCATATATCATGTTTTTACAGCCATCAATTAGTTATTTTCAGATTTTAAGGAAATCCCCTTTGCCGTTTTTGAGATAATCATGTGAACAATCAAGCAAATAAGCAATCAAGTAAATATCGCTATTAAGTAATACTGTATTGGATAATTGTATCATTAGCGGTGGGCGCTTTAAAAATTTGTTCACCAATTATTAACCAATTTTATATAAACCAAGAGTACAGCTTTGAATCGTATGAAGATGAATTCTTAATCTAAATAATTTATGTTGTCCCCTCCAAAGATTTTGGCTGCTCCCTCAAAACTCTGGGGCCCCCGTAGTCCTTTAGAAACAGAAAGTTTTTTTTTATTTCAATCTGTTGTCACTTGCATCAACTGTTATTTTTCCAATTCAACTTGCTAACAAGAGTAAGTCCCAAATTAGTTTACACTTCAACTTCCAAAGTAAAAATAAATAAACAGTATTGTCAAACTTCCACATACTTTCTCCCTTAAAGAACTTTAAGCAAGAAACCCTACAATAAAATAAAACAAATTTACAATTGTTTATGCATTGTTAATAGATTTTTTAATATTTGCCATCAAGAATAACATTAGGCAATGTAGGCCTATTGTGTTTACCATCAGACGAAAATATCAATTATCTCTGCAACCAGTAGACATATTATACTAATAATTCTAAGTCCTGTATTATTTATCTTTTTAAGCCAAATTTAATGGTTGCAAGTATATTTTGGTTAGTCATTACGATTTTAAGTAGGCTAAATTTGAATTTTTATCACTACAAATCTCATAACTTCTGAACCTGAATTTTTATATACTATGTTTCAGGTGGTATAATTTTATTTGCCATCTTAAACACTAAATACCCCCGTTTCTGCACACAAAATCTTTACCCCACAAGCTGTATTTTTTCCTAGACGGCTGTAGTTTGCAAACAGCTGTTATGATTACTTTATTTGAAGGGGTCCCCCGAAAAACGTTCTAAGCGACAAAATTTCAAAATCGGAGATATTCAGTGAAAAAGGTTCTCTAGCTATAGACACGAGCTACACTGTGGTATATTTTGTTTTGAAAATATTTGAGTTGGCAGCCCTGATTTCCTCTGTCAAAGTTGGCGTGCTTCGCGGGAGTGCAATGCGGGACTTTCTGGGGAATAACGTTCTACTCGCCGCCGCGCCGGTCGTTGCATTGTCGCCCAGCGACCAAAATCTCGTAAATAAAAATAAAACACGTCAAGTAAGTATTGGAAAGTGCAAGGATAAGACCAGGGATGAATGTAGAAAAGCTGGATTACACTTATTTCAAAAACTAAGAAGTCAAAGCCTGGAAATTGTCCCCAAAAGAAGTGAGTAGAATAACGTTTTAAGCACCACATTTCGATAACTTTTAGCAAAATGACGTATCAAGTTATGTAGCAAAATTACGTTTTTGTAAATTTATATAAATAAAATTGTTTCACATTCAGTTTTATTTTCGCTTATGTTGGTATTCCTACACTCCCTGATGTTTTCTTCCAAAGGCAGAAGAGCAGTCCGTCAGAAACGTTTCAAACGCCAGTCATTTAGAACGTTATAACCCTCCAAAAAACACGTAAAATCTGATAAAATTCTTAAAGGCTAGTAAGAGTTTATTAAAAGGCTACATTATGATGTTATAAGTAGATGGTATTAAAAAATTATACATGATTGTAAGTTCTAACCTTGAATAAACCTACATTTAACACCCTAAAACCCCCAAATATAATAATATTTATATTATATATTTATTATTTATATTAATAATATTTATTTATTATATACCTCTTCTTATTTATATTTATTTATTTTATTTTATTTTTTTTTCCTTAATATTTCATAGTAATATACATATCATTTTAAATAACGGTAAAGTTTTGAACAAAATAACAAGAGTTGTCCATAAAAGTAAACAACGGGAAAATTTGAAGCATCAAGACAGACGTATTCAGTGCGGATGGGGTTCGGAAGGCAACTTCGTGTATGGTCTACTTTTGGTCAATACTTCCTCCATCACCTCTACCCCACCACCTATGAGAGATTCCTAGCCCGCCACTGTCAAATTCGCCATACTTAAGAGCGTTTTCACGCAATTCATGAAATCGGTTCAGAGTAAACTTGCTTATGGAATTACTCTGCACATGGAGTATTTTGCCTGTACACAGGCGAATTAATTTTTTAAATACTGAAATGTGAGTTTTAAACAAGAAGAATGAAACTAGAAAAATATTTTTAAAGAAATATAACATTTGTATTGAGGCAAAAGTTGTTAAAAGCTCAAGGCAATCCATTATTGTATTATATAAAGGCTTTGTAAAAACTTAGTTATTTCACCAAATTAAGCTAGATAGCCTTTGTGTTATTTTTTGTTGGATAGAATAATCAGATGGAACATTCAGTTTTATAAAAGGGTTAGCAAATAATAGAAACATTATTACAGTTTGCGTACGAAAATCCTGACCATTAAAAATAAAACTTGTGCGAGAGAGATAGATAATGAATGTTTAGAGTGAGATAGACGAGTCCTAAATACGCGTATGTAATTGGCAGCAGCAATGTGATTTTGGCTTTTTTTTGTACCTGTTTGGTTTCATATTGGATGATAGTTGGGTTTTTGTTGTTTTTTTATTGTCCTTGAAGTATTTATATACCTTCTGCTAGATAGTGATTCTTAAGGCTCTATTTCCAACACGGCGCCGGCGCGGCGCGGCGTCAGCGCGCTCGACGTCGACGTCGGCGTCATTGCGCCAGCGCCATAGTCAAAATGTAAAGCGGGCAATGGTGATTGCTGCCGCGTCAACACTCAGCGCGCGCAGCGTCTAGGAAAGTGTCCCCATTGCCCGCTTCACAATTAATTAACTCTAGCGCAACGACGCCGACGCGACGCCGACATCGAGCGCACTGACGCTGTGTTGGAAATTGAGCCTTTATAGCTGTAAGTCACAAAACTGTCTTGACAGCTGTCATATCGATAATATTGAAAGAGAATCCCAATTGATGGCACCATATTTACTGTACAGTGGCGGAAGCATTTTAAATTTAGTTTTGGCTTTTAACAATTTATTTAGTGAAAATCGTATCCAGTTCCCATTAACTTTCCGAAACATTTAAACATTTCATTAGTTAATTTGATCTCGCGTTTTTTACAATTTACAATTTTAAATTAATTGACGTTGTAAAATATCATTAGTTTATTCCACATGATAACTTTTTTTATATTATAGTGGTAAAATTAAATTGCGCATATTTACTAACTTCGGGTAATCACGTCGACGGAACAAATAAAAATACGCAAACGGGTAAACAACGGTAAAATCTTTCAAATTAATGTAAGCAAAAATGATTACTAGTATGCTGATAGTGGGTAAAGGACGGGCAAGTTTGCATGTGAAAAATAAATATCCTACTTCTTTTGTCTTGTAAAGGACGTTTTACAAATACTCACGGGGAATTTTCTAGAATCTGACCGACCTTAATTAGTTCAGATTTCTCGAGTTAAACAGTACTAGGGGGCCCATGCGCAAGTTGCGCATTTTATTATTATTTCTGTTTGGGAAAAACTCACCTCCACAATTATAATAAATTGTATGGCTTTAAACTCACCTTTATTAATCAAATTAACTCTTCCAATTGAAATTTAAAGATCTCACTTAAATAAACAAAGGCCTTACTGAACGAAACACACACACACATTGTTCATCACCCAAGCACTATGTTTTTGAATTTGGTTGTCTTCTCGCACAACAGTAGGAAAACGGAAATTTTTCTAGGGAGAACCACGAGCAAATTGCGCATTTTAATATTTTTTTTCTGATAATTAGTCTTTTTCCCTCAGCAGTCTCGGTTCTTGCCGAAGGTTACGCATATTTTCCCAAATCTCGTCGACTCCTTTTTCTCAGTGCCTTCTTCTTCTTTATGTCTTAGGGTCCAATTTAAAATTAATTTATGATCTGTCGTCCGTGGATCTTTACCATAAATAATTTTTTACCTGCCTAAATTTGGATACAATTACCAATAAATTCATTTTGTTATGCTGTATCGGATCTCGATCTTGTTGCAGTTGCAGACAATCTATTTTTGTTTATAATGTGACCGGTTAAAAATTTGCCTCAAGGTAAATCAGCTATTACATTACAATCTCTTTTAAACCGTTTCAACGCAAGTTGGTCAGCACTGGAGCGTTGAAAGCGCCTTCTGGAATAATTAATTATCTGTCGCCCATTTTAATTATCTGTCGCCGGTTGCGCTAAATAATAAGCTTTAAAATTACACCTCAATCGTAAAAATCGGTTAAGTATGACGGCTTAAAAAGGATGTAACAGAGAAACCCCTAATTTTAATACGTATATAGATGTTTTCATGCCTCTGGATTGCCTGAAAACGCAAGTTTTAAGATCTAATTATTTAAAAATCTCCCGGGGGAGGGCCCCTGGACCCCCTCCTGCTCGGGGGTATTCCACCCCCAGACCCCCTGCATTGCGGACCCCCAAGGATGATTCCTGATGGGTACGCCACTAGCTTCCTTTCTCGGTACATCAAATTTCAATAGATTCTCATTGGTTTTACCATCTATACATATAAAAGCCAAAAACCATTGACTGACTGACTGTCTGACTGACTGACTGATAACAGTTTCTCAAAAACTATAGGGCTAGAGCCATGAAATTCGGCACAAATATTCTTTACAGGCTCTAGATGCGTATTAAGAAAGGATTTTGCAATATTTTGTATCTAAAGGCCTAAATATGGTATGTTATAAAATACAATATGGCGGCCATTTTTAGCTTTCAAAGCTTACTTTCTCAAAAACTAAAAGACTTTGGGCCATGAAACTTAGCACAATTATTCTTTATAGGCTCTAGAGGCCAAAAAAAGAAAGGTTTTTAAAATATTCTTTCTCAGACGGCTAAAATTGAGTATTTTAAAAACCAAAATGGCGGCCATTTTAGGTTTCCCTAACTACGGATGGGAGTCCTGTAGAATATTTTCAGGGAACAGAAAAGGTAGGAGAACCAATCTACTGAAAGAATGAAATTTAAAAATTTAATGAGAAACTTTTTGGGGCAGTAGGTTTTTTGCCAAGATATTTACCTTCTACTTGTTCTTAAATGTTTCGGTTTATTTTCAAAAACATGGTAAATTACAGATTGATTTCATGTTGAAAATCCATCCTTAGCGTCTTATTTGTCTTATATTCTGGGTTATCCTCATTCTCTCTGGAAATGGGAGGAAGCTAATTCATACCATTTGCTAATCATGCGGGGAACATTTTTAGAGGAAGCGTTATACTTCTCATTTTCATCTAGAGTGGAATTATCAGCTGCATCTTAAGGGTGTAATTGCACGCCCATTGCGCAAATAAATCAGTACATTTGTTAATTATTCCTACGAATTGCACAAGGCATAATATAATTGAATTAAAATTAGCTATCCTTTTAGCGGGCGAAGCTGCGGGTATATCTGCTAGTCGTATATAACACGTTTGACCGTTTTATGATAAAGGTATGTCCTATATTAAAAAAAATAATACCAAAATATTATATTTCTAACTAGCTGTTGGTAACCCGCTTCGCTGGGTTGAAACATCTTATGAAGGCCTAAATTAATTTTAACCCCAAAAGACGTGATTTGGAAGCAAGCATTATAAAGTCTAATGTCACGTAAAAATTCAAAATATTTTGATGTTTCTCCATACAAATATTTGAGAAAATCAGTGGTGGCATATTTTGTGGTAGCAGTTTTAATTGCCCTTCCAACCAGCCATATTTTACGTTTCCCTTTTAAATTTCTTTGCTATGCAATAACTACAAATTCTTGCAAATTCGGGTGTTAAATAAAATATGTATTTTATTGGAATAATGTACCCTTCAAATCATAGTTCCCTGTCCTTTTGCAAACAGCTTGTAAAGTTTTTAGCGAATTTATTCTATAGGGAAGAAGCTGTTACCTTAGTATTAAAGGCTAAGACGTGTAGTTTTGGCTATAGCACAAAATATACCAATACACAACTCTCTTTTTATATGTATACTAGGATCAGAGCCCGTTGTGGTTAAATACAACGGTCTCTAGAAAAATAGTATATATAGTATATGGGGTTTTCCCTGTGATATACCAGAAAATATACTTACATTTTTTTCAAAAATAAAATTGTTTTGAATAAAACACTATTGGATAATCAGCTATTAATGTATTTCTTATGAAAAACATGTTTTCAAGTTTTTCAAAATAAATATTTTAAAAATCGAATGATCACAATTAATCGTAAATCTACAGGGAAAAACTTTCCAACGACTGCTTATTAAAATCTCTCTGGTATAAACTGTAGATTACGCTTTACAAAGTTTTGCAAAAAATCTCTAACACAGAATTTTTCACCACTATAAATTCGGAGGTGGCTTAACGTTGTAGCAAATAACTTTGAAATGCTGAACCAAAGAGAAGGTGATATTCTGAAAGAGAATAAAATTTCCTAAAAAAATTAATTTATTTCTTTAAAATACTTATAACTGGCAGCCAAAACTTGACTACAAAGGAACTTAAAAGCCCTATTAAAGGGTTTTTTTTAGGAAATATACGGGGAATTTTAATTTTTTCACCATAAGACTTGAAAAACAAAAGTTTTTTTTAATTATTTGTAATCTAGAGGGAGAAAGTTTCCCAAGATTTATTAATAATTAAAATCGGTAGTCTATTGAACCGTAGATTTAGTTGGTCAAAGTTAAAAATAAATCTCTATTCTAACTCAATATTTTCTCACCACCTATTTATTCGGAGGTTGCTTAGCTTTTTTGTAAACTAACTTTTAAACGGCACGGAAATTTTTTATCACCCGACCAAAGTGGAAGGCGCTATTCTGAAAGAGAATAAAATTTCCTACAATTTGGTAGTATGCATTTCTTGAAAATACTGATAACGGGCAGCCAAAACTTGGCTACAAAAAGAAACTTTAAAAAAGCAGTTTTTAAAAATATATTTCTTATAGAAAATATGTTTTGTTACGTTGTTACCAAAGATCTATAAAAAAATCTAATTTTTATAATTATTTGCAAATTTGCACGGATGAAGCTTCCCAACGACCTGTTAATTATTAAAATCTGTCTGGTAGAACTCTAGATTAGGTGTACAAAGATTAACAAAAATATCTGTAATTCAGTATTTTCTCACCACTATAAATTCGGAGGCTGCTTAGCTTTTTTGCAAATAACTTTTAAATGGTGAGGAAATCGACCAAAGTGGAAGGTGATATTCTGAAAGACAATGAAATTTCCTAAAATTTGATAACATACATTTCTTGAAAATACTGATAATGGGCAGCCAAAACTTGGCTACAAAGAGAAACTTTAAAGAGGCAGTTGTTTTAATCGATTTCTTATAGGAAATATATGTTGTTACTAGGGGTGTGCGATTAGTGATTTTTGAAGTCGAGTCTAGTTTTGAAAAATACCCGCGAGTTTCGAGCTTTTTCGAGATTACTCAAATACAAATTACAATTTTGAGGTAATTAATCTTAAAAGAGTTACTGAACTAAGAGCAGATATACAAATAAATGATACCAAAGAAGTAAGAAAACCTTTTACTTAAACTCACAATAATTCTTGATTTGATATATTTTTCAAGCCTAACTTGTGTTTAAGGCTTACCTGGGTTTTGAAATGAAATGAAAACACTGACTATAAGCCATGACCAATTACCTGACTCAATACCTGACTCAATTCATGATTTAAATATTTCCTTTTATTTATTCACACAGGTAAATTTTTATTCATGTAACTGACAACAAAAAAAACTAAGTTTTTAGCGAATTTCCCCTATAGGGAAGAAGCTGTTACCGTAGTACTCATGGGAAGACCTAAGCATCAGACCATGATAACTTTTCGTTTTGGGGCCCCCAGAAGCAAAAAACACCATTCGTTTGAATTTATATATATATATATATATATATATATATATGTCTGTTAACACGATAGCGGCCGTAAATATTAATCACTCGGACGAGTTCGTGAACCAGCCCGATCGGACCACTGGAAGGGGGGGGGTAAAGGGGGATAAACCCCTCAAAAATGGGTTTTTTGAGCTTTTCACATAGAAAAATAAAATTTATCAAATTTTTTTGGCACCATTGAATCCAGCTCGAAAAAACAAATAATTTAGTATTTTGAATCATTGCTCTATGTCCATTGGTTACCGAGAAATTGAAAGCGGTAAACACAGTACATTGTCCCTATGCTATCCTTATGGGAAATAAGAAAGATTATATATCTCGGTTATTTCTCGACATATCATGATCAAATCTGGTAAATAGCTTCTTCTAGTTCAGATCTACTAAATATTGAATTAAAACCACCCAGTTTTAATATACCTGTAGCGGCAAACCTGCATACTCATTCCCCATGTTACTCTTATGGAGCTTACCAAAACATGTCAAATCTCGCTATGTTGGATTGAAATATGTCGTTTTGCATTTGAAATTCGCTGAGTATGCAGGTCTGCTGCTACGGGGGTATTATTTATTTGGAATGGTTTCTAAAATATAATAAAAATAAATTTTTTAAGAGATGTAATAATAAATAACCTCAAACTATAGAAAAGGTAGAGTGATATAAAAATGTATGTGTCTTTAATAACTAAAAAGAACTTTTTATTTCAAAATTAACAAACGAGGATTCAGTTTTATTCCTTAAAGATGGATTGACATAGTGAAAAATGGCCGTAATATTCTTTCGCCCGTACCGATTTTGGGTAAACGGCGTGAGTAACTACTCGACTCGAACTTTCGAGTGTTTTGCAATAAGTCGAGTCGAGTCGAGTAGTGTGTACTCGGCTCGAAAAAAGCTCGATCCTCGAGTACTCGCACACCCCTAGTTGTTACATTTTCTCCATAAATCTTTTAAAAAAAATCTAACTTTCATAATTATTTGCAAATATACACTGCTGAAGCTTTCCAACGACCCGTTAATTATTAAACTCAGTCCAGTAGAACTCTAGATTTAGTTGTACAAAGTTTAACAAAAATATCTGTAATTCAGTATAAATTCGGAGGCTGCTTGGGTTTTTTGCAAATAACTTTTAAATGGTGAGGAAATCGCCCAAAGTGGAAGGTGATATTCTAAAGGAGAATTATATTTCCTACAAATGACTTATATGCATTTGTTGAAAATACTCAATAAAGGCGGCCAGAATTTGCCTCGAAATAAAAAAGTTAAAAAACCCGTTTTCAATGTATTCCACATGGAAAACATGTGTTTTTTTTCTTTTTCACCATAAATCTCAACAAAAAGAAACTTTCATAATCATTTGACAATCTACAGGGAGAGAGAGCTTTCCAACGACCCATTGATTAATAAAATTGGCCCGGTAGAACTGGAGATTTAGTTATCTGAAGATTGGGCTAAACTGAATTACTATAAGAGTAGATATTGATTGAGATAAAATTGTATCTCGGTTCAAAAAATGTCCCTTCACTCCTTAACTATCACATACCAAAATATATTTAGGCCTTCTACCAAATGGTTTTTTTAGGGGGGTAGGAGGTGGAATACGTTTACGTACACTGAGGGGCTCGTTATCCCCTCATTAGTGTCGGATTCCCGTGAACGAGCTCAAAATCCCGTGAACTACCGACTAAACCACCCCCCTCAACACCGAGGACACTAGCCTGGAACTGCTTCGCACATTACTTCGAGCTATAAGGTCTTTGATATTACGCCATGCACTGGGGCAACCTCCGTGGGGAAAAGCAGAGGATTATGGCCGATCGAAGTCGACCTTTTTCGCCCGAAGAATGGCCTGGATATAGTGCCGGACACAGTTCCAGTTACCCTCTCCCTGGAGCCTAGATCCGACGCTGTTATGTGGGCTGACGACCACGCCGATCTCGGTTGAAAGCGAGACTCGGCAGGTGTGCCAACGGTCGCATTGGAAGAAGATGTGCTCGGATGTGTCTGGGATGCCAGGACAATACAGACCGTCCGGGCTGGCGACTTTACCCATCCGGGGTAGTATTGGTGACGTTACCCATCTAAATGGTAGTATTGGATCGTATTTCAGAAATAAGATAATAATTATAATGTTAGGTGTTATTTGGTTCTTTGACTGATCTTACTTATTTTGTTTGAAGTATCTAAATAGAGGTCTATAGGTAGGCATTCAGTTGCTTGGGAGGGTGGAAGGAAGGGTAGCGTTGTCAAGGGGAATTAATATGGTTTCCTCGGTAGCAACAGTCAACACTAATATCTTTGTGCAGCCTCGAGTGAGGAGTCGCTGTTATTACTTCTGAAAATAAATAAAATATGGGTGATGAAGTAAAACCAGCTCAAACAAACGTACCGATTGTTCAGGGTGGTCAGCAGATGCATAATTGTAAACATTTTCTGATTTTTACTAAATCACCTTGAATGCTAATTATATTTACATAATACTAGCTGATCAAGATGTTTCACCCGTGGAAAAAACTTCCTCTGTCTTTTAGCGAATTTCCCCTATAGGGAAGAAGCTATTACCGTAGGTCTCATGGTAAGACCTAAGCCTGAGACCATGATAACTTTTCGTTTTGGGGCCCCCAGAAGCAAAAAACACCATTCGTTCAAATTTCTATATATATATATATATCTATATATATATATATATATATATATATATATATATATATATATATATACTTCGAAATAATTAAAACATTTTTACTTAGCAATATTTCGGTTTTACCTTTTTCAAGCTAAATAATAAACATAATCATAAATTAACAGCTGAGGACAATTTGGTTTGCTAGTCAAGTTGGTTTTGGACAGTTGATGAGGAATCAAACTATTTATTTAAGTATTACACATAAAGAAGTGATAATTATTTACAATTCAGCGGATGTTGAGTCCATGAGGTTGTTTTGACCTTAAAACTAGCTGATGAGCCAATTCATATGTTCTTAAATTCAATTCATTGAGATCTTTGTTCTCAGTACTATTAATTTTGTGGACAGCTTTAAGATCAAAACAATCTTCAAACTCAGCATCATGCTGGACAGCGTGTAAGGCCACAGGCTTTTTCGTCTCTTTATGGTTAACTGAGAACCGATGTCCTGTCATGCGCACTCTTAAAGAATTTGAGGTTTGACCAATGTATTGTTTTGGGCAACGTTTACATGATAGCTGGTAAATCGTATGGTTTGATGAACAATCCATGTGACCAACGATCGGGTAAACTTTGTCAGTGACGTTACTGCGAAATTGGTCCGTCTCGCACATGATCTTACAGATTCCGCAACGCGGTTTTTTACATGGTTCACATCCATGGTTGGAACTGAGACTTGTATCCGTGTTATTTTCGAGCTTGGGCCTTACAAGCATGTTTTTCAAATTTTGCGGTTTTTTGAAAACCATTCTAGGTGGTCTAGAAAAAATATTTTCTGTAAGGGGAGAGTTCTTAAGTAGTTCAAATCCTGTTTTCATTATAGAATTCATTTTATGAAGGCCAGGGAAGTAAGAGGTTATGAATTTTGGGTCATCTTTGAAATCATTAGGTTTAGTGGGGTTCTTTTGTTTTTTGAATTGTCTTTTTATTACTTTTTTTGGATAACCTCTTTGAGAGAAAGCATTGTTTAATTTGTTCAGATAAGCATTATAGTCTTTAGGATCAGTACATAAAGCTTTAGCTTTGACTGAAAGGCTTTTAGGAATGGACTTTTTAACGTGAGCAGGGTGACAACTGCTGTAATGCAAATATTGCATTTTGTTTGTTTTTTTGACATGGATTTTTGTTTTTATTTTGCCACCTTCTAAGAAAATATCTAAATCCAAATACGTCACTGTTTTTGAAGAAACCGTCCATGTGAAATTTAGACATGAACAATTGTTAAGATCAGCCAAAAACTTTTGAAGTGAATCCATGCCATGCTGCCAAACTACAAATATATCGTCAATGAAACGGAACCAGGCTGTTGGTTTTAAATTTTGGTTTGAGAGAAAATTTTGCTCTACCAGACCCATAAAAAGATTGGCGTATGATGGTGCCATACGGGTACCCATCGCTGTTCCTTTATATATATATATATATATATATCTATGTGTCTGTAAGCACGATAGCGCTCGCAAAAATGGTCCGATCTGAATGAAATTTGGCACAGGTGTGTAAAGTAGTAATTATTCGGATGAGTTCGAAAACCAGCCCGATCGGACCACTGGAAGGGGGGGGTAAAGGGGGGTAGACCCCCCAAAAATGGGTTTTTTTGGGTTTTTCACATAGAAAAATAAAAATAATCCAATTTTGTTTGGCACCATTGAATTCAGCTCGAAAAAACAAACAATTTAGTATTTTGAATCATTGCTCTATGTCCATTGGTTACCGAGTTATTGAAAGTGGTAAACACAGTACGTTGTCCCTATGTTAACCTTATGGGGAATAAGTAAAATTCTATATCTCGCTTATTTCACAACATATTTTAATAAAACTTGGTTTGTGGCCTCATTTAGATGAGATCTAATGCATTTTAGTGTAAAATCCCCGATATTTCAATTTTTATGGCAGCAAACCTGCATACTCATTTCCCATGTTATCCTTATGGGAAATAAAAAATTCTATAACTTCCTTATTTCTTAACGTATCTTGATAAAACTTTATATGTGGCTTCATCTAGTTGAAATATACTGGATTATGGCCGAAAATACCCCTATTTTACATTTTCATGGCAGCAAACCTGCATACTCATTCTCCATGTTAACCTTATGGGCAATAAAAAAAGTTATGTAGTTTGCTCATTTCTCAAAATATCCTGATAAGAACTGGCATGGGGCTTCATACAATTAATATCTACTTGATTATGGTTTAAAATACCCAAATCATCAAATTCCTGAGGCAGCAAACCTGTGTACTCTCTTTCCCAATGTTAACCTTATGAGAGGTAAATAAAATTGGATAGCTTTATTATTCCTCAACATATCTTGATAAAACATGTTATGTGGCTTGATATAGTTTAGATACACTGAGAAAAATCACTTTTGGCCTAATATCTATTCCGACAATAAGTATATCTGATTGCACTGATTATATTGGGTTTCGTAACATAGTGTAAGTTACAGATATAAAATATTTTAAACGGAAATAACCTTTTCTTCGTAAGAACACAGGAAATGTTTGTATTTAATATAACCCTACATTTATTATTTCTGTTTTAGACATAACTAAACGTGAATGAAAATAGTGTCTGCTGCAGACATTTTATGTCTAATATTTTTCTCAGTGTATATTGGATTGTAGCCTATGATAACTCATTTTCAAATTTCTGTGGCAGCAAACCTGCATTTTTCCATACTAATCTTATGGAGAATAATTTATTTTTGAATAGCAATTGTGGGCATTAGGCAAGTCACAGGATGAGGGAAAAGGGCTCAAATTAAATGTTTTAATATCAGGGACTCAGGAAAAGTACTGTAATTTCTTAAAGTTTGCTAGAAAACAAAAAATAACATAAAATAACTGCCATTATTTAAGTAGCATTGGGATCTAAAACGTCTGCTTTGTTTACATTAAAACATGTGAGCTGATGTTTCATTCAAAGCCATATGGTGGATACAGACATATGGCTTATTTAAAGGCCAGATAACTAAATATGTCAAATAAATGTACTATATCGAATACAGATTTTTACTGATGATGTTTATGAAATATTTTACTCAAACTTAAACAGCTGGTCATTTCTCTATATGATTAAATTGGAAAAGCCAGCTGTTTTGAAGTTTTGAACAATGCATTTTCGTGCCAAGTATAGGCTATTATTTTTGTATAGCCTTTTGTTCCTAAAAGCCACTAGGAGAGTATTTTTGCACGCTTTCTTTTGAATGTATATTGATTTCACTTGATGCGAGACTTCATTTAAATTATTTATTTATGCACTTGAAATTCGCTGAGTATGCAGGACTGCTGCAACGGGGGTATTTTATGATTTAACTAGCTGTTGGTAACCCGCTTCGCTGGGTTGAAACATCTTATGAAGGCCTAAATTAATTATAACCCCAAAAGACGTGATTTGGAAGCAAGCATTATAACGTCTAATGTTATGTAAAAATTCAATATATTTGGATGTTTCTCCATACAAATATTTGAGAAAATCAGTGATGGCATATTTTGTGGTAGCAGTTTTAATTGCCTTTCCAAACAGCCATATTTTACGTTTCCCTTTTAAATTTCTTTGCCATGCAATAACTACAAATTCTGTCTATCTTGAAAATTCAGGTGTTAAATAAAATATGTATTTTATTGGAATAATGTACCCTTCAAATCATAGTTCCCTGTCCTTTTGCAAACAGCTTGTAAAGTTGTATAATTTAAATCAGCTTCTTCTTTTTGATCCCTTTTTTGAAGATTCTCCATTATCTCGGTTCTGATTATTTCTTTCATCACCTTGTGCATCTGTCTATCTTTCTGTTCGCGTACCCTGGATTTTCGCGTGACACCCTTAGAAGTGTATCTTTTTCTTCGTTGTTCCATTTTTTCGTGCAGTCTTTCGTCTATGTGACAACATACAACTCTGCAAACATTTTCTCGTACGTTTTGGCATTTTTTCATCTTATTTTTACCACAAATTTTGAATTTAAAGCAAAAAATATGTAGTCTACATTTTAGTGTACTTTATGTTTTTAATAACGTAACCTAACAGTAAAAAATTACTAAATATTCAATATATTTGTGCCTAAACCCTATAAGATATCGAAGCCCAACCACGTAGTGCACATCATGAGGTTCCAAGCTTTAATTTCATACCAAGATCAAGGGTCTACGACGTGTAGTTTTGGCTGTAGCACAAAATATACCAACACACAACTCTCTCTCTCTCTCTCTCTCTCTCTCTCTCTCTCTCTCTCTCTCTCTCTCTCTCTCTCTCTCTCTCTCTCTCTCTCTCTCTCTCTCTCTCTCTCTCTCTCTCTCTCTCTCTCTCTCTCTCTCTTTCTCATATCGATTTGTCATACTTTTTAAGGTTGCCATGACTACCTTATATCCTTCCCTATAATTTAACATTACATACGGTTCTTAGTGTGCATCTAGGACCCAAGGGGAGCACATGTGCCAAATTTCAACTCTTTAGGTCTTATGGTTTTGGAGATTTGCCGTCTGATAGAAATTCCCTTCTCCTTTGTATATATAGATTTCCCAAAAGAACTTCAAGTTCTTTGGAGATGTTTATTTCATGTGTATGATAAGATATGTTGCAGCAGTAAGAGGAATTCAACTCAAAATAAACGAGTATGTACTGTATTTTCGATGTCTTGGTGTATTTTTTCATTTTAAATATTAATTTTCTGAAACATATTCGCTTCTAATTAATAAATTTTATTCGAAAAATCAGAATAACTCATTTATTGGGAAAAATATATAAAACTATAGTATTCGTCAGCCAGTTAAAAGAATTAACCTATAAATGGTTTGGTTAGGTCAACATGTTTTAGTTCGCCTGTTGCTCTTCTTTAACGGGGACGGCGGTTTAAATTCTCCTTGCCTTCAACAGACTTTGATAAAATAAATTAAAGCTGTCCTGCCATGTTGATTTGTCAATTCAATTGAAATTGAATATAAATGACTGTATTGTTAATAATGCAAAATAAGCTAACTCTCGTCGCTCGCTACTGAAACATATTCGCTTCAGTACGTTAAAAATTATATTTGAAAAATTCGAATAACTCATTTATTAGAAAAATATATAAAAAAAGAATAGAATGTAAACATGAACAGACGTTAGATGTTTTTTAAACATTTGATTCTAATATTTGATTAAAAATGTGATGTGGAATGTGTAAAATGTGATTTTTACATGAAGTTTCTCATAGAATTTTTTAATATTCTTAGTACTTTTTTGGTGTAATTTATATTAATATTTATTTTTAAAAACGTTTTAACTACAAAACTTTAAAGTTAAGCTACTTTTTTCCAAAATCCCTACCGTCGATATATAGTATGTTCTCTTGTTAACCGAGCTGAAATAAAAATATGTTAAATGGATTAACAATTTACGTTGAATAAAATGTACATAATCCTTTTCCATCCAAGAAGTAAAAAGTTCTTGTTCACAGTCAAAATTTAAGAAGCCTGAGACCTTTTGCTCTCACTGAAGTTGTGCTTCCTCTCTTCGGCACGAAAGTCAGTTTCATATTTCTCTCATTAACATTAGGCAACGCCTAAACAAAACCAAGTACGGAGAACTAACATAGCTTGGAAACATCAGGAAGCATAAAGGAGAATAAAAAGGCTCTTGAAAAAAGTTTCAATAGTCGACATCAATTAAACTTCTTGGTTGTAAAGAAGTACTTAAACCTTTCTGACTTACAGCGCTCACCTTCGGGGTACAATAAGCAATATAAAACTTTTTCAACTGCTATTGTGTAGCATCGGATAACTCTGTCCTTTGAATGGTTGATTTTCGTTTACTTTTATTTCATTCTCATATCGGTTGCCAGGTTCTCGGATAAACCAGGTGTATCTGAGAAAATTGGAGTGAATTCATTTAATAAAATTTTCTAACTGCACCTTTTGTATCAAATTTAAAGTTTCTATTCTATCGACAATGTTGTGTATTTTATGGGAAATATTTGTTGCTTAGTTGTGTAAGTGTTGCTGATTATTAATCATGTCTAGTTCCTCTTCCACTATGTGACAATTATTTTCTTCTATCATGGTGTTTGTATATTTAACAACTTCAAAAGGTTTTATAGAACACCTACATGCAGGTTTGTTAGTGTCGCATATTCTGACTGTGTCTGAGCTCTAGGGCTTCTTGCACAAACTTGATAAAATCATCACATTGGGATTCAATTAATTGCATCATTGAAATGTTCAATTATATATTCATTAGAGAAATCAATCCATGCTGTGATTTGTTTCAAAATATCTACTCCTATTATTATATTACATATTAGGTGAGGTACTATGACACATTGTACAGAATATTGCATTTCATTAATATTAATTTCAGTGAAAATGATTTTTTTTAGCTGTTTACTTCTTGTGTATGGTAGCATTTTTTATATTTATGTTACTCAAAGGAAATACTTCTAAATTGGTGAATTTATCTTTATTGCTTATGAAAAAATGTTCTTAAATACAATATATAAAAAGTTGTGGATGCTCCTGAATCTAGTAACGATTTGTTTTCAATTATACCCAACTTAATTTCTATCTCAGAACATTGCGCTTTTTATTTACATTGGTTTTGTTTGTTCTTCTTCCATTAAAAAAATCTTTGTCACAAAATGTAGTACAAATGTAATTTCCTAGCATGTTTGTACTTATTTTACAATGATTATTGGTAGGGACCTCATTTTTCCGAGATTTTCAGAGAGCGTTGATAAAATGTGTTTTTGATTAAAAGTGTGTATGTGTATTGTAATTGTTGTTTACATTTATATTGTAAATGTCCACTTCCATATGGTATATTATCAACGCAAATCAGTTTTCCGACTGGTTGCTGTTAGGATGAGAGTTTGTTGGTCGTTCCTGGGTCTCAGTTTGGTTATTATTTAGTGTTCGTGCATTAGTTGACGTTTGTGTATCATCACCGCTACCATGCGGAACTTGCCTTGGCCATTTATTTATTTATTTATTTATTTATTTACTGTATTTATTTATTTATTTATTTATTTATTTATTTATTTATTTATTTATTCCAACGGATACACCAATTTAGTATGACATAGGTTACATATATCTTTAAAAGACTGTTGAAAAACATTAAGACAAAGAAAAAAACAGCTAAGTGTAGCGACAATACAACAACAACAAAGTGATGAAAACAATAACAGTTACTACAACTATACCAACAACGATAGCAATGACAGTATTCATACCATAACAGTGATATCAATGTATTACAAAATAATAGTAAACTTAACATTAACAATGTGGTCATAACAATGGGAATAAACAAAGTGTGCACATTTAGAAATTCAATCAATCAACATGCTAGAGAAAGTATATAACAATTAATAACTAATAGAATAAATAATATATAAAATTAACAAAGGTGGGTGAAAGATTTCAAGTGACAAAAACATGCATAGTTGAGTTTAAACACTTGTGTTAATTATTCACATTTGTTTTGGTTTTGCCTGCCATCATACTGGATTTGCAAGTTTCTATTTGAATTTCGTTCATCTGGCATAGGATAGTTGGAGTTGCCATACGGATCAATTAGCATTAACTCTACTGGCCGTTCTCCAGGTTCCGGACGTAGATTGTTGTAAGCTACTAGTAGGTCCCATCGGAGAGTTTCCGTTCGAAGGATACTGATTTTGTTAATAATTAGGGTTGTGTCTTGAATTATTATCGTATCTTTAGGTTATTTTTAGGAATTATCTGTGTCTTGGTTTAAGATGGTGTCTGGAGGGTGCAAACTGATTGTATCTATTATAACTATAATTTTGATTTTTCTCTATTTTGTAATCTGCTGCTGTTCTGTTTTTTCCATATGGTGATGTAGATTTGTTAGGGTTTTTCGCTCTAGTTTCTACATTTAATTTTTAGAAAAATAGCATGTGATAAAAGCTACATATGATGACAAATGTACAGTTCTAATTTGTTATTCCATCACAACCATGATAACTCATAAAGCAAATGTTAATATTTATTTTATTTTTTAGTTCAATTTTCTGCATGTCTGTAAGACTAATTTAAATTTTAATGGGATTGTGCACATCTATAGGAAAATACAATGCTATCGGTGTGCTTAGATTTTTGTTGCGTTGCACACAGCCTGAGAAAAATGGATTACATAAATCACATGGGAAAAATGCTTGTTTATTAAGATAAAGATGATACTGTGGTTCAACGCCAAACAGCAATGCCGTTCCTCTAGGAGTGGGATTGAGTTGGAGGGCATAAAACCACCTGTCCAGAAACTGTTTTATAAATCAGTTTTATATTACCGTCTATGAAGTTTACTCAAGAGATAAAAAATGTGTTGCTGAAGCAAGTGGTTTAAGCAATACAAGTCAAGTATAAAATAATCTACAAAGTCAATTATGCATTATGAACCTTCCTGTAGTATTCTTTGTTACATTCAGTTACAGGCCGCAATATATCCTCTACTTACTCTGCGGATTTCATATAGTAACACTCTCACACCGTGGTGGGCTTAAGCGATAATTTAAACTTTTATACAAAACCATGTTCTGGAAAATTCCTAGAAGAATTTTGCAATAAGTAGTTTGCAACCCGTCTTTGCAAAATAAGGGTTTTCCAAGTAGTTATTTGGACTTGCTGGGCTCTGAAAATGTCTTCAAGATTTATTTATGATAAAATAGTTCCATTTTATTTTTTATCTATTAATTATAAAGCGGCGGGGTGTGCCCACCGAACTGTAATGTGAACGCAGGTCAAGTGATTCCTGATACTGAACTGTTGCAAAGGTCTGTATTTGCTCGGTTTACTAATAACGGCTTCTTAGGAGTTTATTATTTTATATACATAAACCCTTTTTTATTGAATTTGGAGGAAGAATCTTACTACGTAGTTGTAAAGCGACTTACTTGTAGTTGTTGGGGCTGAAGGGGAAGAGACTAGGCAGCGGGTCCAGGTCGAGAGGAGGCAGAGAGAAGGAGCCCATGTCGTCGGTCCAGAGCGACTGAGCGGAGGCGGGGGCGGGGGCGGCGAGGCCGGGGGCGGCGGGGGCGGCACATCCCCCGTGCGGCTCCAGCCCGTAGTGCGCCGGGTTGTTGGGCACGTAGCAGCCCTCCATCTGCACACAGACACAGGCGGCATTGGCTCTAATCCTCACATGACCCCAATAGAAATTAGGCCTACGGAAACCGCCTTCAATAATAAACAAGTATACGTTCATTTTGAAATGCAAAAACATTTAAACATCAGAATTGGTTATCTATATTTTAATTGATTGTTATGTTGAACGTGAGTCATTCAATGAAATTTCTAAAGCCGCTTCGAACTTCAGAAACGCTTCAAACTAGGTACTTTGCCCTCTTTATTGAAAAGCACCGTGTTTAAATAGACTTGATCTTTAAAACCTTAACCTTTGTAGGCCTAACTTTTAGTAACTTAACATTAACATTTTAAACTAAACTAATAAGAAAAAAACAATATATGAAACTATTTTATCACTCTCACAGAATTCAATTAATTTTTTTATACCAAACAAGAGTTATAAAGCAACTGTTCATGAAAATAATTTTAGACGATTTTTGACTCTTAGTATTATTGTAGTTGGGTACTACCATATGTAAGAACGTCGCTCTCTACGTGTTTTGGAGCCCCGGTAATCCGAAATAATTGGGACCAAACCTATTTCGGATTAGCGGGTATTTCGGATTAAGCAGGATTAGCACTAAAATACAAATTATTGAAAAATACAGTGTTAAATTTATTCCTGTTGTTTATCCGCGAATTATTAAGAGGGGGCTAAACGCAATTCGGTGTCGCCCTTGCGGGAGGGATACGTACAAACACTACTCCGCGATGACAATGGGAAAAGGTAATGCGACATAGGGAAGAACCAGTTTTTATAATTGTGGTCTTAACTAGCAAATGAATTACAAAATGTATTAACCTATATTAATTATATCAGAGGCTGATATAATGTCGCCGCTTATTCATATTAGAGTCCAAACAGTGATTTAGTAGTAAATATTCCTCCGCGGGGCCGGCAATCAGCGCGTGTGTTTACGTTTACGTGAACGTTTGTTCACGCGGTCGCAAATTACGGCAATACATTTTAATTTAAAGAAAATAATTTTATTTCACCTTGAAGACAAATAAATCCAACACTAGGTTCGTGAAGTATATTTTTTATTCTATTTTTACATTCCGGGTTATTTTAGTTCAAAATATCAACTAGCTAAACCCTTCTATTTGAACTCGAACGCCAATATCAAAATTTTCACCGCTGAAAAAAATTTCAACTTTAAAATTTTAAATCAAAAAATACTGTTAACAAGGATTTTAAAGCAACAGGAATCAAAATTCAGACAAAAACCTCCAAAATTTCTGTCGTTGGAATCTAGCGGTCTCCCAGTGGAAACAAAGACTCTTTTTTCCAAATTCGAAACACTTCTCAGAGACCTGGATAAAAATCACAAACGATTCATCATAATGGGTGACTTCAACATCGACGTGCTTGACACTCAACACCCCAAGACAAAGTGTTTTGCCGACTTGTTGAAATCGTTCGGCCTGACATGGTCCATAGACTCCCACGAGAGTTACGACGACGTCAAAGACGGCAATCGACAAATTAGGCTATAACAAACATACAAAACACTGAAGTGTCTGTGTTCATCACTGGAATTGCTGATCATTGGGGCCAAGAGGCCATCATCAATGATCTCCAGCCAAAACAAGAGCTTTAGGCTCGGCGTAGAGTTAGGCACATGATGCCCACAAATATAACCCTCCTAAATTCTTGTTTGGCAAATGAAGACTGGGCTTGTCTTAGCTTCCTTATCACGGCAGGAGAGAAATTTCCACTTTTTCAAAAAAAATTATGATTTCAATTTAAATAATTGCTGTCCCATCAAAGAAATGAAATAAATTCAAAGCAGGTGAAATGCAAATGGATTACAAAAGACATCCTTGTCTCAAGAGAGAAATTAATTTTTTTTCTCTGAAATCAACCGCCAAACATTAAATAATGTCAACTTTAAAATGTTTTTTTTAGGAAATACCGGAATATTTATAGAAAAATCATAAAATCAGCTAAAGCTTATGACGTCACAAAGTCAGTTCTCCAAAAATATCTCCGAAACAGCATGGGCTGTGATTAATAATTAGAAAAAAACCAGAGCAAAAATTAATTGCAATCACTGTAAACGGTAAACTCATAAGCCAACCGACAGTTGTAGCCAATGAGTTTAACAATTTCTCTGCCAATGTTGCTGATGTTCTAAGAACAGAAACGCAACGCCTTGTGCCAGATGTCATAAATCAAGGACCAAGAGCTTCAATGGCTCTAGTGCCAGTCACTGAGGAAGAATTCGAGCAAGTCATGAGACAACTTCCCGTAGAAAAATCAAATGGCATTAACCTCTTTTCAATGTGGCTCATTAAGCAATGCTCGAAACATCTTGTTCACCCAGTGACAAAACTTGTAAATTCATCTTTTCAAGAAGGCATTTTTCCATCCTTCCTCAAAACTACGAAAGTCACGCCAATATTAAAAAAGGAGATGAAAATTTAGTTGAAAATTACAGGCCAGTCTTAAGCAAATTTTTTTTAAAGTTATTTTTTAAAAGAATGATGCTGTTCTTGGAGAAACACAACTTTCTCTCCGAGGATCACTTTAGTTTTAGAAAGGGCACATCGACCATAGACGCAGCTGTAAGCTTGATCGATATGGTCGTGGAGGGACTGGAAGGTAGAAAACCTACCTTAGGTGTATTCCTCGACCTTTCAAAAGCATTCGACTGTGTTGACCACGAAATACTTCTCAACAAACTAGAATCGCACGGGATAAGGGGAGTGCCACATTCGTGGCTCAAATCCTTCCTGTGCGGCAGTACTCAAGCTGTCCAAATTGCCGACCAAGTTTCAAAAAAGCTACGGCGTTCCTCAGGGATCAATTCTCAGCCCCCTTCTTTTTCTACTACGTGAACGATATTGGCGCATCTCTACAACACGGGCAACTCGTGAGGTACGCAGATGACACGACTCTCTGCTTGAGTTCCAACTCGAAATCAGACCTCGACATTCAAAATTCATTCAGTTAAACATGTGCATTCAGAAGTTCAACGAAATCAATCTTAAAACAAATTATTCGAAATCAAATGTCATAAATTTCTGTTTACGTTCTGTAGACTCTGAGTATGTTCCAGCAGTTATGCTGTCTGACATCTTGCAAGAAGTCTATTCGACCAAATTTCTTAGAATCCATGTAGACCAAAGGTTGTCATGGAGCATCCATATTGATGCAGTTTGTTCAAAGTTATCATCCGGAATTTTTGCTCTAAGAGCACTGTCCAAATATTGCCCTATTCAGGTACTGAAGATGGCTTATTATGGACTCATTTTTCGGCATCTTTCATATGGAATAGCACTTTGGGGAGGATGTGCTAACGTTGAGTTTTCAAGACTATTCAAACTCCAGAAAAAAAGCAGTTCGAATTATCGCAAAATTAAAAACAAGAGAGTCGTGCAAGCCAGCTTTCAAAAATTTGCAGCTGACGGTTCCGTGCCGGAGACATACATGATTATAATACCAGAGGCCAGGATAACCTTCGAACCGGCCATCACAGAGTTGTGAGCTGAAGTATACGAACATCTACCATCACAAGCAGGCTTTCATTTTGTCAACAAGCTGCCGGATTCAATAAAAGATGTCCTATTGGCCAAGGAACTGAAGACTCGCCTAAAGCGGTTTTTACTGTCGAAGGCGTTTTTTGATGTCTTTGAGTTCTTAGCATATGGTTGGGAGCCCGGTGATTTGGCGTAGACAATGTGGTTGCCGAAGATACCCTTTTTAATTGGCGAGAGAATGAAGCAGAAAGAAAGTCACGGTGTATGTTTGAGAGGCTGTATGAATGCAACATTTTAGGTACCTATTTTTTAGGTTATGACGCTACCATTTGCTTCCACGAAATACGAAAAGTGTAAAAGTAATCAGCCTCTGAATTTACATAATCGAATTTACCTAATTAACATAATGTAAAAGTCATTAGTGTGATTATTCTTTAACTTCGTTGAAGAAAATGGTAATATTTTGTAGGATTTTTTCTTCTTTTTCATTTGATATATATATTTTTGATCGAAAATTATTGTCGAAATGCGTTGCCACCCACAAGGGCGTTGTCGCGATTTTCGCGGGTTACAACATCGCGCAAATATACACCATATCCTGACGTTACTTTTTAACGTACGACAATAAGCCAAGTAACAATATGTCCTCACAATATGCAATTTTTATTTTGCCGATATCATAAAAAATACAAGAGTAATTAGCGTTTGAGTACAAATAGTGGGTTTTAGCTAGATGATATTTTGAGCTAAAATAACTCGGAATGTAAAAATAAAATTAATAATATACTTCACGAACCTAGTGTTATAGTTATTTGTGCATCTAGGGACTAAAGTGCAACTTTTTCTCCCTGAGGGAAACTGTTGCCACCCGATGGCGCAGCCGAGGGCGACAAGTTCCCGAGGGAGAAAAGTACTTTAGTCCCGTGTTGCACACACAATTTTTCCTCCGCCTACACCATTAACAATAACTAGGTATAACACTGTAACTTTACCTTCAGATGATCCTTTGCTTCAACAAACTGCATTACAATCACATAGCCTATGTAAATGAATAATGCAAGGTATTAAGGCTTTAATTTTAACATTTTATTCACACTCTTCTTTAAAAATACTCAAATAACTTATTTGTTCACAAATATGCAGGAGCTAGCTGATATACCCGCAGCTTCGCCCGCTGAAAGGATAGCTCATTTTAATTCAATTATATTATGCCTTGTGCAATGTTTAGGAATAATTAACAAATGGACTGATTTAATTGGGTCATGTACGTGCAATTAAACCCTTAATATGCAGTTGATAATTCCACTCTAGATGAAAATGAGAAAGTGTAACGCTTCCTCTAAACATGTTCCCCTCATGATTAGCAAATGGTATAAATTAACTTCCTCCAATTTCCCAATACAGAGAATAAGGATAACCCGGAATATAAAACAAAGAAGACACAAAGGATGGATTTTCGACTTGACATCAATCTGAATTTAGCACGTTATTGAAAATAAACCGAAAACTGTAAGAAAAAGTAGGAGGTAAATATCTTGGCCAAATACCTATTTCCCCCAAAAGTTTCTCATCAAATTTTTAAATTTTATCCTTTCAGTAGATTAGTTTTCGTACCTTTTCTGTTCCCTGAAAATATTCTACAGGACTCCCATCCATAGTTAGGAAAAATTAAAATAGCCGCCATTTTTAATTTTTTTAAATAATCTATTTTAGCCGTCTGAGAAAGAATATTTTTAAAACCTTTATTTTTTTCGCATCTTAGGCCTATAAAGAATAATTGTGCCAAGTTTCATGGCCCAAAGTCTTGTGGTTTTTGAGAAATTCAGCTTTGAAAGCTAAAAGTGGCCGCCATATTGTATTTTATAATATACCATATTTAGGCCTTTAGAGACAAAATATTGCACAATCCTTTCTTAGTACACATCTAGAGCCTGTAAGGAATATTTGTGCCGAGTTTTAGGGTTCTAAGCCTTATAGTTTTTGAGAAACTGTGATCAGTCAGTCAGTCAGTCAATGGGTTTTGGCTTTTATATGTATATATATAGCCTAAACTACAGCAAACTCAAAATGGATACGCTGTCTTGTAGACAACGGAAACGGACGCTCGGATGCTGTGACACTCTCTTCAACATAGAGAAACAAATTAAAATCGACAGTGTTGCCATATTTTCTCATTGTCCACCGCAGCGTTGCCGGATTTCTTCCCATGTATTTCTTACGAGATTACTTTTAGTCGCGTGGGACTAAAAGTAAGTAAGTAAATCCCATGGAGTATAAACTAGTACTTTAGTATTCTATTCCAGGGACTAAAAGACGACTATAGTTAGTAGGTGTAGGAAAAATGTAGTAGTCTTCACGATGCAATAAAATTATATTCTCTAAATTAAAATATATTGCCGTTATTTGCGACCGCATGGACGTTTACACGAGCTGATCGCCGACCCCGCGGAGGAATATTTACTACATTCATTACTGGTGGACTCTTATAATGAGTGGCGACATTATATCAGCCTCTGAATCTGAAGCTATATTTTGGACTTAAAAGTAGAAATGAGTACTTTATATGCTAGTTAAGACCATTATTTTGGAAAAACTGGCTATTTACTACGTCGTATACCTTTTCCCATTATAATCGCGAAGTAATGTTATTACGTATCTCATCCGCGAGGGCGACACCGAATTACCTTTAGTCCCCTCTTAAGAATCGTGATCGTCTTTTCAACCCCCCTTCCGCCGGTGCCACGCCTAATTCCCGTCGTCGTTCGCAAAATTGCTCCCAGTTTGAGCGCAATCAAATTTAAGGCCATTTACGTTGTCAGCAAAGTTCCACCCATTTTTACATTCTCCCCCTCCTCTATATACCGGGTGTCTCACCTAAAGTGAACCAATAGCTAACTTTTTTATTTTAAATCTGACAAAGAACTTCTTATGGGGGACTTACCTTTATTTTTAAAGCTGCTTTTTGGTGTCACTTCGAAATTCAAAAATATGGCCGCCATTTTCCAATATGGTGGACAACTTTGATTTTACTTATGGAACACCCTGAATTTTATGGCGTTTTTTGATTTTACACGTAATTTTAGTAACTTTTTATTTTATCATTTGTTCTTAGGCCCAATGGTTAAGGAGGTACGAGCAGTTAAATTTTGATTTTTCCCATTAAAAATGCATTGGGAAATTGTTGGTAGTCTGTATACCGAAAACGGTTGGGTTTAATAATACATATCAAAGATTAAAAGTGACTTAAAATGTGACTTTAGTTGAGATTTAATCATAACATTATTTTTAGTTGAGATTCACTCATAGAAATGTCCTATTTTAAATGTGCTTTTACTCCATAAGGAATACATGGGATGGCATAGTTAAATGGACACAATGCTTTTTAAATGGGGAAAAAACAAACTTTAACTGCTCATATCTCCTGAACCAATGGGTTTAGGAAAAAATAAGAAGGAATAAAAAGTTCCTCAAATCAAGCGTTAAATTTAAAAAAAATGCCATAAAATACAGGGTGTTCCATAAGAAAAATCAAAGTTGTCCGCCATTTTGGAAAATGGAGGCCATATTTTAAAATTTTTAAGTCACTCCAAAAAGTAGCTTTAAAAATAAAGGGAAGTCTCCCATAAGAAGTTCATTGTCAGATTTATAATAAAAAAGTTAGCTATTGGTTCACTTTAGGTGAGACACTCGGTATAGTAAATGGAGAAAGTTAATTTTTCGTAAAAATTTTGGAATTTGTGTTGTTACTGGATATATTTGTTTTGGTGCTCGCAGAATCCAAAAACGTGGTTTTCGGAGTGGTGTATGTCCGTCCGCGCGCATGTGTAATAATAATAATAACAAATATTTTTATTGCAGTCAGACAATTAACAAATTGTATTGCAAAAGTCAAACATATTGCACATAACGCAATATGACTATAATTTTCCATTCACGCTCACCTTTTATACATACATGTTAACATTCACTCAGCCTTTCAATCGCAAATTGGTTAGAGGCCCCCTCTCTAGAAGCTTTGGTTGCCCCATTGATAGTTTTAAAATTCGTCTGAACTGTAAAATGCTTCGGAAATAAGAATTTTTTCAGATGAGACTTGACTATTTTTAAGGATGGAGCATTTTTTATTGGTGGTGGCAATTTATTAATGAAATGAACACCTCTCTGTGAAGGGAGGTGCTCAAAAGCCACCGTTCAGTGTTGAGCGATTCTGAAGTTTTCCCTGCCTCGAGTGTTGTATTGGTGTATGTTTTTGCCTTGAGTTAAGGCACATTTTGACATACATTACATTGTTGTTTCTAGAATGGAGAGGCAGGGAAGTATTAACAAATTTAGTTCCATGAACGTAGGCTTACACGACTCTCTCTGACTTAATTTGGAAATTATTCTTATGTCTTTTTTTGCAGCCTGAATACTCTTTGAAATTCGGTATTTGAACAATGTCCCCACAGTGCTACTCCGTAAAAAAGGTGGGGGAAGATAATACCATAGTATGCCGCCATCAGTATCTGAATTGGGGGCGGAATTTGGAAAGTGATCTTAAAACAAAAATGCCAGATGATAATTTTGGACAAACATTTTCAATGTGATCGTTCCATGTCAACCCTCGATCCAGGTGTATTCCAAGGACCTTTTTGGAGTAGACTTCCTCGATGAGAGTTTCGGAGATCATAACTGGTGGACTACTCTCCATGTCTGTGGAGCGCAAACTGAAATGAATGAAATTTTATTTTGTTGAATTTATTGTCAAATTGGTTTCGTTAAACTGCTGGATGCAACTGCTCAATTCAACGAATGTCTGGACTTCAAGATTTGATTTAGTGTCAGCACTGAGTCAGAGAGTCGTGTCATCAGCGTACTTCACGAGTCGCCCGTGTCGTAGCGATGAACCGATTTCGTTGACGTAAATGAGAAACAGAATTGGACTGATTATCGATCCCTGAGGGACGCCGTAACTCAGTTTGATTTCTTTGGAGAGCTGGTTTGAAACTTGGACAATTTGGGATATGTCACTGAGAAACGACTCGAGCCACGAATGTGACACGCCTCGAATCCCATGTGACTCTAGTTTGTGCAGAAGTATGCTGTGGTCAACGCAGTCGAAAGCTTTAGAGAGGTCGAGAAACACACCTAAGGTGGGTTTTCTGTTCTTCCATAACCTTTCGACAAAACTTACGACTGCATCTGTTGTCGATTTGCCCTTTCGAAACCTTACTGGTCATTTGAGAGCAGGTTATTTTTTTCCAAAAAGGACATCATTCTAACAAGAAAGAGTTTTATCAAAAATTTCGCTCAAAATAAGAAAAATGCACACTGAAGTTTTTTGAGTTGTTAAAAGAAGTATTTTTGCAACTACATTGCCAACAGTATTTTAAAATAAATTTATAAACTGTAAAGCTATATCAGTAAGAATAAATTTTTTAAGTAGAATTTCTTTGTAAATTTAAAATTAATAAATTAGTTTACAGTTCAGTGTTTTTGACCAACTTTGTGTGTCTGCTAGTGTATGGACGGCGCAAAACCTCAATATAGCTACAGGGTCTCAATGCGTGCTGCGTTGCACTGCTCTCAGGAGCTGATACAGAACAAGGTTGCTAAACAAAAAAATCAATGGAAATGACTTCTATTATACCAAACGGTATCAGGAAACTGACACATACTTTCCCCATTAAAGCCAGTTAAAAAAAGAAACCTATAACAAAATAAATAAAAGACATTTCTCATTAAATTCAAACCAAGTTTTACCAAAATCGATTAGTAACTAAGGGAGAAATCGATTTTTAAATATTTTCTTTAAGTAGACAATGTACTGGTGTTTACCAACATACGTAAATATCAATTTTCTCCGCCACCATTTAACGTAGAGCGATTATTCAAAATATAGGATTTTTTGCAAGTATATTTTGATTATTATGATTTTAAAGAAGTTTCACCAAAATCAATTAGCAACTATAGACCAGTCATTTTAAATATTTTTCAAAAAAACGGGTAACCAAGTGGGACTTTTTACCATATGTTCCTTGATATGTTACCTTTGAACCCCCATCACTTTTTCGAAAATAAAACTTGTGCTCAAGCTGCCATCTTGGAAAATAGCGGCCAAAATGTAGTTTTTGAGCTATATCATGATAACTATTAAGTTTAGAAAACAACTTCTTATACAAAAGTTGCTTGGTTTGAAAAGGCCTATAACTTTTATATTTAATGTATTGTTGTACAACAATTGATAAAGCCGCCAGAAAATGGCTGCCAAAAAGTATTTTTTGGCTGTTGCAGCTTAATTATTAATCTTACTAAAAAGGTTACCAAAGAGAAGTTGCAGAGATTTTGATAATCTACCACTTTTATATTTACTTTGTTATTGTAAACTCACAAATATAGGCGCCATCTTGGAAAAATGGCCGCTAATATTAGTTTTTTGACTGGGACTTTTTTTATTATTGACTTTAGATTAGGTAACTAAATGCAAAAGTTGTATGGTTTGAAAAGATCTATAACTTTTGCATTTAACATATTGTTGTGCAACAATTAATAAAGCCGCCATCTTAGAAAATGGTGGCCAAATATGTTTTTCTTGGAATTTTCACCTTGAAAATTTAAAATAACCAAGTTTTAGTTGGCATCATTGGATTCAGCTTGAAAAAACAAACAATTTAGTTTTTTGAATCACTGATTTATGTCCACTGGTTACCAAGATATTGAAAATAGTAAACTGAGTGCGTTGTCCCTATGTTACCCTTATGGGAATAAGTAGAATTCTATATATCGCTCAATTCTTGACTTACATTAATACAACTTTGTATGCGGCTTCTTTTAGTTGAGCTCTACTGGTTTATGACTTAAAATAATCTATTTTTACATTTCCGTGACAGCAAACCTGCGTGCCCATATACCATGTTATTCTTATGGAGAATATTTTAGCAAATTTACTTTACGTCTTCTACTGAGGAGAACCTCATATTATGATGCTTCAACGTGTGTAAATACGAATTCCAACATAATATAAAGCCTAGTGATAAATAGTATAAACATAAATTCATAAATAAGTATGGTAAAACATTCTCTATAACAATAACATGGTATATGGGCACGCAGGTTTGCTGCCACGGGAATGTAAAAATAGATTATTTTAAGCCATAAACCAGTAGAGCTCAGCAAAAGGAAGCCGCATACAAAGTTGTATTAATGTAAGTCAAGAATTGAGCGATATATATAGAATTCTACTTATTCCCATAAGGGTAACATAGGGACAACGCACTTTGTTTACTATTTTCAATATCTTGGTAACCAGTGGACATAAATCAGTGATTCAAAAAACTAAATTGTTTGTTTTTTCAAGCTGAATCCAATGATGCCAACTAAAACTTGGTTATTTTAAATTTTCAAGGTGAAAATTCCAAGAAAAACATATTTGGCCACCATTTTCTAAGATGGCGGCTTTATTAATTGTTGCACAACAATATATGTTAAATACAAAAGTTATAGATCTTTTCAAACCATACAACTTTTGTATGTAGTTACCTAATGTAAAGTCAATAATAAAAAAGTCCCAGTCAAAAAACTAATATTAGCGGCCATTTTTCCAAGATGGCGCCTATATTTGTGAGTTTACAATAACAAAGTAAATATAAAAGTGGTAGATTATCAAAATCTCTGCAACTTCTCTTTGGTAACCTTTTTAGTAAGATTAATAATTAAGCTGCAACAGCCAAAAAGTACTTTTTGGCAGCCATTTTCCGATATGGCGGCTTTATCAATTGTTGTACAACAATACATTAAATATAAAAGTTATAGGCCTTTTCAAACCAAGCAACTTTTGTATAAGAAGTTGTTTTCTAAACTTAATAGTTATCATGATATAGCTCAAAAACTATATTTTGGCCGCCATTTTCCAAGATGGCGGCTTGAGCACAAGTTTTATTTTCGAAAAAGTGATGGGGTTTCAAAGGTAACATATCAAGGAACATATGGTAAAAAGTCCCACTTGGTTACCCGATTTTTTTGAAAACCGGGTTTTTTCTACTAAGGGAGACGCGGTTTTTCAATATCTCCCATAAGAATAACATTAGACAAAGAACTGTGTTTACCAACAAACGTAAATATCAATTTTCTCTTCCACCAATTAACGTAGACAAATAATTCAAAATACTGGATTTTATTCAAGTGAATTTTAATGGTTGCAGGTATATTTTGATTAATTACTATATTTTTAGTCGAATTTGAAAATTTAAATTTTGAATCACTTATATCCCTATAACTCCTGAACCCGAATTTTTACAGATATTCAAATAGTGTCATTTTGTTTGCCGTCTTAAGCACTAGAAAACATGAAATGTTTATCAAAATCGTTAGAGCCGTTTTTGAGGTGTTTGGATTTTTGTCGTTTTTTATGGGGTTAATAACATTAAAAAATTCAAAAAACGCACTTTTTTGCTCTTTCAATATTTCTAATAAAGTACGGTTGTAAAAAGTGTGGAATTCATTGGATGTTTATAGACTGGTTGTTTTCAAATTACATAGTTGTCTTTAAACTGGTTTATCGACAACAGAGCAGTCCAAACGTTTTGTAATGGAAATGAAAAAGGAGTGCAACTTGTCGAAAACTTCACGTTCTTTCTTTTTGTAAATTAATATTTGTCACATAAAATTGACGGTTCTCGAGTTGAGCGCAATAAAATAGGTCTAAGTTGACAATTTTTACTGTTTTTCCTTTAAACAAAAAATATGGAGAAAGTATTGTTATAGTCAAAATTTTCGAATTTGAATTTGTTAGTGGAAATATTTGTTTTTAGTGCTCCCTGAATACAAAAAGTGGTTTTAGAGTGGTGTCTGTGTAAATGTGTGGAAGTAAACAAAGCTAGGGACAACACCAGTAATCTGATTATTTTGAAATTTGGCACGTAAACAGGTATAAAGCCATAATATCTCCAGTTTTTTTTTTAATTTGTTAGAATTTTTGAAACACTTTATTCTCTAATAATTGATTACGCTTGAGTTTTTTTTTACCAAGACTTGTTCTACAGGTCTGAGCTGATTTTTAAACTGAAGTTGAATTTGGAAAAAGCTCAGTATGGAGTTTGGCAGGGAAAAAATTCAATAAGGCTCGATTAAAAAAGGTAGAGCCCTATACGTCCTCACATTTTTCAATTTGTCTATTTAACATGGGAATAGAAATTTTAAGAAACAGTTGATCACGATAAGCGCTATTTTGCAACACAAAATCTGAAAAAGTAACGAAAACTTAAGGTGCTGCTATAGTCGTCACGGTATAGCGTCACGGTACGTCACGTCCACGTACGCGAATCCGGGGGAGGTGCTATACTATACATAATCGCATTCGCACGGTACGCAACGTCCTCATTTGCACGCACACAGGATGCGACATCCAAAGATGCGGAAAAATATTTATTATTATTAGCTGTTCCGAAAAATGTACAGTTCCATGTTGAATCTTGTGGACAGATTAGAAACTATAAGAGCGTCTAAGGTTCTTCCCTTGACTCCATCATTTATAAATTTTACTTCCCACAAAAAAACGTCTAAGGTTCTTTCCTTGACTCCAAGTTTATAAATTTTACTTCCCACAAAATTTCACGTCAAGCTCTTTCTAACGACACCTTAAATTATTAAAATTGGTTCAGAACGATAACGTCTAAACCGTCAGGTTTGCTATTACTGTAAGGATTGCTATTAAGGGTTGCATGCATGAAGTCTTCTATTTTAAAGGATACAAATTACAAATTACTGACATTGACTAGACATTGTAAGCGATATGCATTACGAAATTATTATTATCAATGTGATTAAAAAAAACTTGAACGCCAAAACCACCACTTTGGGCAGTTTTCAGAAGAAAATCTACTATTTACCAACAGACGAATGACCGAATAGATGTTGGTAGGGGCTATAGATACACGTCACGTCCCCATTCGGCCGATTTGGCCGTGCTTATGCTCTTCAGAGCATTCGAGCGGGCCGTGACGTGACGTGTATGTATTGCCGGTTCCAACTGAATTCAGGGGCTCCATTCAACTCGAAAATGGACGTTACGTGACGGGTTTAGCCTCATCTTTAAAGGCTGTTGAACAGCTCGTGTACACTTGTTTAAATAAACTTACTAGCTCAGAGATCATATACGCATTTTGAAGATTTATATAAATATTTATGGTTTTATTTAGCACATGCCACATTAAAAAAATCCTTAATCAGTTTTTTTTTTTTGGAACTGATAAAGAAACTCGCATACAGACTACATTATGTGACATTATCCTGCAACAGGAGAGTAAGCTCTGTGATTTCTAAAGGTGTCGTCTTCTAAGATGAACTCGTTCTTCATCCTCATCTTTAATATAATACATCAAAAACTAACATACTGACCAAAACCAACCTATTAACTCCACCTATCCACTCCTAAACAATTAACTCTGCAGTAATTTTTTTCACCGGGTGCAATTTAATTTTAAAATTAGGCTTGTTAAATGTGATGTTAAGATTGTTAACCGAAATGATTCTTCGTTCTCCTGCACATAATTCAAGAAATAATACAATTTTTATTTTATGAATTCCCGATCCAGGGTCCGAGAATCGGAATTCAGCCGAGGGAGGGGCGCGCAGTCGATCGTTATCAGCGTTCCCGCCATTTTGCGCGTCTCCGCGGCAACCCCTCTCTCTGCCGGGCGATCATTGGTTCACTGAACACCCTTCCCCCTCCAGCACCACTCTCCAGCTTTGGATAATTATCGCTTTGATGTCTGCCTTGTTGGCAAAAAAAGTTATTTCTTTTCTTTCTGTTAACTTGTAATGTATTGATTTGGTAATAAGATATTCTGTATAAGGTCGATAAATTCAATGTCTCTAAAAGCAAATGTCATTTGCAATTGCCTTTTTGTAGAGAACAGTCTGGGACAGTGTGACATATGACTATATAGCCATATGATTGTATTTATTATTGTTTGATGTAAACAAAAAAGATATTTTTGATTGTATAAATAAAATATAGTTCAACTTATAAAGATTATTTAAATTTAACTTATAAAAAGGAAACATGGTGCCGAAACCCAATAAAACCAGAAAGAAAGATAAGAGTAGACAAAGTTCTCCTTTTAGAGAGAACTACAAATCTGATGATGAAGAAAATAATGATGAAAAACCAAGTAAAGAATTGCCTTTAAACATCAAACCTCCAAAGCCGTTGATAGTCACAAGTGGCAGTGAGATGACAAAAAGGTGGAACTTATGGAGTAAGCAATTTCGGTGGTATGCTACAGCTATTGATTTGAAGAAGAGGTCACTAGAGAAACAGATAGCTACTTTCATGACAATAATTGGAGATGATGGAATTGAGCTTTTTGAATCATTTGATATAGATGAAGAATCAACAGACTTGGAGAATATAATATCAAAATACGACTCATATTTTAGAAAGAAGTCAAATATAATATATGAAAGGTTTATCTTTAACAATCTGAATCAAGAAAAAGAGGAAACCTTTAATGAATTCCTAACCAAGGTCTCTAACCAAGCAAATAAATGCTCATATGGCAGTATGAAGGATAGCTTACTACGAGACAGACTGGTATGCGGCATTAACCAAGACAGTACTCGCCAAAAACTATTTCATGAAGAAAACTTAACACTCGAAAAGACAATAAACATTTGTAAGTCTTCTGAAGAAATACAAATTCAGCTATCAACAATGGCTGAGAAGAAATACAACAATGTTTATGGCATTCAAAGTAAACAGTACACAATTTCAGGCGAAAAACGTGATGAGAGCACATCAAACAAGAAGCTAGAAGAAAACACCTTCACTTGCAGACGCTGTGGATATCGCCATGGCCCTCGAGCTTGTCCTGCTTATCAAAAGAAGTGCTCGAAATGCGGTATCACTGGTCACTTCTCTAAAGTTTGCCACTCAAAACCAAACAATCAGATAAAGTCATTAAAAGCTGAGGACTTGGATATAGATGGTAAAGTAGATGCGATTCAGCACTCAAACCAGGTAACTTTAATTAATTCCTTATCTAATGAACAAAGCACTGTTGATTGGACTGAAATCTTGTTATTACCCGATAGTCAAAAGGTTTCTTTCAAATTAGACACTGGAGCTCAGTGTAATGTAATAAGTAAAAGTGTAGCATTAAAAAGTAATTTAGAGATTGAAAATTCTAGAATAAAACATTTGATTTCATACACAAATAACAAACTCTCAGTGCTAGGAGAATGCACCGCTATTGTAGAGACTGCTAACAAAAAGCGACAAAAAGTCACTTTTATAGTTGTTAATGGACATTATCCAGCCATTTTAGGACGTGATTCATGTCAAACATTGGGATTTGTCAAAAGAGTGCATGAATTACAGACTAGCAATTTTGATGAAAATATATTTAATGGGATAGGTTGCTTAAAAGATTATGAGTATGACATTGATATAGTTGACAATCCCTCACTTAAAATCTATCCAGCTAGGCGTGTTCCTTTTGCATTACGAGAAAATGTTAAACATGAGCTTGACTCTATGGTCAAATTAGGTGTTATCAAACCTGTAACTGAACCAACTCCTGTCGTATCACCTATGGTTGTTGTACGCCAGAAAGATAAAGTACGAATCTGCTTAGATCCAACTGATTTGAACAAAAATATTAAACGTCGCCATCACCCACTTCAAACTTTAGAAGAAATAGCTGCTAGGTTAAACGGTTCAAAATTTTTTACCCTCTTAGACTGTAGAAAAGGATTTTGGCAAATAAAAGTCACTGAACGTACCTCTAGGTATTTAACGTTTTCCACACCTTGGGGACGGTACTCCTACTTAAGAATGCCATTTGGCATAGCCTCAGCTCCTGAGATCTTTCAAGAACGTATGTGCTCAATTTTATCAGGTTTAGAAGGGGTTGAAGTTTCAATGGATGACATTCTCATCCATGGATCTACTATGGAAACACTAGAAGAGAGATCTTCCAAAGTTTTAGCTGCTCTCAATGCAGCAGGTCTAAAACTCAACAAAGAGAAATGTGTTTTCAGAGCAAAAGAAATCAAATTCTTGGGGCATATAATTACTGGAAATGGCCTTCTTCCTGATCCCAGTAAGATTGAAGCAATAAATAATCTAAAAGAACCCTCAAATGTAACTGAGCTACAAAGATATCTGGGTATGGTAACTTATTTAGGTAAATTCATTCTAAACTTTTCAAAATTGACTGAGCCTTTACGAAAACTGTTGAACAAAGGAGTAGCTTGGGTTTGGGATTTCGATCAACAGACAGCGTTCACAAAACTAAAAGAAGCTCTAGCATCACCCCCTGTGCTGCGCTATTTTGACCCAAAAATTCCCATAACATTATCGGTTGATGCTAGCTCGCATTCAGTCGCGTCTGTACTTCTACAGGAAAATCGCCCTGTAGCATATTCCTCTAAATCTCTTACCAAAACACAACAAGGTTACAGCCAGTTGGAAAAAGAAGCTTTAGCAATTTCTGTAGCTTGTAAAAAGTTTCATGAATATGTATGGGGTTCACGTGGTCTGGTAGTTGAAACTGACCATAAGCCCTTAGAATCAATCTTCAAAAAACCGTTACACGATACTCCTCCTAGGGTTAGGCGTATAGTTATGGAGATAATACCCTACAATCCGCATATTGTTTATAACAGAACTATACATTGCAGACACCTTGAGCAGAGACTGCATAAACAATGCATCAAACGAAGAAGAGCTTGCCTTTTATGTAGATCTTGTAATTTCCATGCCAAAGGAAAGACTTGTAGAGGCCCAACGTCTCACAGAAGAAGAAGCTGAGCTTTCAAAACTCAAGGGAGTTATTTTAAAAGGTTGGCCTAAAGAAAAATCTGACTTGGCAGAAGAGCTACACAAGTACTGGAATTATCGAGGAGAATTAGCGGTTCATGAAAATATCATTTTTAAAGGGGAAAGAATTTTGATGCCCTTGAATCTTCGTCCGCTAACGCTAAAACAGATACACCTAGGACACAGAGGTATACAAGATTCGCTCAACTTTGCTCGTGAATACGTCTTTTGGCCAAACATGACAAACGAGATCAAAAATTATGTTTTGAATTGTAAAATATGTTCTAGGCTTCAAAAAGACAAGCCTGAAGAAGAACTATTGCAGCAAGAAGTACCAACTAGACCGTGGATGGAAGTGGGAACTGACATTTTTCAACTATCAGGAAAAGATTATCTTGTAGTTGCAGATTCCTACTCTGGATTTTTTGATTTTGTGGAACTAAAATCGGCTACATCTTCAAATGTGATTATTGAACTAAAAAAATGGTTCTCAGTGCATGGAATTCCAGAAACGTTGTTGTCTGATGGAGGTACTCAGTTTAACTCTTTCGAGTTCAAAAAATTTGAAAAAGATTGGCAGTTTAATCAAAGAGTTTCCAGTCCTTTATTCGCAAGATCTAATGGCTTAGCCGAACGGTACGTGCAGGAAGCTAAACTGATTTTAAAGAAGTGTCTAGAAGAAAAGGCTGATATACACCTTGCATTACTTCACCAAAGGAACATTCCCCGAAAAAATATTGGTTCCCCAGCTCAGAGACTTATGGGTCGCAGAACAAGGACACTGCTTCCAAGCACTGATAAAATTTTACAGCCTGAAATAGTGCAAAATGTTCACACTAAACTTCAGAGTATGCGCGATAAATCAAGACAATACAGCAACAGAACAAAGAGGAACGGACCTGAATTTGAAGAAGGCGAGAGGGTATTGTACAGAAAAGAACACAGAGACTGGCAACCAGCGGTAATACTGCGTAAAGGTCCCGAGCCACGATCATACGTTATTGAAACACCAGATGGTGGTATATACCGAAGAAACTCTTGGTTTATAAAGAAGTTATTTGATAATAAGAAAGAAATTAATAATGAAGGAAAGGAAGAAGCTAGTCAAGCAATGCATAGTTCTAAGACGTTTTCACCTAGAAAATCATCAAGAAACGTTAAAAACCCCGATAGACTTAACTTATAGGAAAGGGGAGATGTGACATATGACTATATAGCCGTATGATTGTATTTATTATTGTTTGATGTAAACAAAAAAGATATTTTTGATTGTATAAATAAAATATAGTTCAACTTATAAAGATTATTTAAATTTAACTTATAAAAAGGAAACAGACAGGCAATTTATTAATTCGAAAGCTGCACGATTTTTTTTAACTTTTATTTGATATTTGGTACAATACAATTTTGCACTATTTCCAAATGGTATGACTAATGTGAAAATAAATACCATGATCAATGACAAATTTAGTTATAAACCCACTGGTTCAAACTCAGGTTTGTCAAAAAAAAAGAAGTTTATATGGAAAGTCAGTGTAGTAGATCTCTGCTCCACCTCCGTCTGAGTCTTCGTACGCCGTCATGTTGTCTGGAAAGTTGTTCATTGAGTGTGTTCGAGTGGTGGAATGTTCTTTCATGGAAGGTCCTGTATAACTGTTTGGCAACTTCATCAATAAATGGTATTTTCAAGGGGTCGCCGGAATTGTACCCCCCGGATTTGTACCCCCCAGAAAAAACGCTACGTCATTTTGACGTCACAGGACGGGGGGGTACAATTCCGGCCGCAAACTATTAGGACGGATAAATTATCATGTATTTTAATCAACTGACATTTCACAGTTCGCTAAACAGCTGCATAATTGATATAAATCCAATTAAACGTCTTAAGTCCGACCCCGGAATTGTACCCCCCGGATTTGTACCCCCCGTGGTCAAATCCTTAAGTCCTACCCGATTTGTACCCCCCGTCACCAAATCCTCAAGTCCTACCCCGGATTTGCACCCCCCGGATTTGTACCCCCCGGATTTGTACCCCCCAACGTCAGAATCTTAAGTCTGACCCCGGATTTGTACCCCCCGTGGCCATATCCTGAAGTCTCACCCCGGATTTGTACCCCCCGGATTTGTACCTCCTGTGCTCAAATCCAGTTTGACCGACCATGGAAACATACCGGGTCAATATTCGTTGTTGTTGTTGACTTTTTTAATTAGTTCTCGTAAACCAACGGTTGTTCGTTAAATTATTGCCTAATATTATTCTACGAATATGTCTTATTATTATTATTAGTTGTGTGGTCTTATTCATCATTAAGTAGGCTAGAAAACTGTCAATAATACGTGATAAAATATTGTATAAAATTACACATGATATTGGATAAATATTGTTTTGAATATCTAAATTCTTAAAAAATTTGTTAGTTTGATTATATATGTTTCACGTTTATGGTCTCGTATTCCGTTGGACTGTTTGCCATGAAACTTGGTATAAATATGTAAAATTTCACGGAGGAGGTTTTTAAGCCATTCATTTCGTTCTAATTCAATCGGGGGTACAAATCCGGGGTAGTACTTGAAGATTTGGTGACGGGGGTACAAATCCGGAGGATACAAATCCGGGGTAGTGCTTGAAGATTTGGCGACGGGGGGTACAAATCCGGGGGTTACAATTCCGGGGTCGGACTTAAGATTCTGACCATGGGGGGTACAAATCCGGGGTAGGACTTGAGGATTTGGCGACGGGGGGTACAAATCCGGGGTCGGACTTAAGAATATGACCACGGGGGGTACAAATCCGGGGGGTACAATTCCGGGGTCAGACTTAAGGGAAATAATTTAATTGCAAACCATTTAGGTGTTGATGATTTGATAATGTATTGGGGGGTACATTTCCAGTCGCGGGCTGTTTCTCGAGCGATTTAGGCCCCGCCTCCTGTGACGTCAAAATGACGTAGCTTTTTTTGTGGGGGGTACAAATCCGGGGGGTACAAATCCGCTACCCCTGTTCAAGTCGTGGTGTAGAGTCCTATTGTTAATGTATGCCGGTGCGCCAGTGATTAATCTTAATAATTTTGATTGAAATGCTTGTAGTTTGTTTTAGGTTGCTTTTCTTTGCCGTTCCAAAGAGTTGAATCCCGTATGTCCAGATTGGTCTGAGGAGGCTTTTATATATTAAAAGTTTGAGTTTTGTCGAAATTGGAGATATTGAGTTGAGAAGTCGGTTTAGCAGTTTCAGTCGGGAGTTGAGTTGTATAGTCTTTTGCATTTTATATGATGAGCCATGTGAGTCTTCTATCCAAGAGTAGTCCTAAGTACCAAACGGTGTTACTTTGTGGGATTTCTGTGTTGTTAAGTCGGACTGGAGGACATGTTTCTCTTCGTAGAGTAAATGTGACTTGGGTGGATTTGGTAGAATTCACTTTTATTTTCCAATTTTTAAGCCAATCGTCAATGAGGTGGATTTGTTCCTGGATATTTTGAGAAGTGATGATTGAAGAGTCGGAAGAAGCTAAAATAACAGTGTCATCTATGTAAGTGGCTGTAACGGTGTCTGGTGACAATGGTAAATCTGATGTGAAAATTTTGTAGAGAACAGGAGACAGGATTGCACCTTGGGGAACTCCTGCTTCAATGGCTTTTAAGTCACTGTAAGCGGATCCTTGTCTAACTCTAAAATATCTGTCTTCCAAAAATGAATTGGGTAGTAGTTGTTGCAAAGGATTTTCTTCAATTTAAACAATAGTCCCTCATGCCAGACCTTGTCAAATACGGCACTAACATCTAGGAATACTCCTGAAGTGTACTTTTTCTCTTCAAGTCCCGAAGCTACGAAGTCTACGACCCTGTGCAGTTGATGGATAGTGGAATGGGCTTTTCGGAAACCAAACTGAAGTTGTGGTATGGCATTTTGCTCATCGAAAATTTGTATAAGTCGTGAGAGTAGGAGTTTTTCAAAAAGCTTCGAAGGAACGGGGACCAGATTAATTGGACGATACGATGATGTTAGGTGTGGAGGTTTTTCTGGTTTTTGAAAAAGTAGAATTTCAGATAACTTCCATTGTACGGGAAAATGTGTTGTCCTTAATGTCCCATTATATATTTCTGTTAGAAGTAGAATTCCTTCATAAGGCAGTTCCCTCAACACCTCTGCAGTAATCAGATCATAACCAGGGGATTTCCTAAGGGGAAGTTTTTAAATTAAATCCTGCACTTCTTTTACAGTGAATGGTTTTGGGGGAAGCGAAAGGGGCATTGGAGAGTTTAATTCTTCTTGTAAATTTTCAATAAATTCCTGGTCTTGAACAGTATCGTTTGGCTTGAAAACATGAAATAGGTGTTCAGAAAATAGTTCGACGTTTTCTATATCGGTTTTTGCCCACGTTTGGTCTGGACGACGTAGAGGAGGACATTGTGGATAGTGTTTAAGTATCTGTTTTGTTTCCTGCCATAGACTATTATCACTCACGCATAAATTTTGAAGGTGCCGCTGATGTTTGTTCTTCTTGAACTCGCATATTTCTTTCTTTAGTCTATTAGATAGTCGGTTCAAAACTTGCTTATCAGCTTGTTGCCGGGTCCGCTGCCACCTTCCTCGTGCTCTACGCTTTTCCTGGATAAGTTCCCTTATGTGAAGAGGGTAGGAAATGGCGTTATTTGTTTGAAATAATTTAGTCGAGTCGGAAGATTGCCAAGCTGCAGATTGTGTAGATGTGGTGAAGTGCTTGACAGCACTCTCTAGGTCCGAATGCGTTTTCAGGGTTAAGTGTAAATTTAATGTTTCTACCACCTTGGACCGAAAACCTTCCCAATTGTTTAATGCAGTTGTAAGTGACGGCTTAGGAGTGATTAGTGATTGTTGTGAAATAAGTAAAACAGGTGAGTGATCAGAGGACAAAAATCTGTAATGTTATTGATTGTCTTGAATAAATGATTTATACCTTTACAAACGAAGAAGTCAATGAGATCTGGAAGCTTGGAGGCCGCTGAAGGCCAATAGGTCGGTGCTCCTCCATTGATGGTTTCATAATTATTGTGTTAAATGCCAAGCATTCAACACATAGTAGCGATCTTCCACGTGGACTAGTTACTCGTGATCCCCACTGAATGTGTTTCGCATTATAGTCACCCCCAGCTATAAAACATGGGCCAAATGACGAAAAAAGGGCATCGAAATTGTCTTTCGTCAGGTTGAATCTTGGAGGACAGTATACGGCTGAAACCGGTTTTTTAGTATTTTGTAGGTAAATTGTAACCCCTGCTGCTTGAAAGTAGTTAGAGGGAGGTTGTACTGTGGCCACGTAGTGTTGAATAGTAGATTTTACTACCACTGCAGCTCATCCATGGCTTCTGTTTAAAGGATGATCTGTCTTGTAGACTTTATATCCTCGAATATAAAATTTGGAAGCGTGTTTTAGATGAGTTTCAGTAATCAGTGCAATGTCAGATCGTCTTGAGTTCAATGTATATTCTAGTTCATCCAGGCGTTGCAGTACTCCATTAGCATTCCAGAGTAGGACTATGAGAGAGCCAATACTAATATTATTTATTACCATTCTGAGTTATTAAGGCTTGGATTAGCTGATTAACTAGGGTGATGAGAGGTGTTAGGAGAGTTTTCATTTCAGTTATGAAGTTGTTTAACTGCTGAGTGATGTCACCGTTGGCTGTAACTTATGAGTATGAAGGTGAAGAAATGTTATTCAAGAATGAGCTGGAAGGTTGTTGATCATTGATGCCATGGGGGCGAGTAGAAGTCTGTTTCGGTGAAGTAGTCACAGTTGATTGGGTGAGTTTAGGAAAAGAGGTTTCATCATGGGGATTCGGTGTGTTTTGTTGCCTCTGAGGTAACGGTCGAGCTGGAGGGGCAGCAGGTGAGCGGCGTTTATGCAGGTCTTTGTACACAGCGCAGCCCTTGTAGTTAGACGGATGAGAGTTGCCGCAAAGCGCACATGTTGCAGGAGTTTCTTTCGGCTTTGTACACGAAGTTGAGTCATGATTCCCTGCACATCTTACACACTTGTAAGGATGGTTGCAGTACGTCCTGGTGTGGCCATATTGTTGGCAGCGAGTGCATTGCACGATTTGGCGCTTGGGTCTTGGGGGTTCAACTTTTATTTTTGAGTATAGTAATGTTTCAAGTTCAAATATTTGTTCATTGTTTTCAGCAATTTCCAGATCGACAAAGAAGAGAGGTAACTTTCCTTTTGTATATGAAAGTACATTTGACACAGATCTCATGATGTAGCCTTTTTCTTTCCGTTCTTCTTTTAAAATATTGTGATCGATTGATGGATGTAGACCCCGAATTACAGCTCGAAAAGGTTTGTCCTCTGATAACTGATAGAAATGGAAATCTGCATTTTGCTTTCTCAGATATTTAACACATTTACCATATACCTCTGGGGTTGAGACATACAAGGTAACTCCTTTTGTAGTTGACGCACATTTGAAGGTATCTCCAATGACAGATTTGAGTACAGTACTCATTGGGACATATTGCACATCAGAGCTTAAGACGATTGGAGGGGGTCTGTACAATTTAGTTTTAGGTGATTCATCTGGATCGTCCATTGCGTTGTCGGACAAAGACTTGGTAGTCGCTAAGGCATCAAACCTATTGGATAGTGTTAGTGAAGGCGTGAATTTAGCACTATTGATCCTAGAAACTTTGTTAAAGATTGAAGAGCTTGCTTCGGTCATTTTTCTTTTGTTATCTATGTTTGTTTTCTTAAGAACAACTTCTCTCCAAGAACATGACGGTTCAGGTTCATTATTTGTTTTATTTTCATCAGCAGTTTGTGTTTCAAGCATTGTTTATATTCTACTATATATTTGTCGAATACCACTGACCTATCATCGCACAGCCCAAACTACTTGACCAAGAACCATGAAATTTTGCATGGACGTTCCTTTCAGGGCGTAGGCATCTGCTAAGAAAGGATTCTTCAAAATTCAAAGTTTTAAGGGGTTTTCAGCTAGGTCAAACTTTTGAATTTTTCCATATTAAAGTTTACATTTTCCATTTTTTGTTTACATTTTCAATGTTCATTCAATCAGTCAGCTGGTAGTTAGCTTCACAAAATGTAGGTATGGACGCTATTGCATGCAGCTGCTTATCATTTTATTTCTTTCATCATGGTTTTAGGGATTTTTTGTTGATCTATTTCAAGTACATAATTATGTACTATATAAAAGTTACATTTAGTTTAGTATCCGTATATCGCACCCAGCGACTAACTAATAATAATATTAATAACCTTTATTTCGGTAGCGGGAGCTTCGTTTTTCCTGAAGGCGTCCCTAATTAATATATTGTTGTAACAATTATGCCTGTTACGATGATTTGGTGTTTAATCTAATGCGACTTAAATCCTGAAAGGATTGCTGCTTTTGCTGGTTGAGTCTTGAGACTAAATCTAGGCAAGATTGCAAGAGAGAGGTACAGTACTTTTTTAGTCACCGACGGGCTATGCTGAAATAATCTAATCCTTTGATCTATTTACGTAAAAATCTTTCAATTATACAAATCCCTAAATAAAAATTACAGTTTTTTTATCTACTATATATTTGTCATACTATAGTATCTTGAAGGGGCTAAAAGCCCCTAATGAGGTAAAATTCAAACAATCCTTATTTATTATAGGACAAAATGCCCCTAATGAGGTAAAATTCAAACAATCCTTATTTATTATAGGACAAAATGCCCCTAATGAGGTAAAATTCAAACAATCCTTATTTATTATAGGACAAAATACCTTAATAGAAAACTGAATCCACCTTATATTGATATCTAGCCTACCACATGGTTTTCAATCAATTATCAGCATCACATGTTTTATGTAAACACGTTTTTAGATCCCAATGCTTTTTAAATGGCAGATATTTTACGTTATTTCTCGTTTTCGGGCGAATTTCAAGAAATGTTATTATTTTTCCCGCCATCACGGAATAGAGACCTTTAATTTGAGCCCTCTCCCATCTTTCTATGACTTTTCAGACGCCCACAATTTTGACGCTAAGAATCGCCTTGCGAAATTAAATATATGATGATACCACTGACCTATCATCGTACAGCTATTATGTACATTTGTCAAATACAACTGACCTATCATCGTAAACCACGTACTACTTGACTTAGAACCTTGGAAATTTGCGCGGACGTTCCTTTTATGGTGAAGGTATCCGCTAAATATATATTTCCAAAATTCCAAGTTTCAAGCGTTTTTAATGGAGAAGAAGCTTTAAAATGTTCCCATATAAATGTAATGGACGATCTTTTGTTTACATTTCAAATTTCATTCAAACAAGCAGAGGGTAATTAGCTTGACAAACGGATACGTTGTTACAACTGTTAAATAATTGAATTTCTTTTATCACGGTTTGGTTTTTATTGTTGTTTGGTTAATTTTTTTAGGTTGTATGTACCATATAAAAGTTACATTTTTTAGTTTATGTTTAATCCATAGTTAGTTTTTGTGCCTTATATGTTTAACAATGAACAAATTATAAGGCGCCATCTTTATTAAGACAGCTGGAGCTATAGTTTTTCCCTCATGGCGTCCTTAATGTATTACAATCATGCCATAAAATATTTGGCGAATTCCTTTTTCATCTGATTCGATTGTGACCCGGGTATGCACGGAAAAAAGTGCTGCAATCTGTGGTTAACCTTTAAAACGATTAATAACCATCCATATGTTAAGTTGTAAACTAAATGAAGCGAGTTTGAAACACTGCCGACTGATAGCGCTACTGTTTTCAACTTTCGTCCATTTAATGTACTTAATTGATACCCTATTTGATAATTCTGAGACGTATCGGCAAATTTGCGAACAATTGCCGTAAAATTGACACATTTAAATTTAAAATCTGTCCAGCCGTTCTCGAGTATGACTATGAAAAGAAAACCCACATTATCCACTGTGACATAAATGTTTTTAAAACCTACACAACGCCATAACAGCGTTATATTTATATAAACGGACCTATTTATTTAATCAGCTATTTATATAAACATATTACATATTCTTTGATGAAACCTTTTTTCATACAGCCCCTTCAGATTCGACCTATCAAGGTTGGACTATAATTGTTATCGTGAGCGAAGCCACGGGAACTGCTAGTTATTATGATAAATGTAAAGTACCTGGTGGACCGAGCCTTGCTCGGTGTTATTTCATGTTTACCAGTTCATCCAGTTACTATAAAATATTTTAATGTCATAAAATTGATAAATAGAAACCTTTTTATTGCTCCATGGACTCTTCATCTCACTTGCTGTATTACAGATCTCTGTAACGTAATATACTATTTAATCACTTGCTGTGGACAGATTTTAACGTTAAATGTGTCAATTTTACGGTAATTGTTCGCAAATTTGCCGATACGTCTCAGAATTATCAAATAGGGTATCAATTAAGTACATTAAATGGACGAAAGTTGAAAACAGTAGCGCTATCAGTCGGCAGTGTTTCAAACTCGCTTCATTTAGTTTACAACTTAACATATGGATGGTTATTAATCGTTTTAAAGGTTAACCACAGATTGCAGCACTTTTTTTCGTGCATACCCGGGTCACAATCGAATCAGATGAAAAAGGAATTCGCCAAATATATTTATGGCATGATTGTAATACATTAAGGATGCCATGAGGGAAAAACTATAACTCCAGCTGTCTTAATAAAGATGGCGTCTTATAATTTGTTCATTGCTAAATATATAAGGCACAAAAACTAATTATGGATTAAACATAAACTAAAAAAAGTATCTTTTATATAGTACATACAACCTAAGAAAATTTACCAAACATCCATAAAGCCAAAACCGTGATAAAAGAAATTCAATTATTTAACAGTTGTAACAACGTATACGTTTGTCAAGCTAATTACCCTCTGCTTGTTTGAATGAAATTTGAAATGTAAACAAAAGATCGTCCATTACATTTATATGGGAACATTTTAAAGCTTCTTCTCCATTAAAAAACCCTTAAAACTTGGAATTTTGGAAATATATATTTAGCGGATACCTTCACATAAAAGGAACGTCCGCGCACATTTTCAAGGTTCTAAGTCAAGTAGTACGGGGTATACGATAATAGGTCAGTTGTATTTGACAAACATACATAGTAGCTGTACGATGATAGGTCAGTGGTATCATATATTTAATTTCGTAAGGCGATTCTTAGCGTCAAAATTGTGGGCGTCTGAAAAGTCATAGAAAGATGGGAGAGGGCTCAAATTAAAGGTCTCTATTCCGTGATGGCGGGAAAAATAATAACATTTCTTGAAATTCGCCAGAAAACGAGAAATAACGTAAAATATCTGCCATTTTAAAAGCATTGGGATCTAAAAACGTCTGCTTTGTTTACATAAAACATGTGAAGCTGATACTTGATTGAAAACCATGTGGTAGGCTAGATATCAATATAAGGTGGATTCAGTTTTCTATTAAGGTATTTTGTCCTATAATAAATAAGGATTGTTTGAATTTTACCTCATTAGGGGCATTCTGTCCTATAATAAATAAGGATTGTTTGAATTTTACCTCATTAGGGGCTTTTAGCCCCTTCAAGATACTATAGTATGACAAATATATAGTAGATAAAAAAACTGTAGTTTTTATTTAGGGATTTGCATAATTGAAAGATTTTTACATACATACATCAAAGGATTAGATTATTACAGCATAGCCCGTCGGTGACTAAAAAACTACTGTACCTCTCCCTTGCAATCTTGCCGAGATTTAGTCTCAAGACTCAACCAGCAAAAGCAGCAATCTTTTCAGGATTTAGGTCGCATTAGATTAAACGCCAAATCATCGTAACAGGCATAATTGTTACAACAAAATATTAATTAGGGACGCCTTCAGGAAAAACTAAGCTCCCGCTACCGAAATAAAGGTTATTAATATTATTATTAGTTAGTCGCTGGGTTCCATATACGGATACTAAACTAAATGTAACTTTTATATAGTACATAATTATATACTTAAAATAGATCAACAAAAAATCCCTAAAACCATGATGAAAGAAATAAAATGATAAGCAGCTGCATGCAATAGCGTCCATACCTACATTTTGTGAAGCTAACTACCAGCTGACTGATTGAATGAACATTGAAAATGTAAACAAAAAATGGAAAATGTAAACTTTAATATGGAAAAATTTGAAAACTTTGACCTCGCTGAAAACCCCTTAAAACTTTGAATTTTGAAAAATCCTTTCTTAGCGGATGCCTACGCCCTGAAAGGAACGTCCATGCAAAATTTCAAGGTTCTTGGTCAAGTAGTTTGGGCTGTGCGATGATAGGTCAGTGGTATTTGACAAATATATAGTAGATTAGTTGGAATATTCACAACTTAGTGCTACAAAGATTATTATTAGTAAAATATAACAATAAAAGAGATTTAAAAAGGGTACACATGTTATAGTCTACGATACTAGTAGTACGTGTCGTTAGCACTTTCATTTTTGGTACAGCTTAGCCACTTGGTAAGTGTAAAGAAGATACCCGTAGAAGTATTTTCGTCCAAAGAGCCAACCTTGGATTCATGTAGTACACCCCCATGTTAGCCATTAAAGATGGCTGCTATTACATTCATAAATTGCTCTATATCTCCGGTATTAGTATTCCGATCTTGATAACCTTTTTTTGTTTGAAAGATAATTTTAAAATAATTTTATTTTATTTTAAATTGTTTACTTAAATAATAGTTTTTGTTGTATATTTGAAAAACTGGACTTTCCATTTGATTCAATTAGAGAGTCTAATTCCCTAATAAAATGCGTTTTAAGGGGTTTTAGTCGATGGCTAAATGCAGTATGTTCTCTTAATTGAAAACTCATACGCGCGGGATTTTTATTCCAATGTATCAACCATTATCTAAATAATGACGTCATAAAGACATATGCCAAGCCGTTTCCCGAGTTCCCCTAGTTTTGCGGAATTTATGGAAAAAACTATTATCCTATACTCTTATATGAGCAATGTTATCGGTCTTGTATGTATGCTTGTATGCTTGCTTGCGTGCTTGCACATTTATCTCAAAAACGGCTCCGAGGATTCCCCTCAAAGTCTGGAAATAAGTAATTTATGACTCAAAAACGTATTTTATGCAGATTACTTGGCCAGAGAAAATCTAATAACGTAATAAATCGAATTTTAAAGTTGTAAAATTTTAACATTGGCCTTATGGGTTGCCGTGATAGCAACGAAAATAAACAAGGAAAGTGTAAACAAATGAAGTAATCATATCAGCTGTTTGTAATCTACAGCCATCAAGGGAAAAACAGCAAATGGGAGCAATAAAAAAGTTTTTTATTAATGAATTTTATGACATTGAAATACTTTATAGTAACTGGATTAACTGGTAAACATGGAATCGCACCGAGCAAGGCTCGGTCCACCAGATACTTGAGGTGAAACCTAAATGAAATCGAAGAAAAATAAATAAAGAACCAAGAAAAATCTGTCATAATAGTACAATTCTCTGGTTTCATCCATTTTGATGGACCAAAAGGACTTTTTGGTCGCTCCATGTTAAGTATAGGGCAAAATAACAGGCTCTAACTTTTTTCGTAATAAATACTTTATCCGTCGGTGAAATGAATACAAATTCATGAAAATATACAACGTAAACATTATAATGATATAATAAAACAAGTAAATCTTAAATGAATACTCGCAAAAAAGCATTTATAACTGTTTTGAAATAATTTTTTGGTAGTTAGAATTAAGCCTCGCTGCTAGCACCCTCTGTGGAATCCGGCGCAAGCCGGAACACTTGAATGTTGGCGTAGCTCTGGTGCAAACAACGCGCGTATTTGAAAGAGCTACGCTAAATCCCTTCAATTAAAAGGCATAATAGTTATGAAATTAATTTTTAAAGGTCTTCCTTCAATATATTCAACATAAATATCGTAAAAATATAACATAAAAATATCTCTAATAAAAATTATTTTCAGCAGTTTAATTGAAAAAGATTTGGTACAGTCAGTTCTCGCAAATACGCTTAGTTAGCGCAAGGCTCGCTTGCGCCAACATCCAAAAGGGGGCGCTAGCAGCAAGGCTCAATTTTACCACTAAATACTATTTTGCGATTATTTGCCCACATGGGACGCTAGCAGTAGAGCTTAATTAATTATACCCCTAAAAATTATTTTAAAACAACTATAAATGCTGTTTAGCGATTATTAAATTAAGATTGTATATGTTATATCGTTAAAATTTTTACACTTAATATTCTCATGAATTTTTATTCATTTATACATTGTATATATTACACATTTATACGTTTTGACCGACGTTAAAGTATTCATTACGAAAAACGCCAGACCCCGTTCTTTTGCCCTATGCTTAACATGGGGCGACCAAAAACACATTTTTGCCCTTTAAAATGTAAGATAACATAGGATTATACTATTAAGATAGATTTTCTCGGTTCTTTAGCTATTTTTCTTTCATTTCATTCAGGTTTCACGTGAATTACAGTTTCTTTACTTCATAAAATGTCGAAAAAACTAGGCAAACTGGAAAAACGGCCTGTGCGTAACTGCGTTTATCTTTGTGAGGCCTTTATTTTGATGATAGTTGATAAATTGGAATAAAATTTCTACGCTTATAAGTTTTAAACCTAGAGAATATACTACATGTAGCTATACAGGCCAGGCAACGAAAAGTTGTAGAGGGAAATCTTTGGAAGACAATTTTTGGCTTTGCAGCTTTGTTTGGACTTGTTAGGAGGTGAACATATCAAAAGTCCCCGTCCATATCCCTTGAGTGGGGGGTAGGGAGGGGGATCTGAAGGTACAATTTTTTTTGGTTTTCCCTAAATATCTTGAAAATTATCAACTTTTATTTCCTATTAAATTGGAAAATTAAAGAAAATTAAATTTCCTGTAAGAATACTGAATTAAATTTCAGATCTACTAAATATTGAATTAAAACTAACCTGTTTAAACATACCTGTAGCAGCAAACCTGCATACTCATTCCCCATGTTATTCTTATGGACCTTTCAAAAACATGTCAAATCCCGCTATGTTGGATTGAAATATGTTGTTTTACACTTGAAATTCGCTGAGTATGCAGGTCTGCTGCAACGGGGGTATTATGGAGTTACTTTTAATTCAAGTAATGAATGCATTATGTATTTTTGTTTAAACTCTTTTAGCATTTTTTTATATTTTATTGTAGCCAATCCTTTATTATTTCGTCTTTTCGTGTTGCTCTCCTTCGTTCTTTATTATTGGCTTCTCTTTTCTTCACATCTTCTTAAAAATGTTTATTTCCTTTTTTCGTCATTAGATCACTTCCATTATTCGGATGCAGATTTTATAAATAGGTTTTCTTCATTAATGATATCTGAATCAGTGTTCATCCTCTTAGCGTATAATACCCCCACCAAAAGTCAGAATTTTTATTCTTTATTTGTACATCTGCCATAGCTCCCTTTCCGAAATTAAACGATAGAACCGTTCCAGCCAAAAATATTGCCCGATATGTACACCCCAGCAATTCACTGAATATGACAAGAAACTCCCTTAAATGTTATGTCGAAATTCATTAATTGTTACTATTTGTAATAATAAATTATTATTTTTTAGATAAATTGAAGAATTTACGTCACCATTCAGTAATCACCAAATTGTTAATTTACAAGTTTTGGCCAAAATTTTGATAAGGTAAAAAAACCGGTCTCTAGAACGTTATAAATATATTATTTAAATATCATGAGCAACCGATTCATACACAATGCAAACTATTCATCTACAGTTTTAAACTGTAAAATTAACACTATAAGAAGTATTTCGCCGTTATATTTAAAAATAACAATTGACTTACACAGCGTCAGACTATCGTGATCGAGGCTATGATGTCCATATTCAAAACAACAAAGGGTAAAAACACCACAACTTTTAATAAATAATCAACAAATTATTCAAAGCTAACATTAAAATAAATAAAGTACCTATAATGCCACACATGTTTTCCATTTTTTTTAACTAAATTTAAACTCTTATTATGATTTTTTCTATAAACGAGTTGTTCATTGAAGGAGGAGGTAATTCAATAGGGCTCTCTTCCTATACAGAGAGGAACGTTCCAACCTTAGTCAGTAACAAGGCTACAAGATCGCGCCACTATCATCACGATCATCACACTCATCCTTCACTCATATTCAGGGTAACGTCCTCCATGAGATACCAGTCTCACCAAAGAATGATTAAAAAAAATGAATGAACAGTATTTTTCATACAATGTAGGGAATATACGATTATTACTATCAAATGGATGTTATTGTGAGTGCAAATCCTACTACTTAAAATGAGCAATTCCTGCATATTTATTTATAAATGCTTATTCGAAAACGGCTCTAACAATCTTAGTAAACTTTTGCTCGTAAGGAAGTTCTTATTTTTAAGTTAACCTACGTAGTTAAATTTGCTGTAAAACGCAAATTAAAAAAAATTAATTTAAAGTTGAAATTTTCAACCTAAGGTCATATGAAATACCATTCTGGTTACAGAATAACGACGAAAATGTAAACAAAATAATCTTCCAGCTGTGTTCATGAACAAGCCTTTTCCCCCGAGCAGAGCTCGGCCCCCAGGCTCTGTTGTTTTAATGAACCCAAATAAATTCTGTATTGCCTTACCGCTTATGATCCATTACTTTTAGGACTATGTTTAAACGTTATATCCCGAACAGTAATGAAATATTCTATATTACGCACCTTTCAGTCAAACAGTTCTATTATTGAAAACTTTGTACATTTCCGGACGTAATGTTCCATCTTCAGGTTGAACAACAACATTAACAAATAACTTGAAGTCAAAGGTATTTTTTACTTTTAAAACGAGGAAGTTCAATTTTATATGTATAAAAGACATTTATTGCAAACACTAAAACTGTACATTTGTCTGCCAGAGACAGACTTCGGCTACAATCAAATGCTAATTTATAAACCAAAACTAACCCATAAATACTTAATCAAATGTTGTTGTTAAAACCGCAGTACCTCAACGCAAAGTGCATTATTTTCCATTTAAATATTTTAAAGTATTCAATGTACTTTAAATTAAAATACATTTAAATTAAAATACTTGTGTAATAAGTTAAATATTTACTTGCATGAAAAACAAAAGAGAAAATTCTCATGGAAGTTGTGTAGGAAGTCTAAGCGTCCTTCTTATATGGCTTCCAAAACTATGTGCAGTGAATGATATTGTTACAATCTCGAAAGTATTTCACCACTAAGTATGCACAGTAGAAATAAAACAATTAAAACTCACAATAATATGGGGAGGGAGGGTTCGGATAATGTTTCTTGAGGCTTAGAAGTAAACTTCAGCGAACTAAATATAATATTTTTTTATAGGGCTGCCTGAGAAAAAAGGGTTGGAGCTTAGGTGCTTTATAAAATTATAGATGAAATTATCCGGTGAAACAGTTTCCCTGCACTTCACAGTTATATTTTGTAAAAAGCTAATAAAACTACTTTCTCTAATGTAATCGCAATACTAAACACGTTTTTATAGTTCTCCTACATTTTCTTAAAGGTTTTTCTGGCTTTTCATTATCAACATACCAACAAATTTCGGCCCTGAATATACTTTATGTTAAACGAATCACGTATGTTTTTTTAACTTCCTCCTTTTTTTAAGCAATCAAGGTTTTTTCTTAAAATAAACTTACGAAACATATTACTGTAATTAATTAATAAAAAAATCTTTGATATATTTCAACGTATTTATATAACACCATTACGTTACTTCAAGAGTTATTTCGCTCATAATGGGAAGGATACATGTTTAGAGCTGTGAGTTTCTTCAGTCAAGAATATATTCAACACCAACCTGATAATACAAATTCATTTTGTTCTAGTTTTTCTATTCGCGTTCTTTGAGCAGTATAATGTCGAACAAAGTTTGAAAAATTTTTTTTTTTTTTCAAAATATATTGTAAAATGCTTTAATTACAAGTACAATAAATATTTTTTGTAATTCAGAAACTTAAAAGTAAGTAAAGCTAGTGACGTTTCGTGGTACTTACCTTATCCAGGGATATCGGACACAGTTTTTAATCCAGCACATGTGCTCGGACCGCGGCACACTCACACACTGACGAACCCTTCCTCTACTACACAGCTGATCGGTGATCGCTGCCCCCTCACACACACGCACGCCACACCACGGGGGTTGGGTTACACTACCCGCCACTCATTCAAAAATCTGGTTTTGCGCCAAAACATGCCATGCGGAGGAGTATGGGGAGCGTTGTCCAGGTCGAAAACCAAGGAACAGGTAGTGACAATTAATTGTGAATGAGAAAATATTTTATTCCCAGCAACATAATCATTTGTTTTGGCAGGGCGAACCCAGGAATTAATTTCGGGGAGGTTATACCACATATCGTCGGCTTAACTTTAATACCAAGTAACTTCTAAAAGACGACTTTTCAGGAGAGTGGAAAACTTAAATTCTGACATCAGGCATCTAAATTTGTTCACCAATTTAACTCAATTCCAACAATACATATTTACTTTTTGACTTTATTTTTATTCCGTAAATTTAAAATTAAAGGTTTTGAAGACACGTCATGTTAGAAGAGAAGATTAGAAGACAATCTTGCCGAATGCAAGATAGGCCTACGTGAGACATTTGAATATTTCGAGATAGGTGTAGAATGATGATAAAAGAAAAGTTTACAACATGCAAGATACGTGGTACAATATTTCCCTTTTTTAAATTTACCCTATCCCATGTTATATGTTCTGTTTTGTCTTTGAAACGATAAAAATTCGGGAACAAATAAATGTTAATAGCTAAAAAAGGCTAAAATTGCACTTACGAGGTATTGGAGTTTAGCCGTTCGACGATATGCTGGGGGTTTACAAATTTTACGTCACGCTCAAAGGGAAGGGGGGGGGGTATTAATGCTGAATGTTTCGTACCTTTGTATTCAGAATCAGAATCAGAATCAAAATCTTTATTTCCATAAATCTTACAATCTTTGAGTCCCAACAAACCATATGATTTGTCGTTGGGTGCTCATTATTACACAGAGATACAGAAATATAAAACATAAAATATACAAAAATTAACAAAGTGCTCGGGTGACGGTGCACAAACTAACTCAAATATTTCTACCTACTGGTTAAACATCAAACATTGCAACATATTGAAACTAGAAACCAATTTTCCGCAAGGAGAACCAATAATTGTGATCAGCACAAATACAAAACAAATGATAGTTAATACAAAAACAGATAAAAATATATAATTATAAGCTCAGTAAAAATTTGCATAAATTTGCGTAATTTCAGTGCATTATATAACTATAATGCACTAGGTTAAAAAAAATAAAAAGAACATAAAAGAAACCATACACAGCTACCCAAAAACTTAGAGTAATATATAATGTATAAATAAGGAGACAAGTCAGACTCGAGACTGGAGACAGTAAACCATCCTAACAAAGGCAATCATTTACACTTTCACTCACTGATACACACATTTTATCATTTTTAATTATTACAAAGTGTAATTTTGGCTTTTGTTTATTAACCAAGAAATCAAATCTAATTTGATAATTTCAAAACGTTTTGCATTTTCTAAAGTGACAGGCAGTTCATTAAAAATTTTTGGAACCACGTGACTGAGCGAGTTCTTACCACAGGTGTTGCAATATCTTGGCAATTTTTATTGTTCTAAACTTCTAAAAGAATATTGGTCTTTTACATTTGGTAGTTTAAAACTGTACTTGTTATAAAAAAGTTTAATAATTTTATACTTATAAAAATCCTCTGGGTACAGGGTGTTATACATTTTAAAGGTACTGACTAGCGAGTGCGTTTCAGGAAATCTTTGTTTAGAAATCATTATTAGTGTTTTGCTTTGCAAGGCTTCTATTCGTTTTAGAAAACATTTTGGTGCCGTGCCCCAAATTTCTATCCCGTACCGAATTATTGATTCAAACATTGATTTATAAATTATAACAAGAGCTTCGTAAGGTAATGTTTTTCTCAAATAAAACAATTTAGCAGTAACTGGTTTCAGTCTATTTACAACAAAGTTTATATGATGTTCCCATTTTAACTTATGATCAATTATTACTCCTAAATATTTAGTTTCACTAACCGAGTTGAGCTTTCGACACTGGTAGTTAGAAAAGTCGCGATTTAGAAGACATTGACAAAAATGACTTCGGATGTCTGGAGCGCGTGGTGGGATATTATGGGCGGAATGAAAATTCATGACTACAGTTTTTTAGCATTTATTACGAGTTTTTTTATCATGGGCCCAGCTATTTAGAACATCAAAGTCTTTTTGGAGTGTTTTTTCTGCAATATTGAAATCTTTGTGGGAAGTGATTAGAGCAGTGTCATCGGCATACATAAAAATTGTTCCCTTAAAACTACATGTTGCTAGGCTGTTAACATAGGTATATATTAAAAAGGATAGGTCCTAGCACGCTACCTTGTGGTACACCCTGATTTAAGATTTTACTAGAACTTAAGATGTTGTTAATTTTAACAAATATAGGTCTGTCTTTTAAATAACTTGCGAACCATTTCAATAGATTGTTTTTTATATACCGATTTTTTCAAGCTCTTTTAAAAGTATACTGTGATCTAAGGTGTCAAATGCTTTGGAGTAGTCTACAAATACTGCGATTACATGATGTCTTTGATTAAGCCATTTATTAACGTAGTCATTAAAATCCAATAAAAGCATTTCTGTACCCTTGCCCTTTTGAAACCCATACTGATTTTTACAAATTATGTTGTTCTCTGGTAAAAACTTGTTTAGGTGAGTCGTGACATATTTTTCAAACACCTTTTCAATCACAGAAAGAATAGCAATCGGACGATAGTTTGATAGCAGATTTCTTGGACCAGATTTGTAGATCGGTCTTATGATCGATGGTTTTAACAGGTCGGGAAACAGACCAATTTTAAGCGAAGAGTTAATTAGCAAAGCCAGAATCTCGCTAATATTGTTGCTTACGCACTGAATATCACCCACTCTAATTCCATCAATTCCAGGGGATTTTTTCATGTTTAGACTATTGATTATTTTCGAAATATTTTCTTTATTTGCTGTTGGAATATAAAAGAAAGAGTTAACAACGTTGTTTACAGGGTTGTTTGAGAGACTCGTTGCACAGTCATGTCTGATTTTTTCTACCCTACTTTTAAAAAAGTCAGCAAAATTATTCTGTAATGACGAAGAAGATGCATCAAAAGCCTGAATGATTTGAGAGTCTGGATTTAGTTTTTTTCTGTTTCCAATCAGGTTGTTTATACAGGCCCAGTATTTCTTCATATCGTTTTGAGCCGAAGCAAATTCAAAAGCTATGTACTATGTATGTCTTCCTATCCCTAATAAGTTTATTAACTCTATTTCTATGCTGGGCGTATTCTTTTTTATATGCGTTATTACTAATCTAAAGACTGTTTCCAAATGAGATTGTAAGGTAATTCATTAATTTTTCAGTTTATTATTTTATCAATACAATACTACTCAAAAATATATTTAATTGATTCCGACAAGAGCTCTTTTGGCCGAAAATTATTACAAAGAGGCTTGTTAGATATATTCAAGTGATCGTCAATTTATATGTCTATTTTCTATTTTTTAAAGACGCTAAAGGAACTGTCAAGTATGGATTCTCAATTATAAAAATCCCTTAATTGATCTGAACTCGCAGAGCAAGAGTGAAGACTTTGCTTTGTAACTTGATATTTAGCATTTCATTTTCAAGAGGAGAACTAAGTATGCAATAAAACATATGATGGTCACAAACAATGAATGGTTATAATTAGGCAATCGAATTATTATTATCCAAGGATAATTTATCATTCCACTACCAAGCCCCTGCACTGACTTCTTGGCAGGTTAAGTTTACATTATGATGGCACTGACGGACGTGAATGGTCGACAGTTGCTCTGTCGGGTTAAATCATGGCGTAGTTATTTCGAATTTGTTGTTTTTGCGCCCAACAATGTTGCTATTAGGAGTCATTTGATTTCCAAACTCAAAATTATCTTTCAAAAGGAAGTATTTTACACTCTTAGATACTGTTTTGGAAAGACTCTAATAATGTTATAACTCAATAAATATAAATTAAGTATTTAAGCTTCGCTTTTGACGTCCATTTTTATTAATTTGTCATCACGAAAATTGCCCATCTCCGTACAGCTGAGATTCACGAAAACCCTCGATTTCCTTACATCAAAACAAATAATGATCAGCTGATTTTTCGGTACCCAAACATTGCATTTCCGTACCCAAACAAACTTTTTCATCATACTAACACAGAAACATATGTTTTCAGTTCCTTTTTGTTGGCCCGAAAGTTACCCATTGCCGGCCTAGGCCGGATAAACTCTTATCCAACCAAGGCCGGAAAGAACGGAAGTTAACAATCAGCTGATTGCAGCAAACCGACGTTTGATGATTTTTTATAAGTCTGGTATAATTTATAATTTGCATCGTGATGAAATAGTTATTTGTTAATCTAGGAACTAAAGTGCAATTTTTTCTCCGCGAGGCGGGCGGAGCCGAGGGCGACAATTTAACCGAGGGAGAAAAAGCACTTTAGACCCATGATGCACACAACATTTTTTCCTCCACCTACATCATTAACAATAATTGTGACAATATAACGTTACCTTCATATGATCTTCTTCTCCTTTAACCAGGCTGAATTAGAATCGCATATAAATATATAACATAAGGTACTTAAGCAATTTAAACAACCGTTTATTCACACTTTCACACTATTTATAACACTATTTTTTTCTTGAGTATTAATTTTAATAAAAAATACCTCCAAAAATCTGTAGGTAAGAAACAATCATGTTTATAAAACGTTCGGCCATTCGGCATATTGGTAACGACAAGCTCTAAAACAGATGTTTTTATATTCAGTGTTGCCAACTTAATTCATGCAAAAAATTATTATCTGGCTACTAAATGCATACGGTTTTGTATTCTTAAGTTGAAACACTGAATTTCTTTAATTAAATTTAGAGTAAGCAAATGAAAATCGACATTGTTGCCACATTTACTCACTGTCCATCGCGGCGTTGCCAGATTTCTCCCCATGTATTTCTTATGAGATTACTTTCAGTCCCATGGGAGAAAAAGTAGATACTTTTAGTCCCGCGGGGGAAAAAGTAAGTAAGTAAATCCCGTGGAGTATAAACTAGTACTTTAGTTTACTATTCCAGGGACTAAAATACGACTTTAGATAGTAGGCCCTAGGTGGAGGAAAAGAATTGTTCACAGCTCGTCACTAAAATCCCTTGCATTTCGAGGCTAGATAGTGTTTTTTTATTGCTATTTATTTTTTAGTGTTTTTTTTATTTTATTTGTTTTATTGTTTTATTTGTGTTAAGTAGGTTTTTTGTTTGTGAAATAGGCTTTTCGTGACTAGTAGTGAGATATAATAATATTTATAAGTCTTTATTTTTTCAGTATATTTTTTCAAACTCGAAAATCTTTGGGAGTTATATCCCCTCTGTTCCCCTGGGTTCGCCCCTGGTTTTGGTAGGGGTGTGTGGTTTATGGTTCCGCTATGACAAAGACTCGCCTATATGATCATCTGCACTCTTTTTTCATTTACAGCAAAGTGTAATAATTCAAGTGTTATAGTTCTCTGATTAAAAAAACCTAATAAAATATACCGGGTATCCATTAAAGATTAATACAATTGCAAACTTAAATAAAACTGTTGCTTCTTGCTCAACATATGATGGTCTAGATGTGTTGGTTGTATCGACTACTTTGCAAATTTTATTTTTTTTAATCATTGTTACAGAGGTTTCACTTGAAACAATATTTTATTGCAAAATGAAAATTTTTGCTCAACTAAAACCCAAAAACCAAACCACGCCCCTGGTATTTGCTACAGACTTGCTTGCTCGCACAGGGGGTGAGCCTATTTTTTTGTCACGTATCTGCGTCAACGATGGAAGATTTTTCACAACTGTGGTAAAGTAGCTATAACTGTATTATGGCTCACAAACCACAACCCTCAAAGTTCAATGTTTGTTGTTGAGTCATGTGCAGCAGAGAAGGGGGATCACAATTAGTGTTCTTTTAATTCAACATCACTATGGTAATCTGACTTCTGACAAGATATGTTGGCTCAGTTTTTTCACAAATTCCAGATATTCCAGAGTTGATTATCGTAGTGATGCTGCCTTGAATATATAGGCCTATATATATGTGTTATCCTACTACTCTTCTGCGCATTATTCTACACCAAACATTGCTCTTTGGAGAATTTTGTCTGTGCATGTTCCATTCATTATACAGTTATGTCTTTACACTTTACCACAATGATTAGCAAAACTAAACTCTGCCTAGTGGTCGACACAGCCGACACAGGAAGAACATTATAATTCAATGAAAAGTAACAGTCTGATTTATTTTAGAAATCTTACTAATCATTTTTGGATACCCGGTACAGTATAAACTATTAAGACCGGCGGCGCCTATCGAAACACCCACGTCCAGGACGAACCGTGCTGTCGGCAGAATTTTAATTAATACAAATTTAACGATTATGCAACGTTTTAATACTAAGGTAACATCAAAATTACAATGCATTCTTGATTATATATATCTAATGTAAAATTTAAATGCAATGGTTCAGATTTGCTGCTGTATAAGAATCAATGAAAATGGGTTTTATATTTTTAAGGAAATCGGAAAACTGTTCCTTAATGATCTGTCCTGTGAAGCTTAGATATTTACCAGTATATTTTAGTTGTTTGAATATAACTTCATTAACCCTTCCCTTAGAATTAACTTTCAGCTTGGATCGAATAATATAATAAGGTGTTATTTACTTTGTTAACCCCATTATAATGACGTCCCATTTTAAATAAGTACTTGGCCAATACTTGCTACTTAATAATAAATGTACTTGGCCATTTATGTTTTTAGGCGTAACATAGTATCTTCAGTAAAACTATTACATTTATATCTTGCTTAAATTAATTACCAAAAAAATAAGTATGTGCTAATTTTTTTTTTTATCCTTGGTGTTTCGAACAAACTTTTAAATCCCTAGTGTTTCCACCATTAACCGGAAACATTTAAACAGAAACGATTGAAATTGCAAATATTTGATTTTATTTCATAAACGGCTGTTCTACTCATGACATATTTTTGCTATGTATTTTACAGATTTTGTAATCAACTTATGTCTACTGTGAGACTGTCGTTCCTCAGCTAAGCCCGTGAAGGCCCAATTCACGAATGATTATACAATATATTACATAATTATTTAAATTAAGGTTCAAGGAGAAAATCACACTTGTTACATCAACTAATCAAAAATATATCATTATTATGAAGAGAGTTTAGAAGCTTTATTACACCATGAAACTTAACGCCATTACTTGTGAAATAGTTAATAAAAGAAAACGAAAGAATAACCTATACTAGGCTTTATTAACCATAAAATAAGCCATGAGTGAGATTTACATAGATGTACAATAAAGAAAGAATGTTTACAAAAATACAACAAAAATAACAGCTGATGAATAAAAAATGTGAATAGATAAAATATTAAGTAATTCCAAATTGATATAATATTATAACATTCGCCTCCTCTAGGTGAAGTATTCCTGCAAGTGAGCTGGCGGTCTGCGCTCTCTAGTACTTCGTCTTAATTCAGGGCTTTGAGGCGCTGGAACTAGAGACCTCCGTCTTATATCTTGGCCTTGGTTGACTTGTGATTGCTCACTCTGAAATGTCTCAAGGTCTGGAGAACAATTATTAGTTTCATTTGCGTCTGTGTTTATACTGGTTTGTAGTTCTTCTTCTGTCGATGCTAGGTTGTCACTGTTTCCACAAGGAGCAAGATGTCTGGACGAAACTGTAGTCTCTCGCCCATTCATTAGTCTAATATGACTGTAGTTCGGATTTCCTTCTAAAGGAAGGCCTTCTCAACTATAGGGTCGAACTTTGATTGTCTCACTTGATTTTTGAGTACGTATCCTGGATTCATTAACCACGAGGGAGTTGTTGAGCCGTTAGTTGTCTTTCTAGGGAAACTAAAGAACCTCTCATGTGGGGTAACGTTGGCAGAGGTACAGAGAAGAGACCTTACTGCGGGAAGAGCTTCTTGTAAACATCTTCCCATTTCGTAATATTCAGGTCATGATCTTTTAAGGCAAGTTGTATTGTCTTCCATAATGTGCCCACGTAACGTTCGGCTTGCCCATTACCTTGCGGGTTCTAGGGAGTTGTTCTACTAGTAGCAACACCCACTTCTTGGAGGTACGATTTGAGCTCCATTGACATGAAACTCGATCCACGATCTGTGTGAATGTAAGATGGTATACCAAAAAGAAAAAGAGTTCTTTTAATTTAACAATTACAGAGGCAGCGGTCATATCATGACAAGGAAATGCAAAGGGAAAACGGGAGTATTCGTCGACAGACAATAATGATTTTTGGATTGGGAAGGGAGTGGTCCCTTAAAATCCATGTTTAATCTTTCGAAAGGTTGAGTTGCTTTGATTAGCGTACCCTCATTTCGATGAAATCTAGGTTTGATTTCAGAGCAGACTTGGCAAGCAGAAATAACTTTCCGAATATCCTCCAGTGAAAAAGTTAGACTTTTGCTTCTTACCCAATGGTACATTCTTGTTTCACCAGGATGACAGAGAACTTCATGAAGAGATTTAAGCTGCATTAGTTTGCCTTGAATAGAACCACAGATACGTGAGAGCATGTCAGCAGCCTTATTTTCTTTTCCAGGTCTGTATATGATTTCATACTTGAAACAAGAGAGTTCTAACCTCCACCTCATTATTTTCTCATTCTTAATCTTCCCTTGTTGTTTGTCACTGAACATGAATGACACTGATCGCTGATCTGTGATGAGGCGAACGTATCTACCTAGAAGGTAATGCCGCCATTTTCTCACAGCCTCTACGATCGCATATGCCTCTTTTTCTATTGACGAATGATGTTGCTCACTTTTGTTTAAGGATCTTGAAAAGAATGCAATGGGACGGTTGTTTTGAGGTAGAGTGGCAGCGATTGTAAATTCCGAGGCATCCGTTTCGACCGTGAGAATACCTGAGTCATCAATAGGTGATACAACTGATTTCTCGATATCTGCTTTCAATTCTTCAAAAGTGCGAATGGCTTCTTGATTAAGAGGAAGTGGACTTCTAATTAGGACTTGTAATTTCTCTGCAAACTTAGGAATTAATTCCGCAAAGTGAGAAAACATACCTTGAGCGCGTTGTAGTGCCGCGTAGTCTTTAGGAACAGGCAAATTCTTAAGAGAGTCTAGTCTTTCGGGATCTGGTCTGATTGACTTGTGACTGATGACATAGCCCAATAGCTGAATAACTTCCTTAAAAAAAGTACTTTTTTCCATATTCAAAGTTAAGTTATACTTAGAAACTATTTTCATGAAACGTTCTAGATTTTGGTCGTGCTCTTGTTGTCTTTTGCCACATATTGTGACATCGTCGAGATAAATCTCAACCCCTTCTAAACCTTCAGACCGAACTATGTCAGTTAGCATTCGTTGAAAGGCTGGGACACCATTTCTAACGCCAAACGGTATGCGAGTGAACTGATAGAGCCTCCAACACGCCTCGAATGCTGCAAAAGGTTTGTCATTCTCATCGGTAGGTACTTGGTGATATGCACTTTTGAGATCAAGTGAGCTATATATTGAATAAGATGCAACCCTGTTTATTATATCTTCGATTCGAGGGAGTGGAAACTCATCTAATTCCTTAAAACAGTTGATCGTTTGTGAGTAGTCTACAACCATTCTACGTCGATGATTTGGAGAGGAAATGACCAAAACCTGAGCGCGCCAAGGTGAAGTACTATCCTCAATGACACCATCTTTCAGTAGTTGCTGGATTTCACTTTCAATAAATTGTTGGTCATGAAAAGAATGGCGCCTTGATTTGATTGCTATCGGTTTGCATTCAGGAGATAGGTTTTTGAATAATTGTACAGGTTTTACTTTAGCCATTGCAACACTACAAATATTAAGAGGAGCTTTGGTTCCCTCCAATCTGAACTAGAACAGAAGAGTGTCTACTTAGAATATCACGGCCGATTATATTATCAGCACACAAATTAGGAAGTATACTAACAGTAACGTTTTCGTAAACATGATCTTGCAGTTTAAGTTTGATTATACATGAACCCTTGACAGAAGAACGTAAGTTAGTTGAAGCCATGGAAACTTCCTCAGATATACCAGGTATAATAGGGATATTAAGTTTTCGAACTGTTTTCAAATCTAAAAAGCTAGCTGAACTGCCATGCAGTATCAACAAGATCATGAGCCCGAGACCCATTTACAATTACGGTAACTAAGGCTTTACTGAGGGGGATGATGGCAATGAGGCCACACAGTTTGAAAATTTACTAGATGATTTTTTACTGTCAAAAGTACTGGTTTTTCGACATACCTTTTGATAATGACCTCTGATTCCGCATCCACGGCAAATGGCATCCTTGGCAGGGCAACTTTGCCGACTGTGACTCCCGAAACCGCAGAAGAAACATTTAGAGTTCATGGCTGCAATAGTTGTTTCCTTCACAGGTTTATTTTCGGAATCTTCTTTTGTGCTTAGCGTTACTTCTCGATTGGATGGGTCCGTTGGTCCAGAAACAGCATTGATTGGTGAGGATTGGAGGAGGTACTGCTGAGACTGTTGTTGAGCTAGTTCGAGTGCTCTGGCTTGAGACGCAGCTTCATCTAAAGAAAGAGTCATGTTTTCGCTGACGAATGTGAGGAGATTGCAATCCATCGATGAACGCATCTCTGATGTACTCGTTTCGATTGACTTCAGCAGTTACAGCTTTGAATTTACAGTCTTTTGATAGGCGTTTTAGGGCTTCCAAATATCTGTCGATATCCTCTCCTGCTTCTTGCCTTCTTGTTTTAAGTTTGTGTCTTGCAAAGATTTCGTTTATTGGCTTTACGTAGATTGTTTTCAAGACCTCTATGGCATCTTCGTAAGTATTGCAATCAGAGATAAACTGATGGAAAAACAAAACTGATTAATATCTTGAGTTTATATGATTTAGCAGTACAATAGATGAAAGGAAGTTTTGAAAAGTGTTTATCCAATGTCCCCATTTCAATCCTACTGATTCTTCATAAGGACACAAATTAAGTCTTTCTGGACGCAAAATTAATTCTTTCCATTTTCAGTTGAATAAACTATGGTTAATAAATTGAAATAGATAATAAAAGAAAACGAAAGAATAACCTAAACTAGGCTTTATTAACCATAAAATAAGCAATGAGTGAGATTTACATAGATGTACAATAAAGAAAGAATGTTTAAAAAATACAACAAAAATAACAGCTGATGTATAAATGTGAATAGATAAAATATTAAGCAATTCCAAATTGAAATAATATTATGACAACTTGATTGCTTTATATTTATGAATTAGGAAATTTAGAATCGTAACGTGAAACCGCCCTTCCTTTACAATTCTATACCTTCTTGCCTGCCCGTGAATGGGTCTGATTATTATAGCTTATCGATTAAAGATGTACCTCGTCTCGCGACCCGGGAGGGAGGGTGGGGAGTCAGGTTACGACGGAAGTGTAGCGGACCAGCGCACCCGTCACAGCGATCAGCGCGGCGTCGGGACGAGACCACCGCAGCATGCAGCCGAGGCGAGAGGAGTCGCGACCAGCTGGGGAGCCTGCGAGCTGCGCTGACAGTAGCTGAGCAGGGCGGGGACAGCGTGGCTGCTGACAGGCCGAGGCGAGAGGAGTCGCGACCAGCTGGGGAGCCTGCGAGCTGCGCTGACAGTAGCTGAGCAGGGCGGGGACAGCGTCGCTGCTGACAGGCCGAGGCGAGAGGAGTCGCGACCAGCTGGGGAGCCTGCGAGCTGCGCTGACAGTAGCTGAGCAGGGCGGGGACAGCGTCGCTGCTGACAGGCCGAGGCGAGAGGAGTCGCGACCAGCTGGGGAGCCTGCGAGCTGCGCTGACAGTAGCTGAGCAGGGCGGGGACAGCGTCGCTGCTGACAGGCCGAGGCGAGAGGAGTCGCGACCAGCTGGGGAGCCTGCGAGCTGCGCTGACAGGAGCTGAGCAGGGCGGGGACAGCGTCGCTGCTGACAGGCCGAGGCGAGAGGAGTCGCGACCAGCAGGGGAGCCGGCGAGCTGCACTGACAGTAGCTGAGCAGGGCGGGGACAGCGTGGCTGCTGACAGGCCGAGGGAGAGGAGTCGCGACCAGCTGGGGAGCCGGCGAGCTGCGCTGACAGTAGCTGAGCAGGGCGGGGACAACGTCGCTGCTGACAGGCCGAGGGAGAGGAGTCGCGACCAGCTGGGGAGCCTGCGAGCTGCGCTGACAGTAGCTGAGCAGGGCGGGGACAGCGTGGCTGCTGACAGGCCAAGGGAGAGGAGTCGCGACCAGCTGGAGAGCCGGCGAGCTGCGCTGACAGTAGCTGAGCAGGGCGGGGACAACGTCGCTGCTGACAGGCCGAGGGAGAGGAGTCGCGACCAGCTGGGGAGCTTGCGAGCTGCGCTGACAGTAGCTGAGCAGGGCGGGGACAGCGTCGCTGCTGACAGGCCGAGGGAGAGGAGTCGCGACCAGCTGGAGAGCAGGCGAGCTGCGCTGACAGTAGCTGAGCAGGGCGGGGACAGCGTCGCTGCTGACAGGCCGAGGGAGAGGAGTCGCGACCAGCTGGGGAGCCTGCTAGCTGCACTGACAGTAGCTGAGCAGGGTAGGGACAGCTTGGCTGCTGACAGGCCGAGGCGAAAGTTGTCGCGACCAGCAGGGGAGCCGGCGAGCTGCGCTGACAGTAGCTGAGCAGGGCGGGGACAGCGTGCTGCTGACAGGCCGAGGGAGAGGAGTCGCGACCAGCTGGGGAGCCTGCGAGCTGCGCTGACAGGAGCTGAGCAGGGCAGGGACAGCGTGGCTGCTGACAAGCCGAAAGTTGTCGCGACCAGCTGGGGAGCCTGCGAGCTGCGCTGACAGTAGCTGAGCAGGGCGGGGACAGCGTGGCTGCTGACAGGCCGAGGGAGAGGAGTCGCGACCAGCTGGGGAGCCTGCGAGCTGCACTGACAGTAGCTGAGCAGGGCAGGGACAGCGTGGCTGCTGACAAGCCGAAAGTTGTCGCGACCAGCTGGGGAGCCGGCGAGCTGCGCTGACAGTAGCTGAGCAGGGCGGGGACAGCGTGCTGCTGACAGGCCGAGGGAGAGGAGTCGCGACCAGCTGGGGAGCCTGCGAGCTGCGCTGACAGTAGCTGAGCAGGGCGGGGACAGCGTGCTGCTGACAGGCCGAGGGAGAGGAGTCGCGACCAGCTGGGGAGCCGGAGAGCTGCGCTGACAGGAGCTGAGCAGGGCGGGAACAGCGAGGCTGCTGACAGGCCGAGGGAGAGGAGTCGCGACCAGCTGGGGAGCCTGCGAGCTGCGCTGACAGTAGCTGAGCAGGGCAGGGACAGCGTGGCTGCTGACAAGCCGAAAGTTGTCGCGACCAGCTGGGGAGCCTGCGAGCTGCGCTGACAGTAGCTGAGCAGGGCGGGGACAGCGTGGCTGCTGACAGGCCGAGGCGAGAGGAGTCGCGACCAGCTGGGGAGCCGGAGAGCTGCGCTGACAGGAGCTGAGCAGGGCGGGAACAGCGAGGCTGCTGACAGGCCGAGGGAGAGGAGTCGCGACCAGCTGGGGAGCCTGCGAGCTGCGCTGACAGTAGCTGAGCAGGGCAGGGACAGCGTGGCTGCTGACAAGCCGAAAGTTGTCGCGACCAGCTGGGGAGCCTGCGAGCTGCGCTGACAGTAGCTGAGCAGGGCGGGGACAGCGTGGCTGCTGACAGGCCGAGGGAGAGGAGTCGCGACCAGCTGGGGAGCCTGCGAGCTGCACTGACAGTAGCTGAGCAGAGCGGGGACAGCGTCGCTGCTGACAGGCCGAGGGAGAGGAGTCGCGACCAGCTGGGGAGCCTGCGAGCTGCACTGACAGTAGCTGAGCAGGGCGGGGACAGCGTGGCTGCTGACAAGTCTGCTTCCCTGCACGCTTTGACAACCAAGCTTAATCGGCTATAATCCGCAGCGAGCTCGAAACAGTAGGACTGGATTTCCCCACTTTTGGATGGAAACATTTTTCTAACTATTCTACGTAGATTATCCAACCTTCAAGAAATATCAATCATTATCGCACACAAAATATAGCACGCAGATAAGGAGTACAGCACAGTACATAGTACATAAAGTACAGTAAAGTACAGTATGGCATGGTCAGTACAGTAAATTAAAGTACAGTACGGTATGGCCCAGTACAGTGGTGAACAAACACCGAACCCGCTTCTGTGGCTCGTACGGCACAAGCCCTAACCACTAGACAAGCACCTCACCAGTTGTTTAATTATGGTAGACAAATAACAAATTTTTAGAGCGAGCTTAAACGTATAAATTGTTAAAGAATAAATTGAATTTTCTTTACTTTTTAAATGCAAAACATGTTTACGAAATGCTAATTTATTTTGCTGTCCTTATCATTGTAAGTGACCCGGGACTAGCTGTTCAATGTAAGATAGTAAATGTACTTGTGTTCACGATGATTATCCTTTCATTAAATACACGACTGTTGACAATTCAGCGCCAGTTGCGAGGAGGGAGTGCGGGCAAACACAGGTGCGCTAATCCTCGCTGTATCAGCCGCGGGCGCGATACAGCGGGCGGCGCGTGCTCCGGGGGCGCCGTCAATGGACCCAGCGAAGCCCCTGGCAGGTGGTCCGACGCCCTCCGTACAACCGAGTCTAATCAGTTGTAAAAATGTTGTGTGTATATGTCCAGACAATTTCTTTGAAAATGTGTTACATGCTATTTTACTCTTTACTTTATAAATAAAAATAAACTAGGGAGTACGTGAATTCAGTAAAGAGAAATGTGTATGAATAAGCGCAGTTAAAGCATTAACTTCAGAAATAAAGCTCATTGAAATTACCCTTAAACCTCGCCTACAAACATGCTATTGAGAAACAAAACAAATAATAAACTGCTTGAATCATTCTACTGTATCACATAATGTACGCACATTTTACTGGATGTTACCTGCATAAAAGGTTTTACATGACAGATAATTAACAGCTATAATATTAAATAAGGGACGAGTATTCCCCCATGCACGCCTCTGCCAATGGCGACAAAGGCCGCCGCCGCCCGCAGGTCTGGTACTGCCGGTGACTGGTGACTCTGGTGACCAACCCGGTCCCGGTGTCCGGTGACGTCCTTCCGCCCCAGCTTCCGTTCCCAGGCAACTTTTCTCCGTCACTGCCTTCAGAGTTCGGCTCCGATACAGGATTTCCAACACCCTCCAAAAGATGTAGTACGAAAACTGGCTATAGTTAACTTGTATATATTTGAAGAGATAACATTCCATACACTTAATATTTTGATTTGGATCAGACCTGCATATTCATTGAATTTCAAATGATTCATCCTCCTGTCAACGAACATCAATATTATCATCGGCTATTGGCAATTTCATCCCCACGCACGGGTCTTCTATGTGGGGATTAATTTCGCCTATAATATACAGGGTGATTGAAAAGTCTGGGTACGGCTTAATATTTTGAAAAATAATAAACGTAGACCTACAAAACTTGGAATCAAGTTATAAGGCATATAAATCTATCTTAACACATATCCAGTGATCCGCTACCTCCTCAGGGGGACGGCCCGCCAGGAGTCAGGAGAAAGTCTTAAATGTAAGCATAGGTTGATATGCATATCAAACTATTTTTGTAGAATACAACGCCGCAAACCGCACTCAAAAAGGTTGACCCAGTACAAAATGGCAGCTGTTCAAAGATTCAAATAAATACCAATTTCTTTGAATACAAACAATTTTTATCATTTTAATTGTCATCATTGTTTATATCATTTTAAAGAGCTTTTTAAGCAAAGAAGAATGCCGCAAACCGCATTCAAAAAGGACCATCCGTTAAAAAATTACGGTTGTTTAAAGATTTAATAAAAATTGTTTTTTTCTTAAATCTTTATCTACGACCATTGCAATAAGCACCAATTATGGTATTACAGTAAACATTATAATGATATACATTAAAACACCAAAAACCAAGCAGTACTCTAATGACGACTTTAGAGTACTGGAGTCACTTTAGAGTACTGGTTCTAGACCAAGGAGGTTATATTACTATACTGGAGGTAGCACTGCCTTCACAAACAGCATCGGAAAGCGTGCCGCAGTTGGTACTTACTGATGTACCGTTCTTTGAGTCGATTCAACTGATTCAAAAACTGATGTAATCATTTCGGAGAGTTGAATCATGTTGATCTGATTCTCATTATGATTGAACGGTTTCTTTGCCTTAGAACAGGTAAGGCCAATTACGATATTATATAAATAATAGAAAAGAAAATGTTATTTTTTAAAACCTATGAATAAAGAATAATTAAAGTTCAATGTATAAGTGTTAGTATCCGGCCAGTAAATGACAACTTCACTCCTTATGTACAATTTTGCCATCAGCCATGTTATTATACAAACATTACTGTCGCTCAGCAATATTGTACCACTAAAAGAAAATTGTCCTACTAATTATGTTGCTTACCTGCCAAGTTTCTACCATAATTCTCGTATTTGCATAGTGACTGATTATATCAATTACTTTTAGCCCAGGTATCTGTTTTACTATTTTTACTTTATTTTGCCATTAAAGATATACCCAAAAATAAATTAGGTGAAGTTATTTTCAAACAAAAATCACCTAATAAGTACTCGTTAGCAGTTTATTATGAGTGTTTAATTCGTTGTTTAAAATGTTATTGATTTCCGGTTCCGGAATGAACCAAGCTCAAAATTGAGTCTTGACTCGACTGAATCACTCGATTGATTAGTTCATTTTGGGAAGTCGGAGAAATTGAGGTATTTTTCAAAGGTTGGTACTAACTGATGTACCATTTTTGTGATATTTTGTTCTAAACAGCCGGCACGCTGTTTTACTATGGAGTGCTGCCTCCAGTATAGTAATATAACCTCCTTGTTCTAGACCAATGAGAGCTCGGCATTTGACGGAAGTAGTGTCATAATAACAATTACGCAATTCGCAAATCAGCTGATTGTTGCATTACGATTCATGTTGGAGTTTACTTATCCCATCAGCTGATTGTTCCACAACGATTCATGGTTCAGTCTGCTTATTCGCCTAACCTCAAATTTTAGTTGACCTATTCCATCATTAGTAAAGTCATGAGTTTTGTTTAACTTTGGGGGGAATTTTGTCATATATTGTTGGTCGTAGATAAAATAGTGTATGCAACGATTGTATTATGCCTTTAAGCCACTCGTGAGATATTTAGAACACTCGCTTCGCTCGTGTTCTAACTTACATCTCACTCGTGCCTTAAAGGCATTCATTATACAATCGTTGCATAAACTACTATTAAACAACCGTAATTTTTTAACGGATGGTCCGTTAAAAAAAGTCCGTAAAAAAAAGAAAAGTGGAGTTTTCCTGATTATGTTAAGTCAACTGTTGTAAAACCTTTGCATAAAAAGGTTAATTTCGTTCTGGATGACTTCAATTGCCAATTTCAATTGCAGCTATATTTTCCAAAGTTTTGTGAGGGCTATCTCAGTCAGACTGTACCAGTTTAGTGTTCATTTTTATGACCAGTTGGATTTGTGAAGGGATGCTCTACTATCAATGTGATGTTCATGCTCTTGGATAAAGTGACGATTGCTCTCGATTGTGGTAAATCAGCCTATGGTGGTTTCTTTGATATTCTAAAAGCTTTCTACACGGTTTCATACAGTCTTTTGTTGGAAAAACTTGACAACATTGGTCTGCGTGATGTGACGAATCAATGATTTTAATCTTCCTGTCAAAACGCGGACAGTTTGTTGGAATACCGTTCAAACATTCAGTTCAAATACGAACGTGGTGTTACAGCCCATCATCAACAAGTATTTTTTCACGTTGACTTTGATGCTGCAATCCGTTTTTAATTAGAATATTTTGTTTTAAAAATGTCAACAATTTACTATTGGAAATCTTCAACAAATTTTAATTTCTTATGAACAAAATTTAAATACTGCAGTGTTTTAATAATTATTATCGTGGAACAAGCGTATTTTATAACTTTTACTTTCTCCCCCCTTTGGAGATAGTATTGTTTTCGTCAAAATTTTCGAATTCGAGTTGTTAGTGGATATATTCGTTTTAGTGCTCCCTGAATCCAAAAAAATGGTTTTTGGCGTGGTGTCTGTCAGTCTGTGTGTGTGTTTGGATGTGTGTGTGTGTGTGTGTGTGTGTGTGTGTGTGTGTGTGTGTGTGTGTGTGTGTGTGTGTGCGTGTGTGTGTGTGTGTAAACAAAGCTAGAGACGACACCAGTGGTCCGATTTTCATGAAATTTGGCATGGAGGTAAAGCCATGGTATCTCCAGGCGTATTTTTCTTTTTTTTTGAATTTTTGATTTTTAAGGGTATTTACTCCATAAAAGCCCATAAAAAATGACAAAGATCAAAATTTCTCAAAAACGGCTCTAACGATTTTTATAAAAATTTCATGGTTTTTAGTTCTTAAGGTGACAAACAAAATGACACCACCCGCATGTCTGTAAAAATTCAGGTTCAGAAGTTATGGGGGTTTAAGTGTTAAAAAATTCATATTTTTCAAATTTCACAAAATCCGTAACCTCTAATGAAAATATACTTGCAACCATTAAATTTGACTTCAAAAACTAAATAATTCAGTATCTTGAATCATTAGTTTACATCAACTTGTTGCGGAGATAATTGATATTTTAGTTTGACGGTAAACGCAGTACGTTGTCCAATGTTACTCTTATGGCAAATATTTAAAAACCGATATCTCCGTTATTTATTAACCGATTTTGATAGAATTTGGTAAGTATTTGTGTGATAATTAATTGTTAATTTGTTTTATTTCACTATATAAATTTTCTGGTTTTAAATGACATTAAGGGAGAAATAGGGTATCCGTTTCCTGATACCGTTTATTTTGCGTACTATACATAAATAATAAATGCAATTTTTATTTCAAAATGAATGAAAGTTAATTTTGAAGGGAGTATATACAAAATCCTAGGTGAGGAAAGAATTCTCTTATCAAGTCGCTCAATCCCTGAAGGCGTCGAGAGGTCTGAGGAGGTGAACCGGTTTCGCATGAATGGGAGGGCAAAAACTGTGATATGAAACTGTGCAATGAAGTGAGCTATGGGCGAGGACGCGGCCTGGCCGGTCAGGCCATCCTCGCCGGGGTGTCACCCCATCTCTCAAAATATATGTATGAGTCTTTTTATCTGGTAAAAGAAAAATCTTATTTGCACATTGACTAGTCGAGTGTTAATCATTTTCCAAAAAATAAAATAAATAAATAAATAAAATATATAATAATAAGTTTTGAGCATGGGGTTATCCGCAAAACTTGAGCGCCGCCGGAAAATACGACTTTTGGCAGTAGTAATGAAATAAACTATTCTTCTGTCAAACACGTTACTAAACAAATTTTATTTGATTAATGAACATATTGATATGTCCAATGTGTTATGTCCACAGTTACATTTTCTTTGTGTTTTTGCCATGAAGTGATTAATTTAGTAAACATGTTCGAAAAGAATTGCTATTGATTGTTGAAGTTATTGTTCTTACCTTATATTACAAGGAAATATTATTGCAAATCACAATAACCTCTGAGATTATGGGAAAGATTAATGATTAAGTTTATTTTTATGTTTAAATGTAAAGTGGTAAAACCTCGGACGAGTTCATAAACCAGCCCGTTGGGCTCCGGAAAGGGGGGTAAAGGGGGATAAACCCCCTAAAAATGGGTTTTTGGGTTTTTCACGTGGAAAAATTAAAATAACCTAATTTTTGTTAGCACCATTGAATGTAGCTCGAAAAATACAAACAATTTTGTATTTTGAATCATTGCTCTATGTCCATTGGTTCCCGGGATATTGAAAGTGGAAAACAGTACGTTATCCCAATGTTAACCTTTGGGAAATAAGAAAATTCTATATCTCGCTTGATTCTCAACATTTTAACTGAATACAACTTGGTTTGTGGCTTCATCTAGATGATATCTAATGTATAATAGTCTAAAATCCCCGATATTTCCATGTTTGTGGCAGCAAACCTGCATACTCATTCCCCATATTATCCTTATAGCAAATAAAAAATTCGATGTCTTCCTCATTTCTTAGCATATATCTTGGTAAAACGTGGTATATGGCTTCTTCTAGTTCAGATTTACTAGATATTGGAATAAAACCAACCAGTTTTAACAGACCTGTTGCAGCAAACCTGCATACGCATTGCCCATGTTAATTTTTTTGGAGCTTACAAAAACATGTCATATCTCGCAATGGTGGATTGAAATATGTTGTTTTGCATTTGAAATTCGCTGAGCATGCAGATCTGCGAATTTGTGAAAGGTCTTCTCGATACTGTATTTGTTTTAGCGAATTTCCCCTATAGGGAAGAAGCTATTACCGTAGGTCTCATGGTAAGACCTAAGCCCGAGACCATGATAACTTTTCGTTTTAGGGCCACCAGAAGCAAAAAACACCATTCGTTCGAATTTTAGCGAATTTCCCCTATAGGGAAGAAGCTATTACCGTAGGTCTCATGGTAAGACCTAAGCCCGAGACCATGATAACTTTTCATTTTAGGGCCACCAGAAGCAAAAAACACCATTCGTTCGAATTTTTATATATCTATCCATCTATCTGTCTATATATATATATATATATATATATATATATGTGTGTGTGTGTGTGTGTGTGTGTGTGTGTGTGTGTGTGTGTGTGTGTGTGTGTGTCTGTCAGCACGATAGCGGCCGTAAATATGGTCCGATCTTAATGAAATTTGGAACAGACATGTAAAGTGGTAATCGATTGGACGAGTTCGTGAACCAGCCCAATCGGACCACCGGAAGGGGGGGGGTAAAGGGGGATAAACCCCCCCCAAAAATGGGTATTTTGAGTTTTTCACATAGAAAAATAAAATTTATCGAATCTTTGTTGGCACCATTGAATTCAGCTTAAAAAACAAACAATTCAGTGTTTTGAATCATTGCTCTATGTTTATTGGTTACCGAGATATTGAAAGTGGTAAACACAGTACGTTGTCCCAATGTTAACCTTATGGGGAATAAGTAAAATTCTATATCTCGCTTATTTCTCAACGTATCTGGTTAAAACTTGGTTTGTGGCTTCATCTAGATGAGATCTAATGTATTTTAGTCTAAAATCCCAGAAATTTCAATTTTTGTGGCAGCAAACCTGCATAATCATTCCCCATGTTATCCTTATGGGAAATAAAAAAATTATATATCTTACTTATTTTTTTACATTTCTTGACAAAACTTGGTATATGGCTTCTTCAACTTAAGATCTACTAATTAATTAATCAAAACTAACCAGTTTTAACATACCTGTTGCAGCAAACCTGCATACTCATTCCCCATGTTATTCTTATGGAGGTTACAAAACACGTCAAATCTCGCTAAGTTGGATTGAAATATGTTGTTTTGCATTTGAAATTCGCTGAGTATGCAGGTCTGCTGCAACGGGGGTATTTATATATCTATCTATCTATCTATCTATATATATATATATATATATATGTGTGTGTGTGTGTCTGTCAGCACGATAGCGGCCGTAAATATGATCCGATCTTAATGAAATTTGGAACAGACATGTAAAGTGGTAATCGAATGGACGAGTTCGTGAACCAGCCCGATCGGACCACCGGAAGGGGGGGTAAGGGGGAATAAACACCCCCAAAAACGGGTTTTTTGGGTTTTTTACATATAAAAATAAAATTTATCGAATCTTTGTTGGCACCATTGAATTCAGCTCAAAAAAGCAAACAATTTAGTGTTTTGAATCATTGCTCTATGTTTATTGGTTACCGAGATATTGAAAGTGGTAAACACAGTACGTTGTCCCAATGTTAACCTTAGGGGGAATAAGTAAAATTCTATATCTCGCTTATTTCTCAACATATCTGGATAAAACTTGGTTTGTGGCTTCATCTAGATGAGATATAATGTGTTTTAGTCTAAAATCCCCGAAATTTCAATTTTTGGTGGCAGCAAACCTGCATAATCATTCCCCATGTTATCCTTATGGGAAATAAAAAAATTCTATATCTTACTTATTTTTTAACATTTCTTGACAAAACTTGGTATATGGCTTCTTCTAGTTAAGATCTACTAAATAATGAATTAAAACCAACCAGTTTTAACATACCTGTTGCAGCAAACCTGCATAATCATTCCCCATGTTATTCTAATGGAGATTACAAAACATGTAAAATCTCGCTAAGTTGGATTGAAATACCATTTGTTGTGTTGCATCTGAAATTCGCAGAGTATGCAGGTCTGCTGCAACGGGGGTATTTTTATTTGGCGGAGATATACAACTCATTAAATTTAGTTGTATGGCGATCCAAGCACAAAGTCTTTGCTTTACTATATACAGATTGCGGCGTAATTTTCATCCTATTTTCTATTATGGTTTAGATATTATCTTCGATTATATGATTGGCCAGTTACTTGAGGAATAAATCGGAAGCCCCTTTCCCAAACAAGAGCATTCAAAGGGGGCGTAAAGCCATAAAAGCACAAAATTAGAGGTTTTTGGCCTAAAATGGGTACCTCGAGCCTTGAAATTCAATTCGCTCTCTCGTGTCAGCTTGCTGCATGAGAATCCGTTTTTACTTATAAAATAGATGTCCAGATATCAATGATATAACTGGAATCCTTGACATCCTCATTCCACCCCCATAATCTGCCCTTTAGCTCTTTGTCACGGCGGACGCCCTGGAAGCTGCTCGCCGAGTGACCGCAGGCACGTGGAGGGATGTCCACCCCCGGCCAGGCTGCCACCGCCCGGACAGGTGAGGACGACACTGCCTCTACTTCCGTTCTCAGGTTTCCGTCTCCGGATATCGGCTGCCGCTTCCGGAAGTATTAGGTGCGAGTGACCAGGCCTGATCCGGGGGAAATGGTGCTCGCCTTTATTGATTGGTCCTGGGGTCCTATTATTCGGACAAGGCAAAGAGCATTGCTTCAAATAATTTAAAAAAACTATGTTTGCTTTATCCGTTTATAAATAATTCAATTAAGGCTTTTGACGTAGGCTTACATTCTCAAAAGTCAAAGTCTATCTAGTTTTCTCAGGTCGCTGATGATCATAGTCTTTGTTTGTATTTCTGAATTTACATGCTCAAGTACGACGACTAATAACTATTGTAATTCTTATAATAGTAATTTTTGTATACTTGTATGTATGCTTGAAAACATACAAGAATAGTTACCTGTGTAGATCTGTAGACGTTTTTGAGTTAGAGTTAAGTAATAAGTTATTTCCAAAAATTTAAAAAGGTTTAAAAGTCGTGTTTGAGGTAATTTGTGCAATCCGTCAATCAATTAGTAAGCAAGTGTGCATTGCTCATAAAGAATTTAGGTATAGGATGAGAATGATAAAGAAATTTAAAAAAGTCAAAACATGTTTGCAAACTCTGCTATCTGTCAAAAGAAATGCTATTTCGTCAAGGAATATGAAAAGGCATAAAAAGGGAATCGATCTATCAAATCCAGGTCTAGTCGAAACCACCCCTAATTAAAATGTCAAAATTCCTCGGCAATCCCTGCCGTGCTTCAGTCGCCATCTTGAAAACCCCATTTCCGGTGGTTCCGTGTTCCCCTACACATTTCTTCAATCAACGCGAAAATCATGAGATGTGAAAGAATAACCAAACGTAGGTATGGTGTGTATGGTAGTGGTGTTTTTGTTGAGGATACAATTTCCAAAACAATAAGAATGATCATGTATAAACAATTTTAAAAACAACTTCAAATATTAATAATTTTCTAGGATGTAATTCTAATACCTTTGTCATAAAGAGTACATGTAAAATTCAATGCAAAATACATTCCCATTACTATATACAAGAAAAAATTACAGTTTGTGTGAAGAAAATAACACTACACATGACCATGGGACAAGAAATATGGATAAATTGAAGTTACAACGAACGAGATACTCTAAAACACAAAGAGCATTTACATACACAAATATAAAGCTATACAATAAGCTACCATCAAACATAAAAAAATTACGTGATGACAAATTAAAAAGTACAGGAAGACATTCTTAACAAATCATCGTATTTATGATACAAATGAATTTTTTAAGCTGAAATTTTTATAATGTTATAATATATATATATATATATAATGAATATTTTGTAAAACATTGTAATGCACCAAATGGTGCCATATACAATAAAGAATTATTATTATTGAAAAAAGGGCTAAACCTTTTTATCGTAATGAATAATAAATTGTATTCAAATAGATTCGTGATAAAAATTCCAGTTATTTGACATCTCAATCATTAAAACTGGTTCACAGTAAACATGACGGTGAGCTCAAAAAAGGATACATCTTAAGGAATTTGTAAAAAAATAACGCTATAGAATCATTTTTTGAGCTTACCCACTTCTTTATAGGGAACCAATTTTGATGATTGAGATGTCAAATAACTGGAATTTTCATAAGGATTCTTTTAATATGATTTAATATTCATCAAAATCAAAGGGCCTCGGCAGGGGCCTCGGCTCCTTAAGAAAGTATCTTACATAAAATTTACGGATCTTCTCCGTTATACGTATACTACTGTTTCGGGTTTGTTTTTCAAGCTTGATTTTGGTAAGTTAGGCTAGGATAGGGTAGGTTAGGTAACCTAACCTAACCTAACATAACCTACCCTAACCTTATCTAACCTAACCTTACCTAACCTAACCAAATGCAACTGGGACCATTAGACGGCCTGACGCTGGCTTATCGCGTCGGGTTTGTTTTCCAAGCTTGATTTTGGTAAGTTAGGCTAGGATAGGTTAGGTTACGTAACCTAACCTAAACTAACCTAACCTAACATAACCTAACCTAACCTTACCTAACCTAACCTAACCTAACCAACTGCAACTGGGACCATTAGACGGCCAGACGCTGGCTTAACGGTAGATAAGATAACGAAACCGCAGGTAAAATATTCTTACAACGAATTTCCACTTAAAAACGAATATTTGACCTAGTTTATGGTGCTCGGTCAAACATCAAGCTAGAAGGGTAAATTTGGAATGGTGGTTTACATGTATTCCTTGTTGCAGAGGTAGTAGAGTTACAAATATTTAGAAAATTATTTATATCAGAGGTTATTATTTTAAAAATTGATTATTCATGTTTACACTCATTTCACAGTAAATTATATCCTCTACAAAACTTTAATCACAAGAAGGACTGAAGGACTTTTTTCGTATATCCCTTATGGTTTTTGTGTTGCAAAAAAACACTGACCGTGAATGGGGTTTCCAAGATGGCGGTAGTGATTTCCAGGGAATTTCGACAATTTAATCATGGAGGGTTTCTTAATATATCTGTGCGGTGTTTCGACTTGGTCAGGATTTTTAGGTCGATTTTCATAAAATATTTGAACTAATTTCAGCGTGTGGAATGAAGATTGCGTAGAGTATTAAAAACTGTTAAGGCTATGAAGATAATGCCAAGGATTTTTATCGTTTGATAAGCTGGTAAAAATTAAATATTTTCAAGCAATGTACAGTCCAAAAGGCACTTAAGAGTCCTCCCTACCCAGCCAAAAATGTTCAAAAACAGCTCTCACGCGGACCCATATAGGCGCCCCATGAGGTAAGGAAAATTTTTAAATTCAATATAGTTGTAACGAGAAATGTCCAAACTACAAGAATTGCTTTTTGGAATTTTGATAACTTAAATAGTTTTTTTTTTCTATAATCAACTTAAATTAGTCAACTTTGGACATTAATATAACGTGTTTTTATGACTTCAGGGGTTCCACAGGGGCCTAACCTTGGTCCCGTACTTTTTAATTTATTTATTAATGATATTGTTAACTGTATAAAAACTTCACAGATTTTACTTTATGCAGATGATCTCAAATTGTATAGAATAGTCAATAACCAGCTGGACTCTAAAGCATTACAGGCGGATTTGGATGCAATTGTAGCGTGGAGTATTAGAAATAACATTAATTTTAATATTAACAAATGTAAAGTCATGAAATTTACTAGGAAAAAATATCTACTTTAAATGATTATTCTATTGATGGTACAACTCTTGAAAGAGTGTATGATTTTAAGGATTTGGGATTGATTTTAGACCCTACTTTGAATTTTAATCAACTCATTTTCTCTATTATAAGTAAGGCTTATAGAAACTTAGGATTTATTATTAGACAGTCTCATAATTTTCACTCAATTTCAACATTAAAATCATTGTACGTATCACTTGTTAGGTCTAATTTGGAATTTGCTAGTATAGTGTGGATTCCTTATTTTTCTGTTCACATTAATTCAATTGAGAAAGTTCAGAAGAAGTTTTTGCGCTATTTATATTTTAAAGAAACTGGTCACTATACTTTTGAGTTTTCATATACAGTAATCAGCTTTTAAGTATTTTTGAAATGGAAAGTCTTGAGAAAAGAAGAAAATCGGCACATTTACAATTTCTTTTTAAATTGTTCAGAAGTGAAATAATGGATTCATTTTGTTTGTCTAAAATTAATTTTTATGCTCCAACATTTAACAATAGGTCACAAAATGTGTTTCATATTAATTTTCGCGCACAAGGGTACAGTTTTCATCACCTTTAAACACAATGATGAGATTATATAACTCCTTGTCGGGAGAAGTTGATATATTTTCAAATTATATTTACTAATACAAAAGATATTGTCAAAGGGGTTTAAATTGATAGCTTGAACCAATCAATTAAAATTAATTATTTCACTGTATATGTATAGGCCCTATAGATAGATAATTTTGAACTTCTAGTCAGCCTGCTGGAAAAGGAGGGGGGGAAGTATCTGCTATTTATTTTATTTATTGTTTTTTTTACTTATTTTCTCTCACTTTCTAGCCTAGTTATTGTTAAGTCTTAACAAAGTTTATTGTTGTTGATTATTGTTAATATTTATTATTATTTATTATTAGGCACTTCTGTTACTGTTATGCTTTTTTTGTTACTTACATTAATAGTGATAATTATGTTCGTGGCACTGGACTGGACTGAAATATTGTGGACTTTATGATAACTACATGTCTTCTTCTGCAACATGCACAATGTAATTGGGTATATAACCTGTATTTTTGCATGTAAAGTAAATAAATGAATTTTTCAAAAAAATAATAAATCAATTCCAGTAATTTAGAGTATTATTTATTTAAATAATATCGCATAGTATGGATATGTTAAAAATATGGGGGTTAAATGAGTCCGCGCGAAACCTCAGATCGTAAAATGTGCACTGATTTATAACATGAGCTCTTACGGAACCCAAGTTCCGAAAGTCGCCACTAGTGTCGCAGAAAACGAAAACTGGTGTGGGTGGGGAGGACTATTAATATGATGAAGATTCCACAAACTCTTTGAAACCCATGAAACGTTTTGTTGATTGTTATTTTTTCTTTTGCTAGAGTATTTTTGTCATATTTTTAGAATCGTATTAAGTACCTAAGAAATTGTTAGAGGAGGATCTTCCTCAACCTCTGAAGAAGAATATAAAGACTTGAATAGTAATAGTAGATTTAGAAAAGTAATCACTATTTCTAAACAATATAATACGTCTGAATATGAATGAAGGCGAAACAAACAGGCTATGTGCTGGATCTCCTGTATTAGGACTGTGACGAAACCCTATCTTAAAAAATCTAGCCGTTTCCAACTGACAGTTTAAAAATATAAGGAAAGAAAAAAATTAGCCTTGAGGTGTGTGGTGTGGTGTGTTATTATCTACCGCTGTCAAGCAATCGAAACTAAGAATAGTTTGCGAATAAAGTGTCAATAGGTATAATTATAATTATCATCTTAATTAAAGATAAAAATTAAGGGTTATTTATAGTTTAATGTAATTCCCTAAAATTTAGTAGCTAGTACATTTAGCTAAATGATCTGTACAGAAATTAAAATAAAATTAGATTTTGTAAATGTTAATGAATGTTTAACCCACTTATGTAATTTCAATGTAGCTTCCTCCTCCACCTCAGTACGAGGTTTTACCTCAGCAGGGGTGCGGTGTGCGGGAGGGACAGACCGCTGTGTTTCCTCAAGCCGCCACAGGGGGCAGCGCGCGCCACACAGCTGCGAACACATCATGCTGTATTGCTAATTAATTGGTAACCTCACTTTGCTACCTCTGGGATTCAGCTTCCAGGGTTTCATAAGTTGTTTTTTCTTATAGAAGAAGCTGGTAACGAAGGTCTCATGGTAAGACCTAAGGTCGACCATCATAAATTTCTGTTTTGGGGTCACCAGATGCCAAAACACCATGCATTCGTTCATTTTCATAAATATATGTATATATATATATATATGTGCGTGTGTGTGTGTGTGTGTGTGCGTGTGTGTGTGTGTGTGTGTGTGTGTGTGTGTGTGTGTGTGTGTGTGTGTGTGTGTGTGTGTGTGTGTGTGTGTGTGTGTGTGTGTGTGTGTGTGTGTGTGTGTGTGTGTGTGTGTGTGTGTGTGTGTGTGTGTGTGTGTGTGTGTGTGTGTGTGTGTGTGTGTGTGTGTGTGTGTGTGTGTGTGTGTGTGTGTGTGTGTGTGTGAAAAAGATCCGATGTGAATGAAATTTGGCACAGACATGTAAATTAGTAATTATTCGAAAGAGTTCGAAAACCAGCCCGATCGGACCATCGGAAGGGGGGTTAGAGGGGACCAAACCTACCAAAAATTAGTTGTTGGAATTTCTTACATAGAAAAATAAAAATTTACTTATATTGGTTTCGATCATTGAATTCAGCTTGAACAAAAAAACAAATAATTAATTTTGAATTATTGGTCTATGTCCATTGGTTACTTCAGATCGCAAGTGGTAAACGAAGTACGTTGCCCCTATGTTAACCTTATGGGAAACTAGCAGTTGCCCGTGGCTTCGCTCACCATGAATATTACAGCTGATCTTATTCAATATCACAATGTTTACATCCTTAAAAAATGTAAACATTGAAACTGAGGACGTTCACGGGGCGTAGCCCGAGGAGATTTTAAGGAAGTGAACAGGACAATGTATTTCCCAGGTTCAAGATCTACCTCTGTGTGAAATTTCAACCCAGTCGGTTCAGTATTTTGTGCGTTCACTTGCCACATACATACATACATACAGAATCCACCTCTTCTTTATAATAATTTAGATAGATAGATAAATAACATTCTATATCTGGCTTAGTTCTTAACGTATCTGAATGAAGCTTGGTATATGGCTTCATGTAGTTGATATCCATTGGATTATTACAGAAACCTCCCAATTTCACATTTCCATGGCAGCAAACCTGCATACTCATTTCCTATGTTATTCTTATGGAGAAATGGTGTATGTTCATTTTAGGATGAAAATTGATTTTATTTGATTTGAGGCTTCGTCGAATATGATAAGTGTAAATGATTTATTTTAGCATTTGAAATTCGCTGATTATGCATGTCTACTGCAACGGGGGTATCTTGTATATATAATATTTTTGCAAAGAAATTGTAAACGTGTGGAAAGTTAGGATGATGGAAGTGGACTCTAATTGAAGATCTTTACCCCAGATCTTTACCCCAGAGACACGGTAAAAATACAGAATTTTTTTGAAATTTACCAGAAAACGAAAAAACTGAATATAGATCTAAAAACGTCTGCTTTGTTTACATTAAAATATTTAGTTCTGTTGCTTGATTCAAACTCATGTGCCAGATATTAATGTAAGGTGGATCTTAAAGCCATTTAAGTTTACTAGATGTTACTTTCTACTATATTAAAGGATTGTTTTAATATAAATTTTCCCCTATTATAATAAGGGGATTTTAGTCTCCTTAAGCCACTAGTTAGATTCCGTTTATTTAAAATAAAAACATCGGTTCATTGCAGGAAATGAAGAGAGAAGTACACCTAAATAATTATTATAGGACGGGTTACTATGGATGTAAACAAATAATATTTCGTATATTTCGCAACAAGGGCCGAAAATGAGGTTTTTCAGGCTCGAGATCGTGTTTCAAATTCGAGACGAAGTCGAGAATTTGAAGCGATCGAGAGCTGCAAAATCCTTTCGGCCGAGGTGCGAACGCTATTTTTCACCATACTACACAATGAAATATACCCTAAATAATTAAAAAAAAAACTGATTATTATTTGACTCACTTGAAAACAAAACACAGCTATTACAATCATATGATCGCAACTATCCTGTCTTGAATGCCGTATGATTTTGTGATGTTCTGACGTTGTTTCAAGCAGATAATAAGCTGACTTTCGGCCCTAGGGCCCCCAACGTTTTCGGTCCTGTGGCGGCAAACGGTGTGTTTCGTTCCGCGTTTGACGTTTGTAAAACAGGTGATTTCGTCGTAGTGTGGTGAAAAGGCTTTTTCATCATACTGTCCCGAAAACAGCAGTTTTTAGTTCTCTAAATCATACGCAAAATGATCGTTTTTGGATCACTTCGAATAGGAGTACTGAAAAAACATATGGTAAATTTTGCCGTACTCTAATGTCAAAATTTGTTTATGTTACGTTTGAATGGTTGAACGATTTATTAACTTGTGTTTGTAAACAACTAATAGATGTGTAAATGACGGAGACTATTTTGGATAACCTCAGAATTAAGTAGTCTAATTTTTTAACGATTAAATGGTTATTTATACATTATGATGAAAATAGTTGTTCATCACACGGAGCAAAAGTGTCTCTTGGTACTCGATCGCATTTCCAAGCTCGGCTGCGCCTCGCCTGTAAATTACGATCTCGTACCAAAAAGAGTTACTTTCGCTCCTAGTAATGAAAACTACTATTATAAGATGAATAAAATGCTGCTTAGAAATCATCAATGCATACTTATTTTACTGATCTCAAATTTATTTTCGAGGCGAACGTTTCAGCTGGTCAAACATTTTGTTTCGTTCATTTATCGCCCTCCGTGACACTCGTTGCCACTCTAGTTTCCACTCAAGGAAGATTACCTTGATTGATCCAAATCTACACTAACTATCCTATCCACTCTAAATATTTAAAATAACTGCAAAATATAAGTACTTTGCTAACGAATTGTTTTATATATTGTGATAGGTAAGTTACCGTGGCGAGTACAATATGGATAGTGCTGCGACTTTCCCTTTTTTATTTTAATTGCAAAAAAAATCGCATATCATCAAACTATTATCTGATGACTGGTAACGGTAACGTGTTGTCTGATCAGGATCCCGTAATGAATTTCCCCTATCTGTTTCGCCGATTGTCGGATTGTCTGTCCCACAGCGGTATCCGGTGACCGGCTGATTACCCGCCGGCCGACCGCTGATCGGCAATCGGCAATCAGTAATCCGCGCCACGCGCCGTGCCGTCTCCGCCTGTCGGGTGGTGGTCTCGCCGGCGCGGCGCGGCGCGGCGCACTGTTTGATCCCAGCTTTCGCTAATGGATTGATTCTCATGTCCGACATAGTAATAATCATTTTTAAGTTCTTGTTTTTACGCCAAATTAGTTAGCATGTTTTATTGTTGTAAAGTATCGTGGTTTCATAAGAAACATGGGATACATAACATTTAATTCCGTCAAGGAAAATCATTATTTAATTTTTCATCATTGGACTTGGGGAATAGGTTTGGAATCGAGGATCAAAAATCATATAATAACCTTTTAATTAAAGAGCTTTTTCACCACCGGGTTCCCGAGTATAGCCTATAGAAATGCCGAGGCTTGAGGGATTGTTGTTAAAAGGGGGCTAAAACGCAATTCGGTGACGCCCTCGCAGGAGGGATACGTACTAATATTACTCCGCGATGGGAATAACCCCCGTTACAGCGGACCAGCATGCGTATTTACAATCCCCCTACGGGTTCAGTGCGCCGAACGGGAACCGGACGACTGCTACTAATTTTTGGTCTCTCTGTCCATGGCACTACTGCTCCGATCATTAGAGCGGATTAATTAGGGTCAACTCGCTTGGTTCGAAATGGCACTACTGCTCCAACCACCCGGACAGGTAGTCGCGGTACATCGAGGGAAATCGGGAATTTAAATTCCCCGTCACTTCTGCTTGACTGTTATGCCTCCTATAAATTAACAATTGCTTTATGACTTGTCAAGTTGGTTACGGAATAACAACAAAATGTAAACAAATTCAGTCACGAGTTTTATTGGAGCAATGAGCAAAAACTAAACCCAGATATTTTCCGATTGAATTTACACCAATACGCGGTCTCTAGTATAGCATATCAGACAATTTAAGGTAAAAAAGTAATTTAAGTTCAAAGCCCAGCATAGTTCAAGGAAAATAACATTTTTCGTAAGGGACTTAAACATTATATGGCGGGTAGTACAGCAGGCTCTTCATGGCTTATTAAGTTAAGAATGAAAGCAATACCCTTAAATTTTATTATTGATTCAGGGATAAATTATCAATATTTCCTGACTTATTTCTTCCTGAAAATTAGCTCATAAGACTCATGAGAATTTTGCGTCTAAATTTGAACTACTATAGATCACTTAAAAGCATGAAATACTTTTCCGCAAGCAAAGGATTTCCAACTCCATTGTACTTAGGAACACATTGTGGTACAGTTATTCATTAATACGAAGAACATGTGTCATCAAAGAAAGTAAACTGTTTCTAGTAAAAACGTCCAAAACCCATCAATTGCACTTACAGAGGGAGGAACGGTGCATTCCACCAGGTCCACTTATGAATGCCTAGGCATGCCGAGGGCATTTGAAAATGTTTGTTGACCTCCCGGGAAACCCTCACACGGCAAGAAAACTGTCATGTACTTCCGCCCTTCTACGTAGAGTTCAATTACATTCTGGATTGATCATTAACACCTGAGGTTGAACTTCTTTATCAATTCATCTGTTAAAGGTGCTGCTATACATACACGTCACGTCGCGTCCATTTTCAAATTGAATGAAACCTGTGTAATCAAATTGAACCGGCTATACATACACGTCACGCCATGGCACGGCCCGACTCGAATGCTCTGATGAGCATACACGGCCGAATCGGCCGAATTGGGACGCGACGCAACGTGACGTGACGTGACGTGACGTGTATGTATAGCTTACACCAACGTCCACTCGGCCATTTGGCTCTTAGAAACTAGAAAATGCGAATCGATGCGAATCGGTGCGAATCGATGCGAATATGTATAGCACCCCCTTAAACATTTTAGTTTTATTTACAATACTCTAAAAGCGATACCAAAAAGCGACTTTTTCACTTGGCTTGCGTAAAATGTTTAATTAATTTGAAAAATAATAAAAGTCTTATGTCACCCGTGCAACGAACGATTTTCGTAGAATAAGACATATTCGTAGAATAATATTAGGTAATAATTTAACGAACAGCCGGCGTTATTGATTTACTAGAACTAATTTAAAAAGTCAACGGCATCAATGAACATTGACCCTGTATATTTCAATGGTCGGTCAAAATGGATTTGAGCACAGGGGGTACGATTCCAGGGGGTTCAAATCCGGGGTAGGTACATAAATATATAGGTAAATAAATACCGGGGGCCAAGAGTCAGTAAATACTTCATAAAGTAGTTTTTTTACATTGGAGTGAATGTGCAAATATTTAGCCGTTCCGGGACTTTTTTACACACTGTATACAGGGTGTTCAAAAAATGTGGGGCAATAATTTACGTAGTGATTCCTTGGGTCAAAATAAGCAAAAAGGTTTATATAAACATAGGTCCTAAAGTGCTTCGATTTCTATCTGTGTGTCAGTTTATGATTATATCTAATCATATCTCACGAAGCACTTAATGTATAAACTCCAAACTTGGTATATGGGTAACCACTATTAAGAAATATTTTTGTAAGAAGTATCAAATTTCTACTTTGCACCATTTAAAAATGGCGACTATTTTTTGTTTTCAAAGCTAAATAACTTAAAAACCGTAAGTTTTAGAAAAACTATACAAATGACAAAAAAGTTGCGAAATTTAATTAATTAACGATGATATTCAGATTATAAGACTCGGACCAGTAATAATGGAGAAATTTTAAATTTTCCGAATAAAACATGCAAATATGAGACATAATGTTCTAAGGAACCATGTTTTTATGCAGAAAAGTTAAAATTTCTCCGTTATTCGTGGTCCGATTATCATAATCTTAATATCAGCATTAATTATATTAAATTCTGCAACTTTTTTGTCACTTGTATAATTTTTCTAAAATTTATGGTTTTTAAGATATTTAGCTATGAAAAAAACAGTCGCCATTTTGAAATGGTAAAAAGTAGAAATTTGATACTTTTTACAGAAATAGTTCTTAATAGTGGTTACCCATATACAAAGTTTGAAATTTATACGTTAAGCGCTTCGTGAGATATGATTAAATATGTAGAAATCATAAACAGACACACAGACGGAAAACGAAGCACTTAAGGACCTATGTTTATATAAACTTTTTTGCTTATTTTGACCCAAGGAATCACTACGTAAATTATTGCCCCACATTTTTTGAACACCCTGTATACAGGGTGTCCCGTAACTACCTGGTCAGATGTATATAGCGTTATAGCTTAGGTCAAGACTAACACATTTCACCATAGGAACATGGGTCTCTGGTGCATAGTTTTCCGTGTGTCTGTCTGTATGTGTTTTTTACAAACAAATTCATAACTACCAAACTGTTTGAGCTACAGTGTTGCGATTTTGCACATCTACGTTTAAAAGTATACCAAAATATCATGAACCGTTTCAAAATGGCGGCCATTTAAATTTTTTGATGCCAAATTTCACGAAAAAAGATAATTTAAACAGATAATTGCAAGATTCATAAAAGTAAGTCCATTTTATCTATTTTTCCATGATACCTTGTTTGAAGAATCACTGAGAAATTAGTTTTTTCGTAATCGATGACCACTTTTCCCCATATAAACTATGTTAAAACACGGGGTGTTAAAAATCAAACTTTAACGGCTTATATCCACTTTACTAGGTTTTAATTATCGTAACTTAATTTGAAAATAGGCTTGCTTTTAACTCAGGAACATTTTATTAATAATGAACTCAGGAACACTTTTACAGTATCGAATGTGTTTCAAATATAATTGTCTTATTTTTTAATAATTATCATATTTGATACATTATTATGATTATGCAAAAGTATAACTATTAATTTATGCTCTTCAAAATACTCGATTCGAAAAAAACTCGGGAACCCACGAGTATTTTCAAAAACTTGACGACTTCACTACTCGCACACCCCTATTACAAACAAAAGGATATTCAATCCGAAATTTTAGGTTTGGGGATCGAAAAAAGACATTAATTCGAAAAAAATGCAAATTCATTTAATTATTCTATTTGCTGTCCTTCAAAACAAAACCGTCCAGTTTAAACACCTTTTTATTGTAAACAGCCAAGCGCCAACATGCTCCTCAAGAGGTATAATAACTTTCCTAATTTTGTTAGATCTCCTAAGATCAAGTTCAATAAGCAGCATAGCAGAGGGTCCGCGGGGACAATATAATTCCCGTTTTCCCGTTGTCTGGCTACCTTGCGTCGACTACCTGTCCGGGCGGTAGGAGCAGTAGTGCCTTTTCGAACCAAGTAAGTTGACCCTCGTTAATCCCCTCTAATGATAGGAGCAGTCGTGCCATGGCCTGAGAGGCCAAAAATTAGTAGCAGTAGTGCCACAGCCCGCCGAACTCGTAGAGGAATTGTTATGCCCACGCGCGGCGAGCCACAACAATCCCCATATGGATTCAGCGCACTGCCGCCCCCCTCCCGCACCCCGCTCACCGCCATCGCTTGCTCAGACACTGGATGTGAATTGAATATTTCGTTTATCCCTTGTTTGTTTGTACAATAGAGTTGTCAACAAGCTTACTATTAAAACAACTATCATTGTTTAAGTTTGATAATTGTTCTGATATAAAATCCTGATAGTTTTCCTAGTTATAAAAGCAAATGATAGGCCTACACTCTATAACTAATTTAATTCAGATTGTAAAGTAAGATTAATTTTTATTCTGATGATGAGTCGATATTGTTTTGTTAATTTACTGACTCACTTTTCAGTTTTGTAATGAACTGTAGTAGGCCTAATAAATAAATAAATAATTATTAGAAAAAATTAATGATAACAATTTGTATATAGCTATTTGTCTGCGTTAGCACGATATAGGCGGATACAGCGTGCGGTGATCTATGGATTTTTTAACAATAGATTTTTAATTATTTAGGAAAATGGTAGTTACCATATCATACATGTCTATTTTATGTTCATTTATTCAGAATACAATTCTTTCATTAAACAAAACTGTTTGGCAGGTACACCAAATAACCCACTTTGAGGGATCACCCACATTATAGATATTTTTGTTAATAAGGAGTTCCAACATAAATCTTCTTAGTTAAATTATCTTAATCATGAACGTTTTAGTTTCTAGTAGTATTTTGTTTACATTACTTAAAATTATCTTATTGAGTCGAAAATGTTAAATTATTGTGCTCGAGCAACACTGCCTTAGTTGTTCCACATGCAGACCTCGCAATTTTTTTAGGCTGCGTGAAAAATTTATTGTTCATTATTAATCTATTATATTGGCAATTTTAGGCAAATAGACTATGTGAAAAACTAATAGATGTGCGGCGCAATGCAATTAAAATATAATAACAACGGCTAAAGTTTCCATTACGTCTAATGTACGATGTGCTGTAGTGATTTATTCATGTCAACTCTAGTAGTATACCTTTAAAGAGCTAGTAAAACAATTATCTGCTTAAACCAGTAATCCAGTAACTCAACGTTTAAAAGTAAGTAACGAAAATGATTTAGTGTTTAATAACTTTCCTTTTTGAATAGCAATAATCACGCTGTTTATAAATAAACGGAAAATTGGAAAAGATTTATAAAATATAATTTGGAAACTTAGGTAATACGGTTTTAATAAGTCTGTCTTCACTCCTTTAAAGTTAGAGAAATATTTTTTCAAACGGTAAATTATTTTGATAATAAAAGTTTAAACTTCACATTTTAATGCGAAACTACAAGACACCAAAGGCGTTTGTAACGTGTTCCGCTTTCTGGATTAAAAAATATATACCAAAACATTTATTTAAACGAGCTTCATTTTATTTTATTTTAGTACAATAGAATGATCCGCTCCTAAAACATCAGCTTTCAAACTCATCCTAACATTTTGCCCAGACTGTTGGAGACTGATACTAAACTACTCTCATTAAAATTATACAAGGATTGGGATTTTCATTTCGGAAACTCACAAAAACATATATAGATAGAATCAACCTTTGTTACTTCAGACATACTATTTAAGGAAAATTAGGGAACTTAAAAGAAAAACTGTGGCGTGTGTAGGTAACTCCCACCACGGCCGAACCCTATCGCCAGGCCGCCGCGGCACCGGTGTAGCATGCACGGATGAGACCATGCTAGAAGTGGCGCCGCAGGGAAATTCCCTGCAAGGCACGTGGCGTGAGGGAGTAATCTCACGCACTACTGCATCCAAGCAAGGCCCCTGGGGCCTTGATCCAAGCCCCTCTTTATTTATTCTTAAGTTTAAGATTTGGTAGGCGATATTGCTAATTATTAGCTATATGTCATTCTTCCGTATATTGAAAGCTAGAAATATGACATTTGTTAATAGATTATTTCAACCCAGACTCAAAATAAAAGACCTTTAAAAAATCATAGCAACTTTTTTCCAGCAACGACAAAAACCTGAAACTTGTAAATCAATATATCAATATATCAATATATATATATATATATATATATATATATATATATATATAAAAGAAGAGTTGTGTGTTGGTATATTTAGTGCTACAGCCAAAACTACAAGTCGTAGACCCATGATCTTGGTATCAAATTAAAGCTTGGAATCTCATGATCTGCACTATGGTGGTTGGGTTTCGATATCTTATTGGGTGTAGGCACAGGATCGTCCGAAAGGGACCTATGTCAAGGATTTTGAGAGTACTTGAGGTTTTATTTGTTTATATCAAAACACATGGTTTAATTTGAAAAGGTAACCGTGGTTAAAGTGGTTGCCAACAGAATGCAGCACCTACAATTGTTTTTGTACAACAGGCAATATATACAGAACCCTCTAAGTAGGGACACCTTATAGAAAAATGTAGTTCCCGCCGCCGAAAAAGAGATGGCGCCTCTTAGTCCGATTGGAATTGTAGTAGGAGTTTACGGATCAAGCTGACTTTCCAAAGTCAAGCAGCTGGTTGTAATAGTTTGACAGTTGTATGTTATTGTTTTGGGTAAACCTTTATCTCAAGTCGATAGTTATCGCCCTATCAGCCTTCTCCCCACGCTGTCCAAATTATTTGAAAAAGTCATCAAAAAACGCCTCGATTGTTACATAAATAATGCCTCTATAATACCCCCTCATCAGTTTGGTTTCCGTTCGCACCATTCGACAACTCACCAATTATTAAGAGTTACAGAGGACATCATAAATGGATTTGAAAGAAAATGCCATACTGCAGCTGTGTTCCTTGATGTACGTCAAGCCTTTGACAGAGTTTGGCATGATGGTTTGTTATTTAAACTGAGAGAATTTGGAGTCCCACGCTACCTACAAAACATAATCAAGAGTTTTCTTGACGATCGGACATTTCCGGTAAAAATTGATGGTACTCTATCAACGCCCAGACCAGTACGAGCCGGAGTCCCTCAAGGTGCAATTCTATCGCCTCTATTGTTCAATATCTACACATCAGACTTACCATCAACAACAAATGTCAAAACTGCTGTGTTCGCTGATGACACTCTCCTCTACTCCACTCATCATGACATTGAAATTGCCACCCTCAACGTCCAGGATGCTTTGAACGATTTAATGACTAGGTTCACAAAATGGAGAATAGCCATAAATCCGACTAAGAGCGAAGCAAAAATCTTTACCCTCCGTAAACCAGGAGATCCCCAAAATTTTGAAATTCTAGGTGAACAGATCCCTTGGAATCCCCCAGATCAAGGAATTAAATATCTAGGTGTTTATCTTGACCGAAAACTAAATTGGAAATTTCATATCAATAAAAAACTAAATTTGGCATATGGCAGGCTATCCAAATTATTTCCCCTTATGAACAAGAAATCTTCTTTATCTATAAAGAATGGTACACCCCTCTTTAAATCTCTTTTACGCCCTCTAATAACATATGCGTGCCCAATATGGGGTACAGCTTCTTCAGGTGCAACTAAAAAACTTCAAACCTTTCAAAACAAAGTTCTGAGGATAATTTTAAAATGCCCCTGGTATATTAGAAATAATCAACTACATCACGAACTAGGAATTGAACCTATTATCGACTTTATTAAGAAGACCTCTTCAAAGTTCTTTTCAAGACTTCATTTAACAAGTGGCATTACATTTTATAACACCGGCCAACCTTCTGACATCGGCAGACTCAGGCTGAAACCAAGGCTCCCTCAAGACGTCCTGTTGACGTAACTCAAGATGAAGACCAAAATTAAATCATTCATCAAGATTATATTACTTAAAATCATTATTGTGTGTTCTCTAGTGCCTGGGGGGCTAATTTGCTGACCCCAATTAACATTAACGTATAAAGTTAACGATTCTTATGTTAATACTTAGCCTGTATAGCAATGTATGCTGATCGGTTAATAAATATATTTAAAAAAAACCATAGTGTTTACCTGTTTTTGTTTACAAACATTCTCATTTTGACATTTTGGATGGTGAATAGAAGCGCTGACTATACGGGGCCCGCTTGAACTATTCCATGCATCAGCGCTAATTTCTGCTCTGCTTTTCGGCGGAGGAACTAAACAAATTAACATTGGATGTCCCTATTTAGAGGGTTCTGTATATATTGCAACAGGTGAATACAGTCTTATTTAGCAAATGTGTTTTTATTTACGTTTTCAATTAATTATTTAGTAAATGTTTACTGTAAGGTCATGTTATTAAAAAACATGAAGTGCACTAAACTGTAGAGTTACATATTTTTTGTTTTTAAATTCAAAGATAGTAATAAATAAGACGAAAATAATGTCAAAACGTAGGAGAAAATGTTTGCAATTCCGTATCTCATCACGTAAATGAACATTGCAAGAAAAAATGAAACAACGAAGAGAAAGAAACACATCTAAGGTATCACGGGAAAATTCACAGCGACATCAAGAAACACTGTCGTAGCAGATTTGGAACAGAAAGGGAGACAGACGCACAAGGTGATGAAATGTTAATCAGAACAGAGATATAACGGAGAACCTTCGAAAAAGGGATTAAACAGAAGAAGCTGAATTAAATTAAACAGTTTAAAAGCCGTTTACAAAAGGGCAAGGAACTATGATTTTGGCTGTAAAGTACACATTATTCCAATCAAATGTAGATTGTATTGAACACCCGAATGTAGTAATTTGCAAGATGGACAAAATTTGTAGTTATTGCATAGCACAAAGATTAATTCAAAAATAAAACACATATTATGTGCTGTTTGAAAGGGAAAATCAGACTGCTACCACCAAACATGCCACCGCCGGCTTTATCAAATGAATATAATATGTATGGAGAAACATTATAATACATTGAATTTTAGATTACATTAGACGTTATAATTCTTGCTTCCAAATTACATATTTTGGGCTACTATTTAGGCCTTTATAAGATTTTTCAACCCAGCGAAGCGGGTTAACAACAGCTAGTATGTTGTAAAAACATATTTTCTACAATCTATTAAAGTTTCATAGCGATTGGACTAGTAGTTAATACGGTATAAATTTTCTAAGTTTGCTGATGTATGAAAATCACCAAAAAACCGTACTTTTTTCAATCAACCTGCCTAAACACTTTCTTAAAACCAAACGAAAATGTTAAACATACATCAATAAACGCAGAATTAAATTCCTGAAATAACGATGCATTTTGTGTTTTTCTACCTCAACTGGTTACGTTGCAGTTAAAGCTCAAACTCGAGTATCTGAACTTTTTGACCCGAGAGTAGCGCCGAGCGGGAGCGGCTGAATCCGTAGGGGGATTGTTACAACTCGGGCCGTAGGCGCTCGGGGCCAAACAATCCCCAACTGGACTCAGCCACCGGCTGAAAAAAAATAAAAATTCTGAATTTTTTATTCAGAATTAAGTAAAATAAAAATTTTGTAGAATGGCCGGCTTGTTCTCCAGACCTTACACCTCTTGAATTTTTTTTGGAGGGGGGTCTTTATTAAAAGCAAAATTTATGACACAAAACCTGCTAATCTCGATGAATTAAAAGCACGGATTGAACATGCATGGCTAGTCACACCAGAAATATTGGCAAATGTGAGGCAGGCATTTGAATCCAGACTTTTTTCTGCCTGGAAGTGAATGGACATTTTGAGCAGTTAATCTAAATTTAATCGCGGTATTTTTTCTCTTTTTTCACTCGAATAATCATTGTTTCTTCATTATTTACGTGAGTGACAATTTCATTTGATTTTCAAAAAATTAAAACTTTGAACTGCCATAACTTTTCATAGGATTGACGTAGATACAGCTAGTTTGTGCCATTCTTTTTCTTCGACTACGACCTTTAAAATTATGTATAACTCGATAGGGGTATACAATTAAATATTTCGACTTACCCCCAAACTACCTTTTGGGGGGGTGAAAATTTACATACACTAAAAACCTCATTTTTTATCATATAAACATTCCCGGAATATTATTCTTTTATCTCTATTAATAAAAAAAATAACAGGGGGTGGAACTTTTGGGACACACGGATAATATAGATTTTTTTATTTCCCATAAAGATAACATCGGAAATGAATATGCAGGTTTGCTGGGGATAATTATTGGGGATTTTAGAATAATATACATGAGATATCATCATGGTGGAGCCAAAAACCAAGTTTTATTAAGTTATGTTGAAGAATAAGCGAGATATAGAACGACTGCATGTTCAGTGCACTACAACAAATAAATATTTTAACTTTAAGTTTTCTCGATTTTATAATTAGGCGTTTGAGTATATTCATAATTTAAAATTAAAGAGTTAAGTACGTTTCTTTAATTTACGTTATAACGCTACCGACTTAATGCGCAATGATCTAAAGCTACATAATTACATAAGCGAAATGTTTACGCCAAAATTTTGGGCATTTGGCAAATCGGAGGATGATAGGAGAGGCCTCGAATTGAAGGTCTTGATGCCAGGGACTCGGGAAAAATACTGGAATATCTTCAAGTTTGTCAGAAAATAAGATATAACGTAAAATATTTGCCTTTTAAAAAGCATTGTAATCTAAAAAAAAGTCAGCTTGTTTACATAAAAACAGTGTTGCTTATACTTGATTTAAAACCACATGCTTAATGTTAAAAACCCCAGTTTATTTAAAATCCAGCAAAATAGGTTAAACGTACAATACAAAATTGCGGTTTTTATTTTCTTTTCGGTTTTTATAATTTAGAGGTTTTATTCTATTTAAAATACAAGAGGAATTAAATATGTAAGCATGTTTTGTTTACATTATATCAAGTAGTAATAGCTGATGCAGATTTAAAGCCAATTAATTGATTTGTAATATTAAGATAATCGAATAAGCGCAGACTCTAGGGTCAGAGAACGTTTCCTTAGGATTTTTTGCGTGCATGTGAATTTAGGGGGTTCCACTAGGAATAATCATGGAGCCTTTTTCTAAGTATTTGAAGAATCGTTAACCACCCAGCATGTGATGTACCTTTTACGGAAAATATATTTACCGCATATTTATTCGCTAGTTTCTTTTGTATTTCAAATTATCTTCATTTGCATCCGTTGTTTAGTAAACGCAATTTTTCGCCAATGCTAATTTAATAGGATTTTTTTCTAATTCCTAAAATCAAATTGCTATATGAAACGGTTCAATGGATTCGCTTCAAAATGTATAGGCATCTTTTCGGCGAGCTATTAAACGTTTGAGGAAAAATTTAAAAATGATTAGAGCAACCGTTTTTTTAGTTATCGCGTTACGTACACAGTCACACACTAACTCACACAGTGATGGACAACGAATCTTTTGACTCCGCTAATACATAGATTCGCTTCACTTCGTTCGTTCATCAATAATAGACTGTATTGTTATGACATATACAGCTACTGACTAGTAGTCTCTTGGGGCCTAAGTTTCCTTTGAACATTTATTTCAACAGTAGGCCTATGATATAATTAAATAGCAATAGATTTCGTGCACAGGGAAATAGTTATTTGTGTGTTGAGTGAGTAAAGTACAACACTGTCTCACGAGTGAAAATATTGGCGCCCGAGCTTCCGAGGGCGAAGATTTTCACGAGGGAGGCAATGTGCTTTACTCTCGAAAAACACACAACATTTTCCCCCCACTTGCAATAATAAATACCCAATCGATATCAATTACATCAACTCAGTAATTAACAAACATTATCCATTTTGTTTCGATCTGCAATTAGCGTCTGCATGTGAGTAGCTACAACCATTCTTGCACCAGCATCAGCTGATTGTTGCAACAATCTTAAAAGTTTAATTATCAGCTGATTGTCGTCAATGTTGCTATGTGACCAAGGAGGTTATGTTAATATACTGGAGACAGCACTCCATAGTAAAACAGCGTGCTGGCTGTTTACAACAAAATATCTCAAACATGGTACATCAGTTAATACCAACCTTTGCAAAAGACATCAATTTCACTGACTTTCTAAAATGAACGAATCAATCGAATGATTCAGTCAAATCACGACTCAGTTTTGAGCTTGGTTCATTCCGGAACCGGAAATCATTAATATTTTAATTAAACACTTATAATAAACTGCTAACGAGTACTTATTAGTGATTTTTGTTTGAAAATAACTTCACCTAATTTATTTTTGGGTATATCTTTAATGGCAAAGTAGAGTAAAAACAGCAAAACAGATACCTGGGCTTAGAAGTAATTGACATAATCAGTCACTATGCAAATAATACGAGAATTACGGTAGAAACGTGGCAGGTAAGCAACTTAAATAGTAGGACTTTTATTTCTGTTAGTGGTTCAATATTGCTGAGCGACAATAAAACGTTCGTATAATAATATGGCTGAGGCAAAATCGTACATAAAGAGTGAAGTTGTCATTTACTGGTCGGATACTAACACTTATATATTGAACTTTAGATTAACTATTCTTTATTCATAGGTTTAAAAAAATAACATTTACTAAATCTATTATTTATATAATATCGAAGGCAAATAAACCGTTCAATCATAGTGAGAATCAGATCAACATGATTCAACTTTCAGAAATGATTACATCAGTTTTAGAATCAGTTGAATCGACTCAAAGAACGGTACATCAGTTATTTTATTTTTTTATCCACGCTGGAAGGGAGGTTAAAAATAGCCCTTACCCGCACCGAAATGCGGGCCCTCTACGCCGCTCGCCCAAGAGAGCTAAGCGACGAGCAGGGGTCTCCAACCTCTGACAGACAGCATCAGTGTCAGAGGCCCCGCCTCGAGGCTCGAGGCGGCTAGGAGCGTACAGTTGTCTGTACGTCTCCTTGGGCATACCTGCTAAAAAAAACCCTCGCGTGCTGTCACCACATAATTGCGATCGACCCGAGCGTCTGCTCATTGCGACATCGCAATGCGTGGCCTCTGGTCCCTTTCAGGACTCCGCGCTGCTGTCCCTTTCGGGACTCCTCAGTTGGTGTTCAACCGATCTTCTGCTGTCCTCGGTTCTGGGGTCACTCGAGACACCCGTCTGTCCTCTTCTGGCGCAGGACGGACATGACAAAGTCAGCCACTGCGTTCCAGCTGACGCTGCCCTGCAGCATCTTCCCCACGATGTTGTCCGGGGTCAGATGACCGCCGACCGAGTCGGTGAGGGCAGTCCGTTCTTCGTCAAAGCGACGGCACACGAAGAAAGTGTGATGCACGTCGTCTCCGTCGTGTCCGCAGTACTTGCACCTGGGCGAGTCGACCTTGCCCATTCGGTGGAGGTACAGACGGAAGTAGCCATGACCTGTCAGGAACTGGGTGAGGTAAAAATTCACCTCCCCGTGGTCGCGGCAAACCCACGGCTCCAGGTTCCTGATGAGTCGCCATGTCCACCTTCCGGTCGTGTCTTTGTCCCATCGACGCTGCCAGGCGGCCATTGTTTGGCCACGGGCCAGCTCGGCAGCCTCTTCCCATCCATCTCGGGAGCACGCCCCCAGATGGTCTTCTTCTCTTGCGCCAGCAGGTCGATTGGGATGACTCCCGCAATGACCAGCACCGCCGCCTGGGAGACCGTGCGATATGAGGACGCGACCCTGAGCGCGCCGCGTCTCTGCACCGTCAGCATGCGAGTCCGGTATTTCTTCACCTTCGTCGCATCTGCCCAGATCTCCGCTCCGTAGAGCATGATGGCCTGTGCCGTCGACAGCAACAGCCTCCGTTTCCCCTGACTCGGTCCTCCGATGTTGGCCATCAGTCTTCCGAGGCAGGACGTCACTTCGGCCGCCTTGTCGCACACGCTTCTGATGTGGTCCCAGTAGGTGAGCTTGTTGTCCAGCACCACCCCCAGGTACCTGGCCGTCCTCTGCGTCTCGATCACTTCGGTACCCACCCGCATCGGAATGATCGTTGGTATCCGCCTCCTCGTTAGCATGACTATCTCCGTTTTGGAAAGAGCCAGCTGAAGGCCGTGATCGCGCATCCAGCCTTCCACCAGGCGTATGACCTGATTCAGCCTCAATTGGGCCAACTCCGCGTTTCGTTCGGTGATGACCGCCGCCACGTCGTCGGCGTATCCCACGAGGAACGTTCCGTGTGGAATCTCAGTGCGGAGCAAGCTGTCATACGAGACATTCCAGAGATCCGGCCCCAGCACCGATCCCTGGGCTGCCCCAGAGGTGACGGCCCTGTTTACGAAACCCCGGTCCGTCTCGTACATCAGCCGCCGGTCCCTTAGGTAATCTCTCACCATGGCGAGGAGGTACCCAGGTAACCTGAATGTTCTTTCCAGTGCGACCAGAATGTCGCACCACCGTGCCGAGTTGAACGCGTTCTTGACATCAAGCGTGACCAGCAGCACGATCGGACGAGCCGCGTGACACGCCTGATCCGCTCGTGTCACCGAAGCTACGACCTCCGAGATGGCGCTGAGTGTCGAGTGGCCCTCTCTGAACCCGTGTTGTCGAGCCGAGAGGTCCCCTGCCGCTCGTACAGCCTCTCCGATTCTCGGTTTCAACAGCCTCTCCATCAGTTTTCCCGCCGTGTCCAGCATGCACAGAGGGCGGTACGACGATGGAGCGTCCGGTGGGCCCCGTTTTTTGCTCAGAAGGACGAGCTTGGCCAGTTTCCAGCGGGATGCGAACGCTCCCGCTTTCAAGCAGACGTTGTACATGTCCAGCAGGAGCTGAGGGTGGCATTTCGCCACCAGTTTCAGCACCTCTGACGGTACGTTGTCCGGGCCCGGGGCCTTATTGTTCTTCATGGAGCTGACCGCTCTCTCCAACTCTTGGCGCGTGAACAAAGGGACCTCTTCGGCGATCACCCTCAAAGGGGTGTCGTCTCTGACCCGGCGATCCGGGAACAGCCCGTCCACGATGGTCCGCATCTTCTCAGCCTCCATCGGCACGTACCCGGGTCCCTGCGCGAGTTTCCTCATGACCAGCTTGTACCCCTGTCCCCAGGGGTCGCTGTTCACGTCCTCGCGCAGTGCGCTCCAGCAGCGCGCCTTGCTTTCTTTGATCGCTTTGACCAGTTCTCTTTTTGCCGCTCTGTACTGGCTCGACCTCTCCGCCGCTTCGGGTCTGTCCCGGGAACGCTGGGCTCGCCGCCTGAGTCTCAGGCAGTTTCGCCGCAGCTCGGCGATGCGGTCGGTCCACCAGTACACCGGGCGCTTTCCGGTACGTGCCGACTTGCGGGGCATCGACGCGTCGCAAGCGCGACGAATGAGGCGCGATGTGGCTTCCACCACTGCCTCCGCGTCCGCCCTGCTTGGCTGGTCGTCCGGCATCTGGGGGATGTCCCCCATGCCGTTCTGCAGAGCCTCTGTCAGCCTCCGTTCGTCCATTCTCGCCAGGTTCCAGCCGAGCGGGCGCCGGCTGTTGCTGCGATTTCCTTGTCTTCTTTCGGCCAGCTCGAAGGTGATGTATTCGTGATCACTCCCCGAGTAATCACCCATCACCCTCCAGCCGACGATTCGGGAAGCCAGCCCTTCCGATGCCAGGATCACGTCGGGGATCGATTCCCCGAATCCCGGCCTCCGGTAGGTTGGCGTGTTCCCCTCGTTCATTGTCAGCAGCCCCAGCCTGGATGCCATCTCCAACAGCAACCTTCCTCGGGTGTCTGTATGTGGCATCCCCCACTCTCTCGCTCTGGCGTCGAAGTCGCCGGCCAGGAGACACGGACCGGCGATCGCTCGGATCGCGTCCTCCATGGCCTCCAACTTCTCCGTGAATCGTGGAATGCTGTCATTCGGGGAAAAATAACAGCTCACGAACGTGACTCCGTTGCTCGTGATCCAGGCGAAATTTTCGCCGTTCCCACTTCTTTCGATGGCCACGCGCGGGTCGGGCACCCACAGCACAGCCCATCCCGTGCGGTCAGGGAACCATAGTGGACCTTTAGCCCTGTGAGGCTCGCTCACGAAGACGAGAGATGTCCCCGTCTCCCAAACGATTTGGTCCACCAGGGAGCTTGCCGCGATGCTCCCATTTAGGTTTCCCTGGATGACCCTCAGCGTGCGCGCCTGTCAGTCTTCTTTGAGACCAAAAGGTCTCTGAAGGTCCGACAAGCGCCGGAGCCTTGGACATGATCCGACGGTCGGCCGTCGGTCGCCTTCTTGCAGGCTTCGCACGAGGGTGCCTGGCTACAAGCGGACGACTTGTGCCCGACACCACCACACTTCCAGCATGCCTCGCTGCGGTCCGGACCTTTGCACTCTCGTCGAGTGTGGCCGTACTCCAAACAGCGGAAGCATCGTGGGATCTCTACTCGAGTTCGCACTCGGCAGACAACCCACCCGACCTTGACCTTGCCCCTTTGCAGGAGCTTCTGGCCGCTTGAGGCGTCGATATGGACGACCGCCAACCTTTGCTCACGGGCGTTGGGTTTGGTCAGGAAGACCTTGAAGTCTCCCGTCTCCTGGCCCAACTCCCGCTTCAGAGCGTCGCTCACCTCTTCCGATGTGGAGCACGAATCGATCTCACCCATGATCTCCACACGCAGACGAGGGGCGACGCTCTTGAGCCTGTCGCCGGCGCCGAGCGCCGACTTCACTGACTCGGCAAATCGGGTCTGACCGCGGCCAGAACCCAGCTCGATAAGTACGCCGCCGTCATTGGTCCTGCGGAGACTGCGGACCTCCACACCCGACTGCTCGGGTTGGACGTCCCTCCGCAGCTTCCCAACGACGTCGGTGTAGGAGCGGCCTTGCCCCGGTTTGATGATGAGGACGTGCCTCATCTTCGCCCCAGAGCCGGTCGCCCTCGGCTTATTTGCCTTCGCAGGCGCACCTCGAGGGGGCACCTCTTGGGTGGCAGCCCGCCTCTTCTTCTCCCTCCTCCGGGCGGACTTTGACTTCACCTGAGTGAAGCCATCATCCGCCGGTTTCGGGGGATCGGTCGCTTTCTGTGGGAGCGAAGCTTTGGTGCCCCCGCCCGCAGCTGCAGGCGTCTGGGCACCCTTCGGCTTCCCACCATTCCTCTTCTTCGGAGGAGAAGTCATAGAAGACTTTTCCTCCGTCTTCTTCACCTCCCACGGCGTCGGGGGGAGCATCTGGGGTGAAGTCATAATAGACCCCTCCCCCACCGCCCCCGGCGTTGAGGAGGACGTCTTATTCCGCTTTTTGGGCGGCGACTTCTTCCTGGCTCTTTCCACGACCCGTCCGTGGATGAAGGGGACCGTCCGTGTCCCCTTCATGACGCTGACGGCTTCCTCGATCTTTGCGTCAGCCGTCCGAACACCATTGCTGATGTTCTTCTGGATGGCCATCGCATCACGGATCTGCCCCAGCGCTGCCACGATTTCGGCAATTGCCTCGTCCTCCGCAAGGTCGCAGTCATCGACCTGCCTTCGGACGACGTCTAACTCGGAGTCGTGCGGTCCGAGCGGCGGGGAATCGTCCCACGGGCTGCTCGGATGCTGCCGCTTCCGATCTCCGTCCTTCTTGGGGGTTCCGGTCTCCATGGCCACCGCCTCCGCCGATGGCCCAACCGCCGTGGCTTCGGGCACCGACTTCGAGGCGTCGGCCCTGGAGTCCGGCGACTTGAACGGAACTGGGGGAGGCGTACCAGTGCCTTCCCTCCCCCTGCATCCTCCTGCTTTGGAGCCCTTCCGGAACTCGGAGGGGTCCTCTTCAATCGTGAGCTCCGGCCGAAGGGCGACAGGTCAGCCCCCGATCCGGGACTCAGAACGTTTTTGATGCTCGCCTGATTTTCTGCCATCTTTGACATCGTGCTTCTGATCTGAAAAAGAAGAAACAAACCAAATCATTTATCAGTTATTACCAACTGCGGCACGCTTTCCAATGCAGTTTGTGAAGGCAGTGCTATCTCCAGTATAATATTATAACCTCCTTGTATGTGACTATCACAACCTATTACCTGGACAAATAAACAAATACAAAATGTTAACACAATGAACTATTTTACTGTCATGAAACACACATTGAAATAAATAATGATTAAATTGTTATTTTGTAATAATTATAAATTACTAATACCGAAAATCATACTAACTTTTGTTAATAAATACTGTCATCTGGATCATTTTGCAAGAACTGTTTTACTTAGTCTAAAGTGAAGCTTTTAGCTTTACTTGGTTTATAGCTAACATTTATACGCTTCAAAAAAAGCAATTACTTTTGTAAAACCACTGGTGTCTATGTTATTTTTAACATGAATTGTAGCTTTCACCATAGTAACATATATTATCCATAAGTAAGTAACATACCTTTGACTGTTCCGATAAGTCCACAAGTAATACATTTTCAGAGCAATTATTACTTTTTTTTCTTACCCCATTCCATAAATACGTAGCGTTTCTATTCCGGTAATAAATTAGCAGTAAAATTCTTATAGCTTCATCAAAAATATCTGTGGGGGTTAACGAATATTCAGAAATGGAATCCATCGTGTTTTAGTAATGACGACTGCACCTAACCTCAAAACATTAATAATTAATTATTGTTACAAGCTGAGCGCTATCGTGGCGCTATCTTCCCTTCCCTCTGTTAGCAAATGCCTCTAATCAGCTGTTAGGCGCAGGGTCGCCGGAATTGTACCCCCCGGATTTGTACCCCCCACAAAAAACGCCTACGTCATTTTGACGTCACAGGACGGGGGGTACAAATCCGGCCGCGAACTTTTAGGACGGATAAATTATGTATTTTGATCAACTGACATCTCACGGTTGGCTGAACAGTTGCATAATTGGTATAAATCCGGATTTGTACCCCCCGGATTTGTACCCCCCGTGGTCAGATTCTTAAGTCTGACCCCGGATTCGTACCCCCCGTGGCCGTATCCGTAAGTCCTACCCCGGATTTGTACCCCACGGATTTGTACCCCCTGTGCTCAAATCCATTTTGACGTCCATGGAAATATACCGGGTCAATATTCATTGATGTTGTTGACTTTTTTAATTAGTTCTCGTAAGTCAACGGCTGTTCGTTAAATTATTACCTAATATTATTCTACGAATATGTCTTATTCTACGAAAATCGTACGTTTCATGGGTGACGTATGACCTTTATTCAAGTATTTTTGCAAATAATTAAACACATAACGCAAGCCAAGTAAAAAACTTCGCTTTTTGGTTTCGTTTTTAGAATATTGTAAATACAATTAACATTTTTAACAGATGAATTGGAAAAGAAGTTCAACCTCAGGTGTTTAACGATCAATCTGGAATGTAATTGAACTCTACGTAGAAGGGCGGAAATACATTACAGCGGAAATACATTACAGGAGGCAGGAGGTCAACAAACATTTTCAAATGCCCTCGGCATGCCTCGGCATTCCTAAGTGGACCTGATGGAATGTACCGTTCCTCCCTCTGTAAGTACAATTGATGGGTTTTGGACGTTAACATATTTATTTTTGGGTATTCAGGTATTCTGTACTTGGAGTATTTGATAAAAACTGATCTGAGATCAATGCAGTGTTGTCCGTTAGAACATATTCTAAAATAATATATATACCGGAGGTTGGCGTATTGACTACTGATTTAAATGATTAACGAATGCATTCAATATGAATATCATAAAATAAAAATCAGCTTTATTTCTGTAATCAACAGTATATTTGTCAAATACCACTGACCTATCATCACACAGCCCAAACTACTCGACCTAGAACCTTGAAACCTTGCATGAGCGTTCCTCTCAGGGCATAAGCACCCACTAAGAACGGATTTTTAAAAATTCCCTCAGGGCTACGCCCTATGATACATCAAAGTTTGTTAACGTATAGGGAAGCTCATGTAGTTGTCATGGCAACCTTAAAATTAAATCTGAAATCCAAGGAAGTTTTTCTGTTTTTCAACGGGTAACACCGTGTTGATCAGCTAGTTATTTATATAGAAGTATCAGTCACAGCACATATTATTTACAAATAAATTAAATATTTACAAAATAAATTCACTAATGCCCTTATTTAATTAGTACCTGGTGAACTAAGCCTTGCTCGGTATTATTTTATGTTTACAATTTAATCCAATTACTATAAATAAAAACAATTCGAAAATATTCATGAACAATAAATGCAATTGTTATTACTCCGAGTAATTTTCATCTCTCACGCTGAATTTTTCCTAGATGACTGTAATTTGCAAATAGCTGTTATGATGACTTTATTTGTTTAAACTTTCCTTGTTTAGTTCGTTGCCATCATGGCAACTCGTAAGGCCAATGTTAAACTTTACAACTTCAAAATTTTATTACGTTTTACTACATTTTATTACGTTATTAGATTTTCTCTGCTAAGTAATCTGTAGATAACACGTTTTTGAGTCACATGTACATTTTATCTATTAATTGAACAGATTTCAAAATTTTGTCTACGCAGTTCTCTATTAAATATTAATAAAACCCATAACCAAGAGTAATAATCATACAATTTCAGGTAAAAGAGTAATTTCAGTTCAAAGCCAAGCATAGTTCAAGAGAAATAACATTTTTCTTCAGGGACTTAAACCTAATATGGCGGGTAGTACAGCAGGCTCTTAACAGCTTATTAAGTAAAGAATGAAAGCAATACCCTTAAATTTTATTATTGATTCAGGAACATAACTATCAATATATTTCCCGACTTATTTCTTCCTGAAAATTAGCTCATAAGTCTCATGAGAACTTTGCGTCTAAATTTGAACTATTATAGATCACTTAAAAGCATGAAATACTTTTCCGCGAGCAAAGGATTTCCAACTCCATTGTACCTAGGAACAAATTGTGGTTAAGTTATTTACTAAGCCGAAGAACACGTGTCAATCAATTAAAGCAAACTCTTTCCATTGAAAACGTCCAAAACCCATTACTTGCACATACAGAGGGAGGAACGGTACATTCCATCAGGTCCACTTAGGAATTCTGAGGGCATTTGAAAATATTTGTTGAACACCTGCCTCCCGGGAAACCCCTACACGGCGCGAAAACTGTTATGTGCGTTGAAAGTCATTAACTATTACGAAGAACATGTGTCAATCAAAGGAAGTAAACTGTTTCCAGTAAAAACGTCCAAAACCCATAAATTGCACTTACAGAGGGAGGAGCGGTACATTCCATCAGGTCCACTTAGGAATGCCGAGGCATGCCGAGGGCATTTGAAAATGTTTGTTGACCTCCTGCCTCCCGGGAAACCCTCATACGGCAAGAAAACTGTTATGTACTTCCGCCCTTCTACGTAGAGTTCAATTACATTCCAGATTGATCGTTAAACACCTGAGGTTGAACTTCATTTCCAATTCATCTGTTAAAAATGTTAACTGTATTTACAATATTCTAAATACCCCCGTTGCAGCAGACCTGCATACTCAGCGAATTTCAAGTGCAAAACAACATATTTCGATCAAACATAGCGAGATTTGACATGTTTTTGTAAGCTCCATAAGAATAACATGGGGAATGAGTATGCAGGTTTGCTGCTACAGGTATATTAAAACTACGTGGTTTTAATTCATTTTTTAGTAGATCTGAACTAGAAGAAGCCATTTACCAAGTTTTATCAAGATATGTCGAGAAATAAGCGAGATATAGAATTTTACTTATTTCCCATAAGGTTAACATTGGGACAACGTACTGTGTTTACCACTTTCAATATCTCGGTAACCAATGGACATAGAGCTATGATTCAAAATACTAAATTGTTTGTTTTTTTGGGCTGAATTCAATGGTGCCAATAAAAATTCGAAAGATTTTATTTTTCTATGTAAAAATCTCAAAAAACCCATTTTTGGGGGGGTTTACCCCCTTAACCCCCCCTTCCGGCGGTCCGATCGGGCTGGTTTACGAACTCGTCCGAATAATTACTACTTTACACATCTATGCCAAATTTCATTCCGATTGGACCATTTTTGCGCAAGATATCGTGCTTAAAGACACACACATATATATATATATATATAGATATATATATAGATATATAGATATATATATATATATATTTATGAAAGTGAACGAATGGTGTTTTTGGCATCTGAGGACCTCAAAAAGAAAAGTTTTGATGGTTTTAGGCTTAGGTCTTACCATGAGACCTACGGTAACAGCTTCTTCCCTATAGGGGAAATTCGCTAAAACGAAACCAAAAAGCGACGATTTTTACTTTGCTTTCGTTAAATGTTTAATTCATTGCAAAAATACTTGAATAAAAATCATACGTCACCCATGCAACGTACGATTTTCGTAGAATAAGACATATTCTTAGAATAATATTAGGTAATAATTTTACGAACAGCAGTTGATTTACGACAGCTAATTAAAAAAGTCAACAACATCAATGAATATTGACCAGGTACATTTCCATGGTCGGTCAAAATGGATTTGAGTACGGGGGTACAAATCCGGGGGGTACAAATCCGGGGTAGGTCTTGAGGATTTGGCCACGGGGGGTACAAATCCAGGGGGTACAATTCCGGGGTCAGACTTAAGAATTTGACCACGGGGGGTACAAATCCGGGGGGTACAAATCCGGGGTCAGACTTAAGAATCTGACCACGGGGGGTACAAATCCGGGGTAGGACTTTAAGATTTGGCCACGGGGGGTACAAATCCGGGGGGTACAATTCCGGGGTCAGTCTTAAGGAAAATAATTTAATATCAAACCAATTACGTGTTGATGATTTAATAATGTAATGGGGGGTACATTTCCAGTCGCGGGCTGTTTCTCGAGCGATTTAGGCCCCGCCTCCTGTGACGTCAAAATGACGTAGCATTTTTTGTGGGGGGTACAAATCCGGCGGGTACAAATCCGCTACCCCCATTTGTTGAGCTGCAACATATTTGCGTGTATGAGTGGAAATTTGAAGGCGCTCTAATTTTTGAATTATTGATTTCAATGTTTTTCTTATGGGTTTACTTCCGCTGAATGACAAACTATAATTTTACTCACGCATTACAAGGAGTAAAAAGCGCCTTAACATAGCAGGTGGGGGAAAATAGATTTATTGGAACAACAAAAACATTGGTAAACCGAGCAGAAAGCATTTGCAGATATACAACTTGCAAATGTTTTTGTTCGGTTTACTAATGTAATTTGGTTGAAACACATTTGGCTGGGATAGCAAATTTAGTTTGTAGCAATAACATAAAATTGGTGATTATAACAAACAAAATTAGTGTTGAAGTAGCAAATGTATGGAACATTTTGCTGGCAATACCAATGTGTTTGTTGTAAATACAATGCACATTAGTATTTATAGCGAATGTCTTTTCAACAAAGTAATACTAGTAAATCCAACAAAATAGTTTTGATAATTCCGACAAAACCATTTGTTGTATCAGCTAATAAATTGGTAAAATCGCTAAATAAAATGTGGTTTTGTTGATTTCACCAAGGCATTTTTTTCTGTGCACATTGTTTGTTAATTTCCAGTTGTTTAGCTTCCAGATTACTGTAGAATACTATTAGTGGTTTAAATTCTTGCTTCAAGTAATCAAAAAAAGGTTGCTGTGGCAACTAATTTCGGCTCGGGTGAGCCGTCATCGGGCCATACAAGGAGTCTTCATTTCACTTCAATTAGAGGAAGAATGACGACCATCAAGTGAAAGAAAGACTCCTTGTATTGCCCGATGACGGCTCACTCGAGCCGAAACTAGTTGCCAAAGCAACCTTTTTTGATTACTTGAATCAACTCACTTATAGCATTATTTGTTCAATTAGAGCAACGCATTGAATAACCTCTTCAAAATAGAGTGAATAATTTAAATAAGACAAATATTTAACTCCATAAGTAGTATGGCCTATTTATTCACACAGGGCACAGTAATTTTCCCCAAGATATCGGTTTCGGTGCGTTATGTCGCCCTGAGGTCGCCGTTGTGAAACGTCGCCGTCGGTCGGCTGATCTGACGTGATCCACGCCGGCTGAGGTCAGCTTGTGTTACAGACTCGTGCCGATGCCGCAACCCGACCCAGCCGCTGTGGCTTATGTATTTTGTGTCATATTATCTACGAAATGTAAACACTCCAACTATATAGCTCTCTCTGAGTCACAAAGAATTTTGAAACATAAACCTGAAAATGGTACTGTTTAATATAACCGCTTAATCTTTTCACAATCTATTGACGAATTTAACATCAGCAAGTATTTTTCCTTAAAGAGCATCAGAAATTTCACGATCAATACTAATGCTAATGTTGCATTTATTTAAGCTCTATATATACGTTTTGTTTGTAGACATTATCGAGTCAGATCTCTGTTAAACCTAAAGCAGCAAATAACTTGTCGATAAGCAAAAACCTATATATTAATTTGTAATAGTTCTGTTTGTTGTTGATACTGTGTTTAAAAATTATAAAAAAGCTCCATTGAAACTTAATGTTTACGATTATTTTAGATAATAGATGATAAAGTCAAGTAAATGCACAGGAATAAAAGTTCAATGATATAGCAGATTACCAAATAGAAGGATAGCCTACAGCTCGCAAAGAAAGCCCTGTCCATTTTAGCCGATTTTGTAAAAATATTTTCATTTAATTTATTGGTTTTAGATAGGATGTTTTACAAAAATCAATCATAATGTCCCGTGGCCTGCTCACCTTGGGGGAAATCTCGTGTGCCGGCCTTTCTGCGTAAAATTTAGGGATGTTGGTGTTTCAGGAGAGGGATTATAATAATTTAATCGTGGCTACAAATATGTAAACACAAAATAATTCTAGATCAACGAAACGCAAAATGTGAATGCCGTTTAGATTGGCGATAGCGGCGGCGCGCCGCCGCGGCGGGGCGGCGGCGGTGGTTCTGAGGGTTGGGGCGAGGGCAGAGGAGTGCGGCAGGATGGGGATGTTTTCCGACGATACGGCTTCCTCGATACTGCCCTTGTAAGGCATCGCTAACTTAATTACATCGACTAACATATTTGGAGAAATCAATGTCCAACGCCATTCTTTAAATATCATCATATATTTAATTTCGTAAGGCGATTATTTGCTTCAAAATTGTGGGCGTCTGGCTCGACGTAGAAAGATGGGAGAGGGCTCAAATTAAAGGTCTCTATCCCGTAATGGCGGGAAAAATAATGAAATTTCTTGAAATTCACCATAAAACGAGAAATAACGTAAAATATCTGCCATTTAAAAAGCATTGGGATCTAAAAACGTCTGCTTTGTTTACATAAAACATGATGCTGATACTTGATTGAAACCCATATGGTAGGCTAGATATCAATATAAGGTAGAATAGAATAATTTTGCTATGAAGGTATTTTGCACTATAATAAATAAGGATTGTTTGAATTTACACTCATTAGGGGCTTTTAGCCCCTTCAAGCCACTACTCATATATTTAATTTCGTAAGGCGATTCTTTGCGTCAAAATTGTGGGCGTCTGGCAAGTCGTAGAAAGATGGGAGAGGGCTCAAATTCAAGGTCTTCATTCCATGATGGCGGGAAAAATACTGAAATTGCTTTAAATTCACCAGAAATCAAGAAATAACGTAAAATATCTGCCATTTAAAAAGCATTGGGATCTAAAAGCGTCTGCTTTGTTTACATTCAAACATGTGGTGCTGATGCTTGATTCAAAGCCATATGCTAGATGTTGAAATATGGTTTTTTTTAAAAGGCAGCTAACTATGTTCAATGTACTATAACAAATAAATATTTCAACTTTAAAATTTTCAGACTTATTACGGCTTTGAATATACATTTATAATTTAAAATTATAAATAGTTACGTACGTTTGTTTCGTTTACTTTATAACGATGCCGATTTAATGCCAAATGATTGATATAAAATATTTATGTAAGCGAAACTTTAGCGCCGAAATTGTAGGCGTTTGGCAAATAGCAGGATAGTTGGAGATGGCTCAAATAGTTCTTGATGCCAGGGACTCGGGGAAAATACAGAAATTTCTTAAAGTTTATCAGAAAATAAGATATAACATTAAATATCTGCCATTTATAAATCATTGTAATCTAAAAACGTCTCCTTTGTTTACATTGAAACATGTGTTGCTTATACTTGATTTAAACCAAATGGTAGATGTTGATATATGGTTTATTTAAAATGCAGCAAAATAGGTTGAACCAAGGCCACACCTATTATTACTCTATGGCCACACTTAGTGTGGCCTTGGTTGAACGTACTATAACACATGACGGTTTTTTACTTTTAAATTTATTGTTTTTATAATTTAGTGATCTTAACCTTAAAAGCAAGAGGAGTTATATACGACTGTTACTTCTACATTGTTTCATGTTGTAGTAGGTGATGCTGATATAAAGCCAAGTGATTTGTAACATTTACACAATCTATTAAGTGCATAGGTTATAGGTACAGAGAATTCATTCATCATTTTTAAGGCCCAGCTCTACCAGTTTTATGTGTGGTCGGAAATGGTCATAGTTTTGACTGAGGAACAACAGAGAGTGCTGCACCAAAACTGAGTGCAACATCTCAACAACTGAGATCTGCAACAACTGAGTGCTGCACCGCTACTGAGTGCAACATCAACTTTAAATTTGTTCCTACCAAAATGGTTCACCTTTACATTTGGCCAATCAAAGTATATTTAATCTTGAATCTACCAAGACAAAGCAGTATTTACCCACGGGCAACCATAAACATGTGTTGAACGAAGGGTAAAATCCTCAATATTAACTATTTACCAAAATGTCAAACCTAACTTGGAAACCAAAGTTCAAAGGGTCCACTTGGTACGCCAAAGGCTCCAACGTGGAGCGTGGAGTCGTCGCTATCCTCTGATTTCATCCTTATTTATTTGCTTATTAGGTAAAATGTAGCCTCAATCGGAGATTTCTATAATAAGTACCCTTTAACTGTTCAATATGTTCTTTTGAACCAGGTGGAGGCTACACAACATTTGTTAACTTTTTTGTGTTGAATGTCATGACTTTCTTTGGGAAATTAATAAGTGCTGCAGTCTGTGGTTAAACTTAAGAATTTCTTAAAACCATGTCCTTATGTTTAATTGTAAACAAAGTGAACTGAGTTTTTTTTGAGATCGACGGATGGCGCCAATGTTCCAAAAGTTCAGCTCTTTACTATACTGAAGTAACGCCCTTTCTTAAAATTCTAAAACGTACTAGCAAATGTCAAAGTATCTTTAACATTACACTTTAAGCGTCAAACTGTTACCGAGTTGTGAGTGTGAAGAAAACAAATAATATCCAGCATTTGTATTTTATTTTAGGGGCTCTTGCCCCTACAAGCCACTAGTCATATATTTAATTTCGTAAGGCGTTTCTTTGCGTCAAAATTGTGGGCGACTGGCAAAACGTAGAAAGATGAGATAGGGCTCAAACTAAAGGTCTTTATTCCGTGACGGCGGAAAAATAATGAAATTGCTTGCAATTCACTAGAAAACGAGAAATAACGTAAAATACTGCCATTTAAAAAGCATTGGGATATAAAAACGTCTGCTTTGTTTACATGTGATGATTATACTGGATTGAAAACCATGTGGTAGGCTGGATATCAATTTGTGGTAAATTAAGTTTGCTAAGAATGTATTTTGTACTATAATAAATGAGGATTGTTTGAATTTTCCCTCACAAGGGGCTTTTAGTCCCTTCAAGCCACTAGTATATGGTTTAAAATGAAAACACAATTAATCAAAGGTGAGATTTTTTGGTTTAAACTATAAATCATTATTGGGTGTATATTATATTCCTCCTTCGTTCCTATAAAAGTATTTTATTCGTTAAATATAATCTGCATTAAATGTTGTATTACTGTGTAAAGATTCTTGATTTGAGTAGTAGGAGTGCAGTGGTCTCGAGCAAAAACTAGCCGGAATAATAATTTTTTGTCACTTCTCCTCCTTACTCCAAGACACATACTCGCCTATTAGTCATATTTATAGGCCATCTCTCGTCAAAAATTGTCAACAAAATTCCTCCCACTGCCTTAGTATATTTTTGAGTTAGTATATGTGCAACAACCGCTACATATATGGGTACATATATGGGCATATGCATGTATATGCGCATGTACATATATGGGTATATGTACATGTACTCCTCTATTAAAAATTATATTCCTCCTTACACCAATATTTTCTCTTAATGTTTAAATGGTTATTGAGAGTAAATAGAGGCTGTCTCTTGTTAAATATCTAGTTATAAGTAAGTGGTATATAGCTAGTATAAAATATCTCCAGCAACATATTGACTCTCACACTTCTACTAATGCGTTTATTCACACTTTTACTCAGACTTCTAAAAAATTAACATTGGTCTTTATTGTCCGATTTGTCTAATATTTGGATATAATGTTAAGTTAAGCAAGTGAACTAGTAAATACGATATGTTAATTAAATATAACTACATAATAACTTTTAAAATACAAAATTACAAAAAAAATATGTATAAACACTAACTTTGGTCTTTATTGTCTGATTTGTTTAATATTTGGATATGTTGCTAAGCTGAGCAAGTGCATATGTAAATGGTATATATTAATGATACCTACCCTGTATATTGTAAATAAAATAAAATTTAAAATTAACCTTGGTCTTTATTGTCTGATGTGTCTAATATTCGGATATGTTGTTAACCTAAGCAAGTGAACTTGTAAATAGCATATACTAATTAAATATAACGAATAACTTTTAAAATATAAAATTACAAAAATATATAAAAATGCTAACATTTGTATTTATTAACAGATTCGTCTAATATTTGAGTATGTCGTTAACCTAAGCAATTGTATGTGTAAATGGTATATATTAACTATACCTACCCTGTATATTGTAAATAAAAAAAATTTAATTAACTTTGGTATTTATTGACTGATATGTCTATAATTTTTATATGTCATAGTGTTAAGCAAATGCACTTGTAAATGGCATATATTAATCTTATCCACCTTGTATATTTTAAATAATAAAATTATCAACTTTGCTATTAAATGTCTGATTTGTTTAATATTTGGGTATTTTGTTAACTTAAGGTAGTATATTTGTAAATTACATATTAATCTTATCTGCTCTGTATATAAAATTATAAAATTGGCTAAAATTATTAACTTTGATGTTTACAATCTGAGTTGTCTAATATTTGTGTATGTCGTTAACCTAGGTAAGTGCAAGTGTAAATGGCATAAATCAATTTTATAGGTAAAATAAACAAAATGATATGCTTTTGGCTACCCTTTAATGTTAACCGATAAATTGAAATCCAATAATCATAGTATTTATAAATCTAGCAAAATAATAACTTTTATATGCCTGCATGGATAAAAAAATAAAATTTTTGTTATTATCGACATAGAAGCGGACATTAACAGAACTATACACAAAATACTTGTCTTTCTTTATGCTTGTTTGGTGTAGTCCTTATATTATCCAATTTAATTTTAATTTTATAATTAAAATCAAACTTTCCACTGTTTAGTTTGTTCTCTAACCAATAATTGGAGGCATATATGTTACGAATATTTTCCAATTGTATGATATATCTTTTCCTATTCCTATGTTCCACCTGTTTGATAGCACTTATTAAAAACTCTGCACCCTCTTCCAAATCTTCCAACCTATTATATTCTCTAAATTTTACAACGCCTTTTATGTCTTGCATTAACATAGCATTAGACACATCCAAGTCCTCTTGGATAGGAAGGATATCAGTATAATCCCAGTTATTGTTATGGAATTTTAAATTTTCTATCTTAGGAAATGAATGTCCAAAGTATGTCGCTGTTCCATTAGTATTGAAGGTTGCTAGTGGCTTGTTATTGAGTAAGTGTATTATGAGGGCCTCTTAAACAACAAAGAAAATTTTTTAGTGTAGGCCTAATACCCACCTTACCAGTGTTAAATAGGCCACTGCAAATTGTTTTGAAAGTAACGTAAACAATAATTCCTGTAATATTCTTAAAAAATTTCGCATTTCTTTTCTAAATATTCAAGGTATGAAGGATAAAAGTTTAATTTTAAATGAGTTTGCTAATGATTATGCACTAGATGTCATAAGTCTAAATGAACATTGGTTAAAACAGGTGGAAATCCAATTTGAAAAATTAGATGATCATTGTTTAATTAACAGTTTTTGTAGGGAAAACCATATCCATGGAGGTGTATCTACATATGCCTCTAAGGCTATAGCTGAGACTTTCTGTACACTTGATCTGAATCACTTATGTAATGAACTCCATTTTGAAGTAACAGGAATATTTTCAACTAAGTTAAAATTGATAATTGTAACTATTTATAGATCCCCTGACGGTTTGGTTGATATTTTTATAGATAGAATGGTAGACTTGTTTTTATACTTTTCTAGGCCTCAATGAAAAAAATTCAATATAGTTATTGGTGGTGATTTTAACACAGATTTTGACATGACAAGTAATAAGAAAAGTGCAGTCGAACTAAAGAATCTTCTTAGACAGTTTGATTTCAATTTCACAAACTCATTGACAACAAGGGTTAATGCCTGTTTAGATAACATTATAACAAATATGGACTTATCAATTGTCTCTTCTATTGTAACTGTATTTCCATATTCAGACCATGACTACCCTGGAAATTCCTGATCCTGATTGCAATACTAGTTCAGTTGAAAATAATATAGTAGTCTCTCGACCATTTGATGAATATAAATTGAATAATTTCATGACTGCACTTATGAATGAAAACTGGGAAATATTTTATGACAAAAGTAACCACTTTTCAGCTAGTGAAACGTTTAAAAGGTTTGTTCATATTTTCTCAGTGAATTTTAATATGTACATACCAAAAAGAAAATGTCATGTTAGTTTTAAGCTAAATAGAGGTAAGGGTAATTATGGTAGACAAAAATCTAAAAATAAATGGTACACTCCTGAATTGGCTAAAATGTTAATAAAAATATACGTTTGACTTACACGCTAAGTTTTATATAAATTTCCAAAATTTACAGACCTTGTCAAATTCCTGTAAAATATCTGAAAACTTATATTTAATAATTTATAAAATATATAATATTGATATAACATGTATTTTATATCTATAGATATAAATCTTTATAAAATATTTATAAACCTATATTTAATAATTTATAAAATATATAATATTGATCTAAAATGTATTTTGTACCTATACACATACATTTACAGGAATTTGACAAGGTCTGCAAATTTTGGAAATTTATATAAAACTTAAGGTGTAAGTCAAACATATATTTTTACACAAACATTACTTGTTCTGTCAATTGTCTACTTGCCATAAACAGACATTTAACAGAAAATTTACAACTATACTGGGTGTTCAAAAAGTCCCGGATCGGCTTTGTAATTTTTTTATTATTAAATATTGACCTACGAAACTTAGAACATGTCTCTTGGACACAAAATACTACTTTAGCAAGTATTCAGTGACCCCCTACCTCCTCAGGGGGACGGCCCACGAGGAGTCAGAAGAAAATCTTAAATGTAAGCATAGGTTAATATGTACATCAAATTAAAGCTATTTTCGAGTAGAATACAATGCCGCAAATCCGATCTCAATCGAATCACCGAATCCAAAATGGCGCCAGTTTAAACTTTTCTCAACTGAAATTTTTAACACCCTTTAAAATTCGATTTCAGACATTCTAAGCGTCCTTTCGTGATGCGGTTTGCGGCATGTTGTTGAGAATTTCATGCCCTTTAAAATTATGTACAGCACTACCTATGCTGGTCATCATCCATGCAAGACAATCCTTTAAGGTACCGTCGTCGCTCATGGAGGTGGTTTATGCCATAGGCTGTGCATAGGTCGATATGTATATCATTTTAAAGGGGTAATAAAGCAAAATTTAATGCCACAAACCGCATCTCGAACGGACCCTTAGAATGTCTGAAATTGGATATTTAAGGAGGTTAAAAATTGCAGTTGAGAAAAGTTTAAACTGCCGCCATTTTGGATCCGGTGATCCGATTGAGATTGGATTTGCAGCATTGTATTCTACTCAAAAAGAGCTTTAATTTGATGTACATATCAACCTATGCTTACTTTTAAGATTTTCTTCTGACTCCTCGTGGGCCCTCCCCCTGAGGAGGAAGGGGGTCACTGAATACTTGTTAAAACAGTATTTTGTGTCCAAGAGACATGTTCAAAGTTTTGTAGGTCAATATTTAATAATAAAAAAATTACAATGCCGATCCGGGACTTTTTGAACACCCTGTATTAAACAGATATATAATTTCTTTGCCCCTAATAGGCCAAGCAAATTAGACTTGTAGCACCCAAAATTAGAAACAGTCCCGGAAATCATTTTAATCCACCTCGGGCATCCTAAATAAGTTTAAAATAAGTTTGCGATGGATACTGACTGGTGCTTAACTTTTGGGAGGCAAAAAAACACCAAAATTGTGTACTTATTTTGGTTTTCTACTTATAACTCGAAAAGTGTGCATCATGGAAAAAAATGTCAAATTAAACTTTTAAAGAACATGAAATTCTGCATCGAATGACGTTTAAATCACTAGAATAGACCTTACCATTCAGCCATAATCGATCGTCAAAGTTCACTTATTTTAACGAAAAAACTAGCAGATGCTGCTCTCTGGCGGAGAACTTGGAAATGCGTAAGGATTAGACGACAGGAGAACGTTGTTCCTGTGTTTTCTTATTTAAGTTTTAGTTTTCTGAGTAATAATTATATTTCCTTCTTTCAATCGACATTTTTAAACATTTAGTAGATGGCATAATATGAATTTTTCATAAAAAATATTGTATGCATATTTTTTAAAAATATTTTTGTTACATATTCGAAACTATCATCATTTATACCCCGTAGTTTGGTAAAAGTATTTTGTCTCCGCAAGTAAAATGACTATCTCTAATAAAAAATGCATTTTTTTAATATGGTCAGGTGGATTTATTTAATATTTTAATGGCACCTCTTCTGTTACCCAATAAAAATTAATTTGTGCAATATTTGAAACCAATATAAGGGGGTTTTTATCTGTCACGTCCACATACACCCTCACAAACACCGACAAAAATGTTGTTTAAGGGTTACTTTTCATTCGGCCCAAGTAAATCCAGGACTACGACCATTTGACATTTTGACACTTTGACATTTTTTCCAGGATGCACACTTTTCGAGTTATAAGTAAAATACCCCCGTTGCAGCAGACCTGCATACTCAGCGAATTTCAAATGCAAAAGAACATATTTCAATCCAACTTAGTGAGATTTAACCCTTTCGGTCCCAGCACTTCAAAAATGAAACAAAAAATCTTTCCTTTTGTATTTTGTTTAATTAGTGTCTAGGAAGGCCAAAAATAATTTTTAATAATTTTTATCATTATTTATTTAAAAAATTTAAATTGTCCTTGGTTATGGACAAAGTGACTGGATGAAATTTTTTTAGTCAAAAATAAAAAATAAAGATCATATAAAACTTGAAAAAATTTGTTTTATTGAGAATAAAAACATCTAATAACCTTAAAGATATATTTTGGAGCCTATTTGTTACAATATTTCTTATGGTTATCATAAAAAGGGCCTTGTCTTTCGACAAGCCCACACTTTCCGCACTAAAAATCAGATTTACCCTAAGCACAAAATATAATAGGAAAAAAAATATTTTTTACCTTCTAAACATATAAGAAAAATAAACAAAAGCTTTGTTACCTCTTTGGTAAATTATTTATATAAAAAATATAAACTGTCCATGAAAATGGACAAAATGACTGGGATGATTTTTTACCCCAAATTTAGCAATTAAATACAAATTAAACAAAATTTTTTAATTTTGCCCTTGTCTAGGACCTAAAATAAATAAAAACAACAATATAATAGAAAAATTATGGTTTAATATTACTTATATACTGTAAATATATTTTACAGTAACAGAACACCCACTCACTGCTCAGTACAATTTTGTCCATGAACTTGGACAGTGATTTTTTAGGTTAGATGAGCATCAAGAACCTGTTGAGTCACATTGTCCACGTTCTGGGACACATAAGTGTAAGTAATTGTGGCATCAAAAATAATGAATGACATTCCATAACTAATGCATATGAAGTTATTATTATTATTATTTATTATTAGGCACTTTTATATTAGGAATGTATACAATAAAATTGCTGGTCGATGCCGGTGGTGCTGCCTTTATAATGGCAACAACAAATGTTGATGACCAATTAATAATCAACTGTTATGATTGTCACGATATTAATGATTTTAAACATATCACTGGGATTAAGGATAGTGAAATTTGTTGTCAGTGTTCTATAAGCATTGTGCATCAAAACATCCGAAGTTTTAAAAAGAATTTTGATGAATTTCTACTGGTTTTGCAAGGCTTAGATTACAAGGTATCATGCATAATTTTAACCGAAGCATGGTTGAATAATGATCACATTTTAACACCCCTCCCGGGGTACAACATATTTAAGTCAGAAAACAACCTTAATCAAAGTGACGGTTTGGTTGTCTACATTGACAACGCCTTATCGGTGTCCTGCAGCCAGCTGTTGCTCGGCGGGGTTGCTACGAGCCTGTCCTTGACCTTCAACTGGGCCGGTACGTCATGCGAACTTCTCTGTATTTATCGCAGTCCAAGCTCTTCGATACCACAATTTATTAATGGTCTTGGTGACTATTTTTCTGGTAATATAACAAATAAGACCCTAAAAATTATTGCAGGCGATATCAATATTGACATTTTAAATCCGCAAATCAACTCTGTCGAGGAATGCTATCTTGATTTGTTATCGGACTTGGGATTCATTTCATGTATCGATAAAGCCACAAGACCTGCCAGTAATACATGTATTGATCATTTTTTTGCCAAGTTACCCTTTAAACTCACTGCCTCTTCTGCCGTTATACATTCTGCTGTCACAGATCATTATTTAACTTTTTTAGGAATATTTACCGACTCATGTAAATCAAATAGTAATTCATCCACATTATTTAAAAAAATTGATTGGGCCAAAGTTCAGCAAAGCCTGGAACAACAAAATTGGGACAGCATTCTTAATTGTGAGGATGTAGATTTCGCTTCCGAGAGACTCATAAATTCTGTTGATTCTATCCTAAGCTGTCATACTACCTTAACTAAGAAACCTGCCCGCTCTTTCAAAATCAAACCATGGATAACCATTGGCCTAATAAATTCTATTCGCCGTCGCGACAAAATGAGCAAAAGACTTAAGAAGGAACCATTTAACGCACAACTTCGAATTAACTACAATAGGTTTAGAAATATTTTGCATTCTGTCATTAAGCGCGCTAAATTCAGTTTTTATAGGAAACAAATCGATGACACTCAAGGTAATCCCAGGAGATTTTGGCGCGTCGTCAATGAAATAGCAGGTCGACCAACCGATAAAGGAAGGTTTCCGATAGAAGCCTTTGCAACAAGCGACAGTACTGCCTCCCCTCAGCAAACCAAAGATTTATGCAATAGTTTTAACACATATTTTGCGTCTGTGGGGGCTCAGTTGGCGGGGGCTTTGTGTCCCAGTGGACCTGCGGGCGTTGAAGACTCCGACCACGCCATTGACGCTGTGTTTCATCTGCGGCCGGTTACACAAATAGAACTGTTAGGCGTAATTTCTAGTATAAGGGGAAATTCCGCAGCGGGGCGGGACGGAATTTCCTCGCAGTTAGTTAAAAGTTATGCAAATCTCCTTGTCGAACCATTATTATTCATTATCAATCTCAGTATTCGTACGGGTAAGTTCCCTAACGTTTTCAAAATAGCCAAGATAATTCCAATACATAAAACTGGGCCAACCAACTTGTTATCTAACTTTAGACCGATATCTTTACTTGGAATTTTTTCTAAAATCTTGGAAAAATGTATAAAAATTCAACTGAGTAGCTATTTAGAGAAAGAAAAAGTAATATCCCCTGATCAATATGGCTTTAGACACATCAAAAGTACTTCTCATGCATTGTTTGATTTATCTAAGTATATTTCTTCTCATATTGCTTCAAAAAATAAAATTCTCATAACTTTTCTTGACTTGGCAAAAGCCTTTGATTCAATTGATAGGAAAAAAATGATTTCAAAGTTGAGCTACGTGGGTGTTAATGGTACGGCTTTAAACTGGTTTACGAGTTATTTAGACAATCGATCTCAAGTAGTCTCAATAAACGGAATTGACAGCGATATTACGGCTATCGACTATGGAGTTGTACAGGGAAGTAATCTTGGGCCGTTATTGTTCTTAATTTATGTAAACAACATTTCCCATCTTCCCCTCCACGGTAAGTTATTTCTCTTCGCAGATGACACAGCAGTTGTGTCCACCGGCTGTACGTGGGAGGAGACGTATGAGTTGGCAGCACTGGACTTGAGTAAAATTAAAAACTGGCTTGATCATAACTCATTGACCCTGAATGTCTCAAAAACCAAATGTTTGCCTATTACTTCCACTTTTGATCAAGGTCCAGATTGCGGGCAACTCTGTTTGCATTCCTGTAGTGGTCCGCGGTCGGGGTCCTGTGGCTGCGTAGCTATAGAGCGTGTTGAGCAATATAAATATTTAGGTGTTGTAATAGATAAACGGCTCACTTGGACTCCACATATTCAGCTTTTAAAGCAAAGGCTTAGAAAGCTCGTATATGCTTTTTGGCAGCTTAGCAGGGTTCTGACCGTGGAGCACTGTAGGACTGTATACTTCGCCCACGTGCAGTCGGTGCTACAGTACGGTGTCTTGGCGTGGGGCGGGGTCTCTGCCGCGGCACTGGAGCCGCTAGCCGTATCACAGAGGTCCCTCATCAAAATTATACTAAAGAAACCACCGAGATATCCAACTCTTCAACTTTTTTCAGAATTTAGAGTTTTGAATATTAGGCAGCTTTACATCAAATCACTTCTCATATTTATCAAGACCAACAAAGAGGAAATCTTTACCAACATTTGTCATATTATCCAACTAGAAATAGGCTACATTTTGGTTATAACGTTCCTCGTTCCACATTCAGCTCTGTACAAAATTCTCCATTCTATATTGCACATATTCTTTATCGTAACTTGCCTCCTGAAATCATTAATGCTGAGGGGGGCAGTGTTTCGCAGTACAAAAGGAAAATAGGCGAGTGGCTCCTTCGCGCTGGGTGGGCTGCTGCTGAGACATTGATTCGGTCGCCGTACACTTGAACCTTGTCAAATTAATCTTGTAAACCATTTTCTAGTGCCTAGTATGACGGCATGGTGAGAGGCATGCCATGTGCATGTGGGTGTTTTGGTCACTAGCTTTTAGGATTAATCCTATGTTTAACCTAGTTTGTTTCATTTTTTAATTTTCCTATGTTTTCGTTTTTTTAGTAACGTTTATATTTAAATTAAACAGTGAAACTAGTTTTGTGTTTATTGCGGATTTCAATGTCCGATCGACAAAACAAACTGCTGAACTGAACTCTTCTTCCGCGCACAGACCTATAGTCTATGCGGAAGAATACATTCCATGTTATATTTATTATGTTTTGTTCATGTATATTTTTCTGGAATAAATGCTTTTGAATTTGAATTTGAATAAGTTAATTTGATCCTTTTAGATTACTATTGTTACATTTTTATAACGTTAACTTATTTGGGGTATTGCCAAATAAGTAATAAAAAAGAGCTTGCGAGCTCTGTTGCACCGGACATGCTCTCACAAACAACATATGATATCAGGATAGCCAACCTAAAATCTGATGAAAAGCAAAAATTCCCTTCTTAAAGAGTCCATGAACCAGGACAAATGGACTGGAACGATGTAAACTGATAGAAAGTATTTTAAATAATTGTCTAAAATGTGTGTCCATGATCATGGACGCTGGGACCGAAAGGGTTATTATGTTTTTGTAAGCTCCATAACAATAACATGGAGAATGAGTATGCAGATTTGCTGCAACAGGTCCGTTAAAACTGGGTGGTTTTAATTCAATATTTAGTAGATCTGAACTAGGAGAAACCATATGCCAAGTTTCATCAAGATATGTCAAAAAAATAAGGAAAATATAGCATTTATTTTATTTCCCATAAGGATAAACATGGGGAATGAGTATGCAGGTTTGCTGCCACAAAAATGTAATTTTCGGGGGTTTTAGACTAAATTGCATTAAATCTCATCTAGATGAAGCCACAAACCAAGTTTTATTAAGATATATTTAGTTATCAGCGAGAAATAAATTTTATTTATTCCCCATAAGGTTAACATTGGGACAACATACTGTGTTTACCACTTTCAATATCTCGGTAACCAATGGACATAGAGCAATGATTCATAATACTAAATTGTTTGTTTTTTTCAAATTGCTGAATTTAATGGTACTGGCCAAAATTCGATAAATTTTTTTTTCTGAAAAACTCAAAAAACCCATTTTTTGGGGGGTTTATCCCCCTTTAACCCCCCTCCCAGTGGTCCGATTGGCCTGGTTTACAAACTCATCCAATTGATTACCACTTTACATGTCTGTACCAAATTTCATTAAGATCGGACTATATTTACAGCCCCTATCGTGCTGACAGACACACACACACACACACATATATATATATATATATATATATATATATATATAGATCCAGACCGGCACGGAAAGGCGGCCACGGCGCTTGAAACGTGCACGGGGTGGCGGCCAGGACACGAAAAGGCGGCCAGCTCTATGGAAAGGCAGCCATGGCCATAGAGTAATAATAATGGCCATGGCCGCTTATTCGTTCATATTACAAGTTTATTTTTATGTAGTACAGTGCTGCGATCTGCTTTTAAGTTGCGGCTGATTTGAGCAGAAGTCTGTGTTGGCTGTCTGCTAACTCTGTCTATTGTGTGGTAGTTTCTCACTCGCTGAGGCCTATACACTAAAATTTCAAGTTAAAATCACGACGAGTAATTAGTAGTGTAATTTTGAGAATTTATTATTATTAAACACAGACTGTTACGAAAATAATTATGATTTGATTTAAGTCCGTTTATATTTGAAGCAATGAAATGTGGTTATATGTTTGTAATAAACTTGCGGAATCCTGGATTGTTAATTTGATTGCATTCTTTGAAATAAAGAAATTCGAATACTTTTAATCACTAAATTTCCGTATTACATTACCAATCAGTTTTGGTGAAGAAGAAAAGAGTTTTTTTCTATTTCTATACTGAGCTATACTAATCAGTTGTTAAAACAGTTGATTTGCTCTGAGGATTTGCATTGGCCTAAGGTTTTCTTTTTCAATCAATACTTACATAGAATGGAAGTTTGAAAGCTACTTTCTTTCTTTTGTAAAATTAAAATGACGAGAATAATATTTAATCATCTATTCATAATCACTGCTGACACTATATTATTCAAAGAAAATGACGATCGATACAGATTTAGCTTTAGTATGGGTACTACTAAATATTTCTATGGTTTTAGTAAACTATTTGCATAGAAATAATGAATTAACTATTTATCTAAATAATAATTAAAAATTAATTAACATTTTGATTGCAAAAAATAATTTTTCACAAGTTCTAAACGTTAGCAATAGTCTCCTAATTCCATAAGGAATGCAAACTTTTGAGTTCCCGCAAAACAGTTTTAGGACATTAAAATTTAAGTATCTAGGCCTACATCGAAGGAATAGAAAAAACTTTACAAACCTACAGCACTTAGTTTCCCGTCTCTTTGTTACAGTTTGTATATAGGTTATTTTTACCTATAACTTTTTATCAGCTCGAGAATTCCCAAACTTTTTTAGTTAGTTGGGTCCAATAAGTCATATTTTTGTAAAAAGTTCATATATTATAGTTTGACTAGATAACACGTAGCTCGAAATCGAGCAAAAATCATGTGGTAAAATAATGAAGAATAATCAGCCTACTTATATACTTTTAAGTTTAATGAAAGGGCTAACTTCATTAACAAAATTATGGCTTATCTACTGAAACTATTAAAGTTAATTTTATCTAACGCAGGAGTTTCTGGTAAACGTAAACGATTTTTTAGGGAACACCTTCATTTCCCCATGTCCTCTTTTTTCTGAAATGTATATTTTAACACCGGCAAAAGATCACGCTCCGCTTACACAACATGTAGCTGACCGAGAGCAATCACTGGCGCCGTGAGCAATGACTTCCTTTGTTTAAGGATTGCCGCTGCAGCTTATTGATAATTATCGCCAAAACATATATTGAAGGGAATGGCTTTCTTTATGGGCAACATTTCCTTTGTGGCAAAAACGCGTAAATGACCCATTACTCTACATGTCTTTTCATTCTTGAAATGCAACCCACTGCAATAAAAACATTTTTAGTTCAGTTTTAGTCAGTTTTCGAATTCTTCTTTTTTTTCTTCTAATTGGTGGCATTATAAATGCACCAAATCCAAAAATAGATTTGCTCAGGTTAATATAACTTCAAAAAAACACTAAGAGATATTGTAAACTACATTGTAAAACTGGTAACTGCAATGTTTAAGAGCTTTACAAACTTCATAACATAACCTAAATTACATAATAAATCGTTTGAAAAAGAAAACTGTTGAAAACAAAGCCAAACCAGCTGTAAATATAAAACTGCTCTTAAAAAAAAAATTAATTATAATTGCTGCAGTCTGTGGTTTATTTCAGAGCTTGGCCATATGTTCAGTTTGTAAACAAAGTAAACTGAGCTTGCTTCAATGCCCATTGAAGCAACTAGGTAACCAAGCATTGAAGCAACTAGGTAACCACAGTTGCTTCAAGCAACTGTGGTTACCTAGTTGCTTTATGGTTGCGCTACTGTTCCGAAACTTCAGCCCTTTACTGTGCTTTAGTGAAGCCCTTTTTTAAAATTCTGAGACTTGATGACAAATCTACATAACAATCCCTTTAATTTGACACCTCAAACGTTAAAATCCGTCCAGCCGTTATTGCGGTTGGACTGTGAAAAGAAAACCGCTTGCGTATTAATATATAGATTACTGAAGCTTTGTGCGGCGAGAGGGGTGGAAATTTGAGGGGAAATGGCGGGGAAATAGTGACGTGAAGAATATTTTTTATGGTCGTCATGACAACAACCAGTTTTGCCACACTGACTAGTGTAAACAATGCTTCTGTCAGATGTTGCGAATCGTCTACATCTCAAACATACATAACCTCATTCCTTGAACACTCAATGCGCTGTTGTTTTATTGTTTATTTTAGATATATTTTTTCATATACTGTTTACTGTAAATACTACGTGTAAACTATGCGTATACTATGAGCATAGTTTTATGTAATATGAAAAACCTATGCAAAGTTCAAGTACAAAGTGCAATATAACTGTGGTTACCTAGTTGCTTTATGAAACTCCACCCTGCTACGAAATCGTCGGGAAAAGAACGAGGAGATGGCAAACGATGGAATAAGTTTGCAACGTATTTACCTATTTTTGGGTATGTAATTTGTGGACTGTAACATTTTCTGCTCAAGTGGACTATCGTTCTGCAGAAGTCATAAAAATTTACCAAGACAACCCCGAGGATTTGGATGGGAAACAATTACGGTACAGTCAAAGAAAACGTCATTAGTTTTGGAATCGTAAACCTATCTTGACCTTCTCCGTCAAACCGGAACAGCGTTGGAAAAGAGATGATGGACAAGTTCGACAGAAATCGTATTATTCGAGTTTATTCTAAACGTGGTTAAATGCTTAGGAGAGAAGTTAGTGAGTGTATAGCCTAATAGGATAAAAATTACTTTGGTTTTGTGCTAAAAAACACTTATACCAATTTATTTGAGCCCTTGCGACGAATTCGCCATAATTCTATAATACTGTAGAAGACTACCGTGCGAAATATTTGCAAACATGGAGGACAGTTATTAAATGTAACAATAATGTATTAAAACTTATGTGAATGAAAATTTTGTTAAGTAGGCTACTCAAGAAAGTTTCACAAGAGTTTCTTGTTACGTATACGATAAACGTACTGTTATATTAGGTACTGTATTTGAATACTAAAAATTACTTAAAAATGTATTTCCTCACGTAATTTTTTAAATTAAACTGTTGATCTTGCAAATAAAGCAATTTTAGTATTATTTGATATCCTGGAATTTTTCAGTTCATTTTAAATAAAATAGGCTTATAACATATATTTTTTAGGAAATAATTCGTTTAAAGAATAGTAGTTCTCATAATGTCACAAACCTGAAAACAGGTTTATTTTTAACTTTGTTTATTTTGGTTTTTAGAACGTATTTTGGAAATAAACCGCTGCATTACACATAGATTACTTTAAGATTTATAAAGTTAATAATAATATAGGTTAAATGCCACAACTTATACAAAAAATCAAACTGCTATTCCTAAAAGTTGAAAATTTAATTTTTATTCACTTATGATTACGCCGATTTTGAGTTGTGCATCAGTTGAATCGGCATTTGAGGGCGTTCATCACGTTGGCAACACTGGTGTCAGCCAGAACTGCATCATCAGTTAGGTCGTCTGCATCTGATTTTACCTCCCCTATGGCCGCACAAAGCTTCAGTAATCAAACTATAATTGATTAAATTTAGAATTTTATATATTTTTAAAATAAGATAAAGTATAAACTAAAAATTCAGGATTTGAAAAATTGCCCTATAAGTGTATTATGAGGTTGAAATGGAAGTAACCGAGATAATTAATACTAATTTCTTGAAAATATACGTTGTCCCAAATTTGAGTAGGTTCTGCATGCAAGCGCAGAAAATGTACCTCAGTTGTTTATGTTGTGCTTCTAAAATAGTAATAAATTGTTTATAAAATAATAAAATGGTTTTTAATTCGTCAAGTATTATTTATTTTTAAATATATTGTTTTACAGAATTTTCTGCCATCCAATTATCTAAGAATATTACCTCGGAAACTAAAATGGATAATATAGTTAAAAGGTACGGTTCGAACTTGAAACTTGATACTGCAAACAAAGCTATGACTATTGGTTCCAGTTTACAGTAATGAACTTAGTTTTAAAGTCAAAGCTAGTTAATACTAATTTAGTCAGTTGTGACTTAGTTCAAGTTGTTTAAAATGATGACGTAAAGAATAACATATACATAGGTTAGTGAAAACGAATCTAACAAGGTGTGACACGTCTTCACAGGATTCTTTTTCAAAGTTTTATGAGGTAAATGGCTCTAAAATAATTTATGGGGCTCATCTGCACAGCATGTAGTCTCCTTTTTTTACAAACTCCTTAGGACAGTACGCTGTGAAGTGTGAGCTCGCACTCTTTGGAAATGTTTGATGCAAGCATTATGGGTATATGTTTAAGACTTTCCATTAGTTTTGTAGTTTTTTTGGATGATATTGTTTTTGCTAAAATCATATTATTTGACTTCATCCTACCAAGTTTGCTGTAGTCGAAATTCATTGGATGTAAACCGTACAATATGATAATCTCGTAAGTAATCTTAGAGTTTACATGAAAGACGATGTGGAAGTAATCTCGACTAGCTATGAGGAATCTGAACGTATGTAGCGTCCGAATTCTTTTCAATGATTTAAATTCGAATTCAGCTGAGGGAGCTATTTATTAATGTCAGAGTGATTTTTGAATATACAGGCTCAAAGTTGTGGATGTTGAAGACCACGACAGGAGTGTAAATATGGTATTTGAAACTATAGTGCCAAGACACAATATTCCCTCGAAGAACCGGGACAGATCACAGAAATGAAGCTTGAAGATTCCAACTCGAAGACTACAGATTATTAAACACATAAGAGAAAGAATAAATATGGGTTTATTTTATAATGTTACAAAACCCAAGATAAACCAAAAAAATCCCGTTAATCTCTCAAGTAAACGGACATGAACAAACTGCAGACTGAGTGGAAATGTTTAGTTTGAATACAACTAAGGAATCTATGATTGTCACCAGGGTTCTAGAAAGCAATGTGAACACCAGATTAAATCTGGAATCGGGCAAAAAAAGTGGCGAGGGAATGCAAGATGAGGCAAGAAACTGAAGCTAACACCAACAGGAGGTTAAAAGTTAAGGTTAACATTATTAGGACAGTAGACTTCACCAACGATAACATTGCGATAGTGATTTCCTCAGTAGCAAGGAATCACTTAGCTATCACCCAAAACTCATTCGTGTAATTGTGATCGTATGAAACTGCTGTGAAAAAACTATCAAACTGGGAGCCTAAGCCGACATTTAATTTCACTATTATATCTCAAAAGGAGGAACAGATTTTGATAAATTTTATACACTCGTCAATCTACTTCAATACCGAGTTTTAAACTTTTGACAGAAGCTATAAATGCAACATCAAATGTTCGTGCATATTTGATGACATTTTCCTGAAGAGCAGGGAACTATTTAAGAAGTTTCCTTCATCAAAGCATAGATAAATTCATTGGTGGTTTTCATTGCGTGAACGGCCAGAAAAGATTTTACTGAAGCTAAATAAATTTCATCACTAAAAAGCGAGTAGGAGACTTTCAGGAAAACCATTCTCTTATATTATTTACAGTCGTTATTAAATAAAACGTTTTGACGCCCAAAACTTAAACAGCTGGTTTAAAATGACCGGGTATTTGCATTTAACCTGGTAGAACTCGAGGTTGGTCTCGGGTGATACTGAAACATGAAGTAACCTCACATATAATATGTTACGACGGTAATAATGTTACGACAAATAATGTTATAATATATATAAGATTTGCCTTAATAAGAGATTTTAAGAGATTTTAATCAATTATTTTTAAAAGGCGAAGAAACAAATTGAAAATTTTGCAGGAATAGTGTTATAATATCAATAAACTATGACCATTTTGACACAAGTACTTTAAAAAAAGCTAAATATGCTTTAATTAAAATTTGGCGAGGAAATAGGCGATGCAAATGGTTGTAACAAGACAATATAAACGTAAGGTATTTAGATATAAGTTATCAAGTTATTTCATACAAAGATAATAGAGTAAATAGAAAAAAAATTACCCGGCTTAAAAGCTGGCTTAAAGCAGCATTTAGACATATAAATTGATTAACTGCTATGGGGCGTTCCTCATTTCCAACCCACGACGGTCTTAGACACTTAAGTGCATGAAAAGTGCACAAGGGTGAGAACTACGGTAAAATGTCTCTGGACTAAAATTATTCCCCGCATTTTTTTAAATTTTTAGAGACGATAATATTTTATCTAGCATTAAAATTAAGTAAAAGTTAGAATATCTTTAGTTTTTTCGAATTTTTGCGCATAGGGGCTAAACTAAACATATTTTAAGTCTAAAAATGAGCCCATTCGACTGGAAAAGTGCAAAAACATACATTCAGACATATAAATTGATTAATTGCTATGGGGCGTTCCTCACTTCCAACCCACGGCGGGCTTAGGCACTTAAGTGCATGAAAAGTGCATAAGTGTGAGAATTACGGTAAAATGTCCTGGCCACCTTTTAGGGCTCTGAGACGTATATATATATATATATATATATATATATATATATATATATACATACACTGACCTCCTAACCCTGCAATATATCCTGGCCGCCTTTTAGGGCTCTGAGACGTATATAAGTGTTTTTTAATTGTTGAAGAAGAAGTTTCAAACTGATATATATAGGTGCGGAAACATTAAAAGAAACGTGTAAAACAAAAAAAATCTCCATAGAGGAAATAGTTTAAGAATATATATGGGGTCCCCCTGGCCGCCTCTCCTGGCTTATATACAAGTGGCCGCCTTACCCTGCATGTTTGTGAATATATATATATATATATATATATATATAGAGAGAGAGAGAGAGAAATCAACTTTATTATAGGCTTTTCCATTTGGCATGGCGTGTAAGGGATTAGGAGACCCTTACACACACAGACACACAAACGCAGCTACCCCCCCCCCCCCCCCCGCGCCCGGCAGGTAGATGACTCATGCACTGGGGCCTCTAATATTGAATGGCACCTTTTTATTTACTACAGTTTTGACCATTTATGTTATTATATCTGGAATCTCTATGCAATGACAAGAAAAATGATACCAAATTCGTGCTGTTACGGTGATATATTAAGGCAATACGCCCACAAATGTGTTTGGTTTGGATAATGTTTGAAAATAAAAACTAAAATTATTATAATTAAAATTACTGTTATTGTTATTATTTATTATTAATACGATTTTTAACTTGGACAATAATACAGGGCGTTTTTAATCCATTTTTAAGATTGAATAATGTACAGTACATATAAAGATGAAATGAGTACGGTATTTTGTTTTGTCAATCTTTAAATTTTAAACAACCTATTATTTTAAGTTTGATCACATTTAGCTTACATTATGTGTTTAAAAAATCTGTTAATGTTCTGCATTTGATCAATATTAATTGTATTTGTCTTATAATACTACTTGTGATAACATATTATTTAGTGCTATCAAATAATAATAATAAAATCAACGGCCTTAAAATAGTTTGAACATTAAAAGTCTTTAACAATGTGTACATCATCATTTTGTAATTTTTTAGAAAGGATGCAAAATTGTTTCATGTTAATAAACACCCCTAAGTTACCAACATTTATATTCAGCTTAAAGTAATTTCAAAACATTCCTAATGTGAATTTTTATTCATCTAATAGGTAGTTTTTGTCATCTGTAATAGGGAGTTTTTGCAGTTTAAGGTAAAACAACACGATAACAGCTGATAAGGTTAAATCAGCTGATTTTATACATTTAGCACAATGTCAAAAAATACTGTTTGTTTATCTTATTGTTTAGTGGCTGGCAAAAACTCTCTAAAGCAACACGTTAAACGGTAAACGTAGTAAACGTTAAACGGTATTTTTAACATTACGCTAACTGCAGGAAATCTGCTGATTTTATTTATATTAGTTTACAATATGTTAAAAAATCTCCTCAATAACTTAAGATTAAAAGCTCGGTAACTAGAAGCATCCTCGAAAAATCGTTTTTCATAATGGCAGCCGTGCAGAGCTTCAAAACAAAAAACACTGGCTTTATTCCAATATAAAAGGTTAAATGATCACCTGGTTGAGTTATTAACTAAGTACTAACTATTAACTACAATATAACTCAGAGTTTTGATCTTAAATTTTCTGTAGGACTTTGAAATATTTATTACATATACGTTGTTTCCTTGCTGTATCCATGTGTTTCATTGCTTACTTCCAAAATAAATTACTCCTCTGACTCGCCTCAGGCGACTGAAATAATTAAATAAATAGTTATATTTTATCAAAATGGGAAGTTCACAAAATTTTTCTTTTACTTGAAAAATGGATAAATCTACTTTTACTTATAGATTAATCTATAGTTATATGTTTCATGAATCGTAACAGCAAGCAACTTTAATGAATTATTATCTTAACAATATACATATTTGGTATCGTTTTTCTCGTAATTTCATGAAGATTTCAAATATGTTATGATCATTAGATAAAATTGATGTTTAAAAAAAATGCAATTACTCACTTAAGACCCTAGTGCATGAGTCATCTACATGCCGGTCAGAGGGTGGTGAGGCCGGCCGCTCCGCGTTGGTGAGTGTGCCTGCGAGAGCAAGGGTCTCCTTAATCCCTTACACGCCATGCCAAATGGAAAACCGTATAAAAATTGATAGCTGTCTGGAATCCCAGATGACCAATAGATCCAGCATACACAAATAATTTTTTTTATAATTTAAGTTGTATAAATTTAAAAATATAAAATAAAATTGTTAAAAAAATCTTAGGGATTAGTTGAGAATAAATGGTAATTTAAAACTTTGATGGAGTCTTTCACCACACTTATGACGATCTAGTTGATTATTTTCAATGGGATTTTATGTATTTTTAAAAATTCTTCGAAAAATGTTGAAATGGCTCCTCGACTGCCGATAAATATACCTGTCACTTGCCAATCTTCAATTCCATATTTTTCAATTAAGTATGGAATGCAAGGTTCATAAATTATTTTCTTTTCTTCATTGACTTCTTTAATTTGATCTTCCCTTGCTTCAGTTCTGATGGTGGGCTCAATAATCAGTGCTTTGTTTTTTCTATTGTTTATAGCAATTATATCTATTCTTCTGTTTGAGCCATCTGTTGAGGTGGTATTGACTTCTTCATACACTTCCCAGTTTTCTTTTTTGAAGGAATCAGCCAGAATTGATCTTACTTTATGGTGCCTTGCATTTCTCACCAGCTCCCCTTTTGGGCAAACCCCTTTTTGAAACCCAGGTGGCTAAGGGTTTCAATCTCATTGCACCCTATATGGCGGCAATGGTTGTCCTGCGATCTGCCAGGAATGGCTCTAACAGCTGCTATATTTGTAGTCAATTTTATTATGTTGGTCCATTCTGATATACTAAGGCCTTGTTTATTCATTATTATTTTGTTGTATTTTGGGCATTGAGCAAAAAGAGAAATGCCCTTTCCTTTTTGAGGAAGATTGTTCCATTCTTTAAAAGAATCTTCTCTCAGTTTATTCCTTAATTTTTGAGATGTAGGAACTTTAGTTGTAGTTGGAGTTGATTTCATTTGTATATTTTGTAATTCTTCACAAAGATTTAATTTTGTTTAACAGAAAGTCATTTCTTTTATAAAATCATTTGACATTTGTAAATGTAAATCTTCTACATCAAGTAGTTTGGTATTTATGCTGTAGTGTTGTAGATATGCTTCCCAACTGGCTCTAAAAACTCCGAGATCTCGTGGTGTTTTAGGGGCATATATCATACTTGTTGGACAATCAGATGGAAGCCCAATTATTTCTTTTACAGAACTTCTTATAATTTTGTCTATATCTTCTAAAAATATAGTTGGTAATTGGCTCAATGGTGCACATTGTAGAGGATAAACAATCGATGGCCAAATATATTGATTTATGATTGCCATTTTTTGATCAGGTTTTAAGAGGATGCTTGAAACTAATTTTTCTATGTTATTTCTTAATTTTGTGATCATTTCATTTTTGTTTATTTTGATTTCTTCGTTATAATCTATCCCTAAATATTTTATTGTATCAGTTTTTGTAATTGTATTTATGCTATAGTTTTTAAATTGTATGGTTGAATTTTCACATAATACTCCTTTTTCTATATTGATTCCTTTACATTTGTTATAATTTAAAGATAGTCCGATTTGACAGAGATTGCTTTCTGCTAATGATATCAAGGTTGACATCGTGTTTAAACTATTTCCTATCAAAACGATATAATCTGCAAATGCAAGGGTCGTTATTTTATCTAAACCATATATAAGTTCATATCCATATTCATCGGATACGTTTTTATTTGTAAGTTCTTTTAATATGAAGTTTATTGAAAGATTAAATATTAAAGGTGATAGAGGTGACCCTTGGGGAACTCCTCTTTGGACATTTATTGGTTTTGATTTGTTTAGGTTGGTTTCTAGTTGAATCATATTGTCCTTAATCAATGACATAATCAATGTTTGTAGTTTACTAGGCATTTCACTTTGCTTTAGACTTTGAGAAATATGTTTATGTCCAACATTATCGAAAGCCTTACTAACATCTAAAAAAGTTATGCAACAGTTATTTTTCTTTTCCTTTGCATGATTTAGGCAATTATTTAAGAGTAAAGAATCAATGTATGTTCCAGGTACATTAACAAATCCCCTTTGATGTGAGACTAGATTAATATAAGGTGTTGCTTTTATAACTATCACACGCTCAATAATTCTCCTGAATATAGAATATATTGTTATCGGTCTCCAGTTTTTACAATCATTACTGTCTCCACCCTTATGAATTAAAACAGTTCTTCCATATTTAAAAGATGTTGGGACATAGCTAGTTTGTAACATTATATTTCCTAATATAGTACTTAATATCCTACTTACATCGAATTCCAACAATGTTCGGATTAAAATTCTATCAGGTCCTGGGGTCGTGTCTTTAGAAATTCCTTTTAGAGCTTTCTTAATATCTTCCTCAGTAAAAACTTCAAGATTTTCTTTTGAAAGACTGTTGTCTATTGTTAAGTCATCATGAGTGTCTTTGTCAAAAGGGGTAAGATTATTGGGAACAGAAAAAGTGTTTTTAAAATATTCTTCTAGTTTTGGCATGGGTATTTTGCATGAATTATTATTATTTTGATTCATAATATGTCGTACAATCTTTTTCCTTTGATTGCAGAAGAGATATTGAGCTAAATCGTAGTTATATTTTCGTCTTACTTTTTCCTTTTTTCTTTTTGAAAGTCTTCGCGGATTTGAATTATTACAATAGGAACTTTCTGCCTGGGCCATTTATTTGTTTTTTCTTAAATTAAAATATTTTATGGCTGGATGTTTAGGACCCGGTAGTAAATCTGATGTAGAAATGTGCATAGATCTGATATGTAATCGTCGATTCGCTTTGTATTTATGTCATTATCATCTTTTGAAATCAAACATAATAATAATCTTTCTTCCCATGGCTTTAATAGGTCATTTAATCTTAAATTTTGATTGCTTTTAGGGTTTTGATGGCGTTCTTTGTTTTTATTTTTATTTAGTTCCAAGATATTAGATTGATTTATATATTTCCCCATTTTTTTTAATCTAGAAAACTCAGGATGGCTTTTCGATATGTGTATTGCTAAGCATTTTCTTGTAAAATATTTGTAACAATAATCACATGGTATTTTTTCAGTTTTTGATGAAATTTTGTCGGTGAAATCATTTGAAGGGTTTTTATATTTTGAGGGATTATGATTATTGGAATCTGAAAATTTATCCTGTAATGTTGAGGTATCACATTCATCTTCACTGTCTGATTGTACTGTACACCATGGTCTGAAATATTTTGAGTCACGATTTTTTGGAATTTCTATCCTTTCTGTTGAGTCTGTTGAAGGTCCTGGTTGATGTATGTTTATGTATTTAACATTATTTTTCTTTGTGACAGCTTTTGTAATATCAGGCATATTCATTTTTCCTTTCATTATTCTTAAATCATTATTTGTATATTGGTTGTCATTATGTTTGTGGGTAATAAACAATTCTGGAACTGTTTTGTCAATCATATTGCTACTGATAGTTATTTGAGGACAATCATTAAATGAAGTACATTCATCGATCATCATGGGAGTCTTTTATATGCAAATTCAGTCTATTGAATGATTTATGACAAAAAGGGCACTTTTCTTTTGATTGCGAGTTACTACTGTCATTTTCAATGAATTTTGGTCCATGGTTTAGCTCTATATCGCCAGATTTAAGCAATAGTAATAGACTTATGAAGAACGCTTCTTTAAAGTTATTAAAATCTATCTTGACAATATTTTTCCATTTTTGTTTGTTTGTTCTGTAAGGTATTTGAGATAGTTTGTTCACAATGTCAAACTGAGTTTTGGAAGCTTCATGTAATAAATATCTTGTTATATCATCTTGGATATTTGAATTTATTCTAAAATTTTCGGATTTTCTAATAAGAATGGCAAATATTTCAATTAAAATTATAATTAATTGAATTTTATAGGTATTATTATTGATAGATAGATATATATATATATAAAAATTCGAACGAATGGTGTTTTTTGCCTCTGGTGGCCCCAAAACGAAAAGTTATCATGGTCTCACGCTTAGGTCTTACCATGAGACCTACGGTAATAGCTTCTTCCCTATAGGGAAATTCGCTAAAAACAAAAAAAGTACACAATTTTGGTGTTTTTTTGCCTCCCAAAAGTTAAGCACCAGCCAGAATCCGTCGCAAACTTATTTTAAACTTATTTAGAATGCCCGAGGCGGATTAGATCCAATACCGAGTGATGGTGACAATCCTGATAATGTAACTTAACAACATTTTAAAGAAATTCTCAAATTTTTCCTCTTATGACCCCTTAATATTTATACATCATTTTAAACATAAATAAATAAGGAAGTTTTTTATATAATTGGACATAGTAAAACGGCAAATTTAACTGCTTTAATTGAGCCTTGAAGTTTGAAGGAAAAATTCTGAAAACTACAATTTTCAACTTGAATGTTATTTCATAAACGTTTTATAAGGAGATATTACTTTAGAACTATGTTTAATTTGAAGGGAATTTAATTCTCTTTCAAATGATATTAATTTATATCTCATAAATACATTATTTTGGTTTTTACCGTCGAACTAAAAGTACAAAGTCGTGCAATTTTAAAAAATCACAAAATACGCCATTACACCTAAACGGTTAAAGTCAGATAAGGGGTTATATGCATTTTTGTGTTCCATTTGATAAGTAGAATCAACTGTTAAAATTAATGTAGTCAGTAGAGACTCACCCTATAAACATAGGTGCTAAAGTGCTTTGTTTTCCGTCTGTGTGGCTGTTTATGATTTTTACATATTTAATCATATCTTACATACCACATAACGTATGAACTCCAAACTTGGTAAATGGGTTACCACTATTAAGAATTATTTTTGTAAGAAGTATCAAATTCCTACTTTCTACCATTTCAAAATGGCGACTGTTTTTTGTTTTCAAAGCTAAATATCATAAAAACCGTAAATTTTAGAAAAATTATACAAGAGACAAAAAAGTTGCAGAATATAATCCAATTAATGCTGATATTAATATTATGATAATCGGACCAGTAATCACGGAGAAATTTTAACTTTTCTGCATAAAAATATGGTTCCTTAGAAGATTATGTCTGATTTTGCATGTTTTTATTCGGAAAATTTAAAATTTCTCCATTATCAGTGGTCCGATTGTTATAATCTTAATATCATCGTTAATTAACTTAGATTAAATTTAGCTTTTTTTGTCATTTGTATAATTTTTCGTTCAAATTTCAGGCTATAAATTTTTGTATAAATTTCATTCAAATCATATACCACTTTTATGAGAGTCATCGTGCTCATAAAGACACACACACACACACACACACACACACACACACACACACACACACACACACACACACACACACACACACACACACACACACACACACACACACACACACACACACACACACACACACACACACACACACACACACACACACACACACACACACACACACACACACACACACACACACACACACACACACACACACACACACACACACACACACACACACACACACACACACACACACACACACACACACACACACACACACACACACACACACACACACACACACATATATATATATATATGAAAATGAACGAATGGTGTTTTCGGCATCTGGGGACCTAAACACGAAAAGTGGTGGTGATAGTGGTGACAGGAAAGCGAAAAGCGGTGATAGGAAATTCGCTAAAAATACAGTTTTTGTTGTATTGTTATCTAAGAGGAGGTTTCTTGCTACAACCCAATCACATATAATGTGCAGTGCAATACATCTTAATCCTAATAAATGTTTTGAAACTTCCCCTTAAGTAGATCCAATTGTTCATTGCAGTTAATTCCATGTCATATAGTATGCAAGTCAAAATTACATAAGGGCGTATGCCACTATTGCAGGTTTCACGTGAAACACAAAATCGTCTGAAACATTTCGCGTGAAACAATGTATTGTAATGGGGCTAAAATTTCGCCTTACTTGCCGAAACATTTCGCGACATTTTTTATATAGATATACTTAACATGGTTTCGTGAATGTTTCGCGAAACAAAATTGCACCTGGTTGCACTAATGGCAAACGGCCTATAGTGTAACGTGAGCACTTTTTTCTTAACCTATCTTATCAGTACAAAATTACTTACTTTATTTATTTAGAGTGGGCTTTGGAAAATTTAATTTTAATGCTCAAGGATTTCAAGCCGAATTTGTTCTTTACATTATTATTTTAAATGAAATTATTGAACTTTATTGCCTCATTATTTCAAAATCAATAAGAAAAATGAAAATTCGCGGTAAATTTGTGTAGGGTTGACTTTCGGCGCGTAGTCAGCAGAGGAGCCGTGCTTGTGGCCTGTTTAGTTAATCGCGTAGTCAGTTGATCGAGCTTGTAGTGATGTGTAAGTAATAAAAGTGATTAAAAGTAATTTTTAATTAAAAAATGCATAACTTGCCTTAGTTTTTTACTTTATTTTTATATAGGCATATACTTTTTTGTGCGGTCAATTTGTTTGTTAGTTTCAAAGTAACTTCTCTATAGCAACTAGCAATCAGTTTATTGGTTGATACTTGTTCTCTTATCTGCAAGTGAATTAATATGTTTAGTGAGTTTGTATTGATTTTAACCAGTATATAAAGGGTTGATTCAAGAAGAAAATAATTTGTGAGTCTTAATTTTGTTGTGTAATATTAATATAATTCAGGTTGTATGTGGGAAAGGCTAGTTACAAATTTGTCATTTCATGTGGACAGAAGAACTGCTCTTTCCATGGTTGTTTCATTTGCTCATCAACGTTTGTTTTAACACAGGATGTATTTTTCAGTTCATCTCTTAAAGTTAGCTGAATTTTTCATTTTGTTATTTGGTTTTTATAATATTTAATAATAAAACTTACTTGTATTAGCAACAAAACAAAAAGTTAGCTTCTGATGGGGTTTTGACCCAAACTTTGGGCTGGGTATGCCTAAACATAGGGTCAAGGGCCTAGTTGTTTCAAATAGTAAGCTTTCTTCAGGTCTTTGATAAGTGGTGCAAACCCAGATGTGTTCCTTTAGGCCTTTAGTGTTCTTAAGGTTTTCTTAAATACATTATTAGGTCCTACACTGGTCAAAAGAAATGGCAAGTATAATTAAGGAAGGAAGGTTTTTAACATCAATAGAGTGAGGTTTATAGAACCATATCCTAGCCTGTGAATAAATTAAATATGAAATAAGTTCATAGTTATAAAAGTACCTAATAAGTGTCTTTATTTCAGGTCTCCCGGTGTTCCAAGGCTAAAGTTAAAATATCACCTCTAGTGATAGCTATTTAATATTCATCTAATTTTCGACAATTAATAATTGTAAAGCGCAGTTTAATCTAACATTTATCCACCAAAAGTTTAGGTAGGCCTACCATTAGTAAATTAATATTGAAAATAAGCTTTCAACCGTTTAAATTTGTGGATGCGGTATTTCCTGGTGGGGATGAACGTCAACACCAAGAGTGAATACTAGGTTCATTCATAATACCATCCTCATAATTTGATCATTGTGTAATTCATTGGTGAAGTTGTAGGCTAAGTTTGGATCTCAAGTTGAAATGTTGGACCCTTGGTTGCTCTTGGCTGTTGGGCTATTACCTAATTGACAGTCCTGTCTAAGTAACACAATGTCAGTCATAGTCAGTATCAAGACATCAAGATTGCACCACTGTCATTCTTCACATCTCTCATTCTTACTTGGCTTAAAATACCTACTGTACCTGGGTAGGTTGCCATTTCAATGGCAATTTTGTCATAGCCTATCTTTCACTCAATTGAAGTAAGATGCTCCATTCTTAGCTTGCATTTATCTTCTTTTTTCATTAGGTTATACTTGTAAACCTAACGAAAAATATGGTCTCACAGACTTTGATACATTGTGACCAAAAAATATTTAAATTGTTCTTGATAGGCTATCATCAAGTCAAGATAAATAGAAAAAAAGGTGGTCCCTTAGCTAGCGATTTATCTCGTGATGTGGTAAGTAAGTTAGACTTATCTATATCTACTCTGATTTCTGAACTAAAACAGAATTGAAGGAGAAGCAATTTGATGACGGACATCTGCATCAGCTGGCCAGTGATTAGGGGTTATAATAGGAACCATAATTTTTTATCTATTCATCTTGGTATCTAATGGTTGTAACTTATGATGGAATCTTGGATCATGAAAACCACCCATTTGAGTGTTTAGGCTCTAATATGGCGGTTCAGTTTGTTTTTGGTGACTGAGGTTTGTGTTGTCGTTACTGTTACTGAGCCTGTAGATAAGCCTAGTGACTTAGTTTTTTATTTTTTTTTATTTAAACTTAATAACATAACCTCACTTTTCTCAAACATGGAACACTTTTGTTTTCATCATGTCCTATAACTTAGAATTAACCTTTAAACTTAACACTGTTGAATGAAGGGTTCAATAGGCTTATCAAAGTCACACATATCCTCTTGAAATCAATTTATTTAATATTAATTTAAGTCAACAGGTGGATTTCAGACAGGGCCTCATTTCAAAGTGGCTTTCACAAATAGGCCTACTAATTACAAACCACTACTATCTTAGAAACAAATAACTAACAAGGATTAAGACGTTCGCCGCGGCATGGGAGCGGTCGCTCCCATGGAGAACCCTGATGCCATCCTGGTGGAAGCGATCGCTCCCAAGCTGCAAAGCGTTACAATAAGATTTATTTTTAAACCAGGATCTGAGCTTGTAATCTGAAACTTTAACAGCACTGCTCAGTAGTATATTGTATACTGTGCAGTGGACAGTGCTTCTGCCACGATAGGCGTGGCAGTTACAGTAACCATAAGTCAGAGCACCAGGGTGGCGGCGAGGAACACAGAAAATCGTGCCGCCGCAAACGTGTTAAAGTAGGGCCTAACACTATCATGGAAAACATTAATGATTGTCAGTTTTGGGTCATTATTACTAATCTACTATTTCTACCATCTATAATTAATCTATTGTTTTGAAATGAGGCGCCGGCTACAGATACCAATAATAGGCCTATAGGCTAGGCTATTTTATTTTTAGCTGTTTTAGCGAATTTCCCCTATAGGGAAGAAGCTATTACCGTAGGTCTCATGGTAAGACCTAAGCCCGAGACCATGATAACTTTTCATTTTAAGGCCACCAGAAGCAAAAAACACCATTCGTTCGAATTTTTATATATCTATCTATCTATCTATCTATCTATCTATATATCTATATATCTATATATATATATGTGTCTGTCAGCACGATAGCAGCCGTAAATATGGTCCGATCTTAATGAAATTTGGAACAGACATGTAAAGTGGTAATCGATTGGACGAGTTCGTGAACCAGCCCAATCGGACCACCGGAAGGGGGGGTAAAGGGGGATAAACCCCCCCAAAAATGGGTTTTTTGAGTTTTTCACATATGTCCATTGGTTACCGAGATATTGAAAGTGGTAAACACAGTACGTTGTCCCAATGTTAACCTTATGGGGAATAAGTAAAATTCTATATCTCGCTTATTTCTCAACGTATCTGGATAAAACTTGGTTTGTGGCTTCATCTAGATGAGATCTAATGTATTTTAGTCTAAAATCCCCGAAATTTCAATTTTTGTGGCAGCAAACCTGCATAATCATTCCCCATGTTATCCTTATGGGAAATAAAAAAATTCTATATCTTACTTATTTTTTTACATTTCTTGACAAAACTTGGTATATGGCTTCTTCAACTTCAGATCTACTAATTAATTAATCAAAACTAACCAGTTTTAACATACCTGTTGCAGCAAACCTGCATACTCATTCCCCATGTTATTCTTATGGAGGTTACAAAACACGTCAAATCTCGCTAAGTTGGATTGAAATATGTTGTTTTGCATTTTAAATTCGCTGAGTATGCAGGTCTGCTGCAACGGGGGTATTGTAAGTTCAACTCATAATATCAGTAATGACTAAAAATTACTAATCCTCCATGACTAAATGAAGCTGAATTAGATCCATCGCAGAAGACAGACCACTGACCTGGTGATAAGTTATTTTTTAAGGAGAACATGAGTGATAGATGATATTAGGATATCGACTTGTACTTGACTTGTAGGTATACTTTGAAACACTTTGTTGGCATTCATATTAGTCTACTACCTAGGTCTGTCCTTAGGGTCGTTCCACACCAAATCAACAAAATTGTTATTATTTGTAGAGGTGTATGGATATCCGAACAGTTGGTTCAGTTTTGGATCGGATCAGATAACTGAATCCAATCGGAGGGTTTTATGACTATCTGGTAAGGTCAGTCAGGTATCAGAGTATGTTGGGTAGACTGCATATTTGGTGGTAAATTTCAAAGATAGATCAAATATTGATGTTAAAAATTTATCAACAAAACACCTCACTGCCGTCAAAAGAATGTTCTCTGTGACGCTATGAAATTTGATGATTGTAATTAGAACAATACCTCAATATGATGCGATCATTGTGGTTTGCATCATATCAAGTGTTGTATTTCGGTTGCCAAATATTGTAATTTACGACTAGATCTAGATCGTTGTTTACAATAGAATGCTTCAAATCGTTACACACAAGTAGGCCTTTTGTGCAATTTGCGGTAACAAAAATTTTCTTTAGATAAATCATTATTTAGTGGCATTTTAACTACGGTCCTTTTGTGCAATTTGCGGTAACAAAAATTTTCTTTAGATAAATCATTATTTAGTGGCATTTTAACTACGGTATTTAACCATTAAGTATCTGGTCAACCGAGCCTTGCTTGGATTATTTGTTGTTTACCAGTTCATCCAATTAATTACAAACATTTGAGTGCCATAACTTTAAAAAAAAATCCTTTTAGCGAATTTCCCCTGGAGGGAAGAAGCTATTATGGTAGGTCTCATGGTAAGACCTAAGCCTGGGACCATATTAACTTTATGTTTTCGGGTCCCCAGGTTTAGGAAAACACCATTTGATCAAATTTACACACACAGATATATATATATCATATATTTAATTCCGTAAGGCGATTCTTTGCGTCAAAATTGTGGGCGTCTGGCAAGTCGTAAAAATGTGGGAGAGGGCTCAAATAAAAGGTCTCTATACCGTGATGGCGGGAAAAATAATGAAATTGCTTGAAAATCACAAAAAAATGAGTAATAACGTTAAATATCTGTCATTTAAAAAGCATTGGGATCTAAAAACGTCTGCTTTATTTATATAAAACATGTGATGCTGATACTTGATTGAAAACCATGTGGTAGGCTAATATTAATGTAAGGTAGATCCAATTTGCTAAGAAGGTATTTTGTACTATGATAAATAAGAATTGTTTGAATTTTCCCTCATTAGGGGCTTTTAGACCCTTCAGGCCACTAGTATATATATATATATATATGTACACTATTATGAAGAAGAGGTGGTTTCTGTATGCATGTATGTGGCTAGTGAACTTGAGAAAATGCTGAACCGAGTGGGTTGAAATTTCACACAGAGGTAGATCTTGTACCTGGGAAACACATAGGCTTATTCACTTCCTTAAAATCCCCTCGGGCTATGCCCCGTGAACGTCCTTAATTTGAATGGACGTTCCTCTTTACATTCCTCTTTACATTTTAGAGGAATATAAACATTCGAATACTGTAATGTAAACAGCTGTGGTATTTATAAAAATTTGACAGTTCAAAGATCAGAAGTAAGATCAGTTGTAACTTATATCGTGAGCGAAGCCACGGGCAACTGCTAGTATATATATATATGTTTTCTCCTAAGGGTATCACAGGGATTAAGTTTTAGAGTTTCTGCCACAAAAATACAAAAATGGGGGTTTTAGACTACTAGGCCTATTCAATTGATCTCATCTAGATGAAACCACATACCAAGTTTTATTAAGATAGCCTATTTCAGAAAAAATCCCCGGTTGCAGCAGACCTGCATGCTCAGGAATTTCAAATGATATAATAAATCATTAAAACAGTGCTTCAAATCAAGTAATATCAACTAACTTAAATCCTGGAATGGGCACAAACAATTAAAAAAAAGATTCAAGATATCAAATTATTTGTTTTCCAAGCTGAATACACCAGCGTAAACAAAAATGAGATTATTTCATTTTTTCTATATTAAAAATTCTAAAAACCTATTTAGGTGGGTTTTCCCCCTTAATGACCCCTTCTGATGTTCCGATCGGGCTTGTTTTCGAACTCACTCGAACACTTTATATACTTTAATTTGAGACTTTACATACTTAAGCCAAATTTCATTCCAATCGGACCATTATTGCGAGCGTTATCGTGCTTAGCGACATTTTATCTACCTTAGCTTCGTTTATTTTTATTTTTGGCCTAATGAAACAGGGTACACAATAAATAGATTCCATTGGACATTGATTTTACAACACCACCTACACCTGCACCCACTGCAGAAAATCTGCACAATCAGCCCCTACGTTGTTCTCATGAAGAAAATAGGCTAAAAAGGTTCATATATATCACTAATGCTACAAGTCGAAATGTGTTTCTAATCGTTTGTAATTCGTCCAGTTTGCAAGTCTGCTGCTAAAGATGCGTTTAACTCTAAACAAATATTCAAGGTTGGTTGCCCCCTTAAAATTCTCAAAAAAGAGAATAACCATGTTGCAGCAGACCTGTGTACTCAGCGAGTTTCAAATAGATAAGAACTTATTTTAATCCATTATAGCGAGATATGACATGTTTTTGTAAAGAAACTTAATTTGTGGCTTCAACTAGATGAGATCTTATGTATATAAGTCTAAAATCCCAGATATTTCCATTTTTGTGGCAGCAAACCTGCACACTCATTCCCCATGTTTCCTAATGGGAAACAAAAAAAAACTATATCTTACTTATTTATTGACATATATTGTTAAAATTTGGTATACAGCTTCTCCTATTTCAGATCTACTAAATGTTAAATTAAAACTTAAACCCATCCAATTTTAATGTACCTGTTGCAGCAAACCTGCATACTAATTCCCCATGTTATTCTTATAGAGATTACAAATTAAAATGTCAAATCTCGCTCTGTTGGATTGAATTATGTTCTTTTGCATTTGAAATTCGCTGAGTATGCAGGTCTGCTGCAACGGGGGTATTTGGATGTGCAATTTGTCCTGAAATTGAAATTTTCTCCCTCATGTCAGCGTGCTTGCTGCTTGCGTACTCTCATGCAATCAGGGTCGGCTCTACCATATAGGCGAATTAGGCGACCGCCTAGGGCGCCAGGGCCTGAGGGGCGCCAAAGGGGGCGCTGAGCGGCCCCGTTTGTCAAAATAGCTATGGCGGAAGCAATCTAAAACTTTTATTTTGGGAAGGCTAATTATGAAAAGAGCACAAATGCTAATTTACATTTAAATTTTATTAAATTACAAGTTTATAATCTGGGAATAGCTCGGGAACATTACGCTCTGCTTGTTACTTTTCTTAACACTTTATAAAGTTATTTCCAATGGGAAACCCCTACCCTTCTAAACGTATGACTATAAACCAATGACAAGCATGCGATATTCTCTGCTCTTTAGGCGCCATGGCCGCTATATAGTAGTTTAGATTTATTTTTATCTTGACAGCCGAATTCAAGACCGGTCTACTGTAGTCCACTATTTTCACAATGCTGGCAAGTAGTACGTTTTTGCTTTGTAAATTATTGTTATAATAACTTGCCTAAAAGTTTTTTTGATTATTTGAGTTGTACGCACAGTGCTGGATTTGCCACTAGGCCCGGAAAGCCCGGGATTAGGGTCGCGCGACCTTAGGGGACCACGCACATGGTAGAAAATAAGGCATTTAGAGTGAATTTGAGGGGATAATTCGGTTACATAATTGAGCTAAAAAAAGGTCAACACTTTTCACGCGGCCGTTGGGGGCCTCAGGGGGGACTCACAGAAAACAGGGCTTAGGGCCGCGACACCCGTAAATCCGGCTCTTGTTCTACATTAATTATATTATATTTTTATTTCATAAACTGTTGAAATTATGTATTATTTAAATCTATTACCATTATTTTTATATTTTTGCCCATAGAGTCATCTCCACCTCAATTTTATAAAGCCTCATTTTATGAGCACATTTTTCAGAGGATATAATTCATTTATATTGATTACTCGATGTGCAGTCTTCAATATTGAGTATAGTACAGTAAAAACATATTGTAGGAGCTGGAAATTGACAGTTTAATTATAACATTACTTCTCATTTACTTCTTTTTCATTTTGCCAAAACGTAAAATGGCAACCCATGAGGTCCAATGTTAAATACAGTACTGAATTTTTATGCTCAAATTTCTTTTATTACCCACGCCATTAGATTATTTTCCAGCGATGTGACTTGAACACCTCTCGTTTTTAGCCAGAAATAACTTTACAACATTTTCAGAATATGACAGAAAAACTCAAACCCGTTTTTTGAGATGATTGTGCAACCAAGCATAAAAAGACAAACATATCACTCTAAAGAGCATACATGTTATATGACTCTGACAGTGTTGTAAAGTGTGATTTGTCTTCAAATTCACTGGTTTAATTATTATTGTTGGCTACAAGGAACTGCTGTTAAATTAATGAAAAAACATTAATTGTAACCAAATTTGGATAGTCCTGATGATGCGTCTTAATAAATAGGGGCGAATCAATTGTCATATGAATTACCACAGAGAAGAAATAAGAGGGCTAAAAAGGCCCTTATTTCTTCTCTGTGGGATTACTTAAGACGAGGAGGAGTTTCAATAATCTCTAAATCACTGGTTTAAAACCTGAACAGAATTTTCCATCAAATTTGAGGGTTTCAAGTGTTGCCTTAGGAATACCAAAATTACACGGGCTGAGTTTCCTTTCATTACAAAATATATTTACTTAAGAAACTTCGTGACCAAGGAAAAACAACTGACAAGTTTCAAAAAGCATTATCATAAAACCGTAACTGTTTCATTACATTGTGTATTAAAAAAAAGTCTGCTACTGGCTGCTTAATGTTTTATCTTTAAAATAAATAAAATTGTTCGGGGAATGTGCACTGATCGACCCCTTGTCACCAATGACCCCAAGCAACTTTCACACACGTATCACCTGCCCCGTGGTGATAGATTCTAATGAAATAAAAGAATTAAAGTTCCCAAAATTATGCGTGTAATGTAATAAATAATAAAGAAAAAATCAACTTATAATATACTAGCAGCCCGCGTCACTTCGTGACTTATAAAAACGACTTGATAAAGTAGGCTTTAGTTTAACGTTGATTATGTATGGAGTTTTGCAGCGTAAAATACTTTACAATGATGAACCGTGTGAATTTTTGTGATTTTTTTAGTTTCCTACAAATTTTTTATGTCATAGCACTGGAATAAAATTGTCAGTAATTAAACTTCTCATCGGGGCAAACTTCTAAAAATAACTTATTACTTTATACCCGAAACTTCAATATGGGTAAGAAATTCCTCACGGAATTTGAGAAGTCCATTTATTTCACCTGCTTTAGTCCATGTTTACACTTTTGTACGTTCTACACTTTGAAATTTCGACAGTGTGTCAGCACTCATTTCACATTAAATGGGGGTTAGGTTACATGGATCTTCACTGCTTGGCGCATCTTCATGTTTCTGTTTTAGAGTTAATTCTACACAACATCTACGCGTCAGTGTCTTGCATTCATCTTTGTTAGGTCTTAATAACAATCGGTAAGAAGATGGACAATCCACTGATTTACTGTTGAACTTTAATCTCTAAATAACATTCATAAAATTGCCTCTAAAATAGCTATTCGCCGTAAAAACAAATTATTCAACACACATAACGGCCAAAGAATTAAATTTTCAAACAGACCCGCTTTTTGTTTTGCATATTAAATACATATTTGGCAAATGTTTACCTAAGCAAATAACATAACTTTCTTTAAAAAGCCTTAATTAATTTAGGCATATTGTTATTGGTACATTTCAAAATTGAGTAAAATAGGTAGGCTAACTGTTAACACTTTAATAACCCATTCCAAGTACATTTACAAAATACAGGTTTTAAATTTATAATGTGTTTTAAAACTTGTTTAGGTTAACATTCAAATAATATTGATATTTTAAAGCTCAAAACGTTGAAACACGCATAAATGTGTTGAAACATGTATCAATGTGTCTTCAATGTCAATAGTTTCTTATAAAATCCCATCTCCAGAGCACCTCCTATTTACCTATGTTCCTTTTTAAGTTTGCTTTTTAAGAAAAGAAATACAGTAAATTAATATGATTACAGTCTGTTGGTCTTAGTTTCAATATGGCAAATTTACTCTCTTCCTCATTTTCTGTTGTCTTAAAAAAAAACTTCAGTATTTAAAAAAATCAAAATCATAATGACATTTGCCTGTCCTGCGTTCTGTGGCATATTTCTGGAACTATTTCAAATCTTGATCATCTGTTTTGTGTGAAGGCTTTTCATGGGATATTTTCAAAACCGGCAAAAGGCGCATCTAGAGAGTAATAGCTTTAATTTGGTACTAAATATGTGTTGAAAAATTAATTTCTAGGGGTCGATTTGCTCTGGACAAAATCCCTGAAATTCTTTTAATAATATAGAAGATAAATTAATTAAATAACAAATCCTACAAATCTCATAATAGGACGTTTCGATTTGTATCATTATTTAAATTTAATGACAATGATATGCTTGTATCTCCTAAAAGGCTTGACAAAAAAATTAGGTGAAGAATTGTAATTTATTTATGATACTACAAGTCAAGTATCTTATAGTATAGTTTGTACAAAAGTACTCATAAAAAATTAACCACACAAGGAAGTAAAAATAACTGTTAAGTGATTATTAAAATTTTAATAAAATCATTAAAACTTAATGTTATGAAGTGGGGGGGGGGATGGTGGGCACCAAGCAGTATTTTTGCCTAGGGCGCCTAAAACTCTTGAGCCGGCCCTGCATGCAATAATAAATACCATGCATTAATATCTGCATAGAAATGTTTTAAAACATCTAAGTCCAAAACGCCCAAAAAATTAATTTTATCCAGCAAGCACAGAACGAACTTGTTCAATTACCTAGTAAATTTTCAGACATGTACATCTTTTACTTACCATCCAATTTATATTTAAAAATTGTTAAATGAATTCAATAATAAAGAGCTTCACGTTGGACCTGGCCTTTAAATAGGCTACCGGCCTGATTTTGTGGATTTTATGTTTCCATAGTTGGGTCCGTTTAAATGTTTAATGTTTTTCATGTGTCATGATGGCATGCCTTCAACTATGTCTACTTAGAAGATGAATAAACAATGAATGAAATGAATAGGCTACATACTTTCGCCTTTCAAGAACCTACAATTAAATAAAACATTTACAATTATTTCATAAATACATATACTGAGATTCATCAAAATCAGTTAATAATCAAGGGTGATATCGGTTTTTAAATAGCTTCCATAAGAATAACATTAGACAATGTACCACGTTTACTGCCAAACAAAAATAATGAATAATAAAACAATCTGTTACATGTTACATCTTCCAGCCCTTATTCCTAAAATAATGCAACTTGTTTCTGACGTCTTCAAAAAAAGTCTAATCTATACTTGTTTTTTATGCTTCGGCCTTTTTAAATCTACACTATTAAGCAATGTCTACAAAACATTTCCTATTTATGCGGCCCCATTTTAAAGGTCATCTTCATAAAATGTCTAAATAATCATCAAACATACCTTAGCAGAAATAAGAAATTTTATGAAACTTTGTGTTGTGGTTGCAGAAATATTCAGACGATTTTGTGTTTCGTCTGCAATATTTAACCTGAAATATTTCACTAGTTTCATAAATATCACTAGTTTTACTTAAAAACTTATCATCTGTACCCTACCCCCTTCTTAGCACCCATGTGTTTATAGAACACATTATAGATATTTTTGTTTGTTTTCAGGGCAATAAAGATTCGTGGATCATTTGACGTCCTAAAACATAGCGAGTAAAAAAACATCTACTAAATATTAAAATCATGCATCTCAAAATTAGTTGAATCTAGTCTAGTAATGTATGAACATCGACCTAGCATACACTCACAGCAAAACATGGACTCCCAAATATTAACACCAACTAAAACTTATCCAGTAAATGTTGATTCTGATTTTTCTCCTACAATAAGCAGATATGGCCGTTCTCACAAACCAAAAATGCAAGATGATTATGTCTCAACTGATAAGAAAGTCAGTGCCTATCTGAAAATTAGCCCTGGAAATCAAATGCAATATTTTAACATTACTAAAGAGCCTAAAAAGAAGCTATCGCCAAAGAAGACGTCTCCAGAAAGTGGTATAAAAAGGGGAAGACCGCCAAAACCCAAAACACCTTTAAATGATCAACAAGTTAGTGTTGAAAACTCAGTAAAACCAGAACCTCAAGATCCAAGCCTTCCAGTAGATGGATGTGAGTGGATGGTGGGGGACTTGGCCTGGGGAAGGGTAGGAGGCCATCCTTTCTGGCCATGCGTCATTGCCTTAGATCCTATACATAAGATATTCACCAAGATTGTTCGTAAGTATTTTCTATCAATCTAATCAAGTAATCTATCAATGATATTTGGCTTTTATGGGTATAGATTTCACTCTAAACCTATGATAATATCTTTATTGAAATGTTGAAAATTTTAATTGAGATAAAGCTATCATATCAAGAAATTGGGTTTTACTGGGAAATCATCATAATTTTAAGTCAAATCATGGTCTTGTTTTGTTCTTTAGGTCCTAATGCACAAGAAATAAATGAAAGCATGTTTCAGCATTAGGCTATTGTAGCAAAAAGTAGATTTCACACTAAACTTATAATAGGCCTAATATCTTTATTGAATTTTTGAGAATTTTAATGAAGTTAAAGCTACAATTTCAAGAAATTGGGTTTTACTGGGAAATCATCATGATAATTTTAACTTGAATCATTGAGGCCAGTAGTGCAACCTTTTCAGGTCTTATTGTGAACAAAGCGGATATGGTTACTGCTAATGGGTAAAAATAGATAAATTTTGGAAATTACTTTTTTGGCCTTGTTTTGTTCTTTAAGTCCTAATGCTCAAGAAAAAAAAGACAAAAAGCATGTTTCACCATTTTTGTAACAAAAAAATACAAGTATATGAATTATATCAAACTGGGATGCAGTAATCGTGTTCTGTTCAATAGCAGTTTTACAAAAGTTAATTTTTTAGTGTTTTTCCAAAATGGATATATTTAGGGAACCAACAAAGGTACATCTCTCAAACTTTTACACTGTGTTTAATAGATGTTTACCTTCATATTTAGGTAGATTTATAGTTGTAAGTTCAATTTTGAAAAAAGTACAAATTTTTAAAAGCAATGTAATTTTTCTAAAAATAATTTTGAAAAGTAGGTAATTTTATTTAAAAAAAAACCTATAAGAGATAATTGCATAACCCTACCTAAATTATTTGAAGTTTAGGTCTTTCCCTTCAAAATATTGTTAATTAGCAGAAAATTCAAACAGTAGTTTTTGTGGAATACCAATTTTAAAAAAACATCATCAAATTCGTCGAAAAACAAGAATTGGTTTCTGGCCTAACAAAAATAAATAAAACTAAATTTATATTTTTGGTTATGCTATTCTGAATTGGAAAAACATTGGTACAACCATTCCTGTCACTTAGGCTAGTTTAAAATTTCACCCTTTTCAGTACCGTAGACTTTGCTAAACCGGACTGTTAGCCTAGATGTTTCCAGAGTTATTCAAGGACACAAAGTTAGTTTTGTCAGAAAATGGCATTTTACTCATGCCCTTTTCTAGAAAAAAAAATATATACTTTAGGCATACTTTTAGTGAAAACTCCGGCTTGAAAATAAAAATTACTTGTAACAAACAAATCCTTTTTTTGCTCTGAAACTGTTGGGCTCCCTGATAAATTATTTTGTACTAATTATTATAGCTTAGTTAATCTTTAGGAATAAAGCTAAAACGCTCATGCTAATCACAAACAAAACGGGGACTTAAATTAAAAGAGAAATTATATTTATGGAGTTTCAAAAAAGGTTTCTGACATGACTGTTTTTGCAACTTGAAATTACAGAACGAGGACGCAACCATGCAGTGGGGCAACGTTGGATGCATGTACAATTTTTTGGAGATAATGGACGTCGCAGCTGGCTTAACTCTTCTGCAATTATGAATTTCAATGGAAGAGACACATTTATGCAACTTGCTGAAACTGTACTGGCTGGAGTGAGTATTGTCAAATAAAATTTCATCTATGACCTATATGACTGCCACAGGGGTGTCCATCCCCCCCCCCCCAAGGCTTATGGTGCATTCTCCCCCCAAAATCAGCCAGCAACCCCCATCTAAACTAAAAAACTACAAACTAAACTCGAAACTCCTAAAATGGAGGGAGTAGGTATTAACACTAAAGTGCTGCACTACAATAATATAATGTTAAACATTGTCCAGGATCTTTTAACTACCGGGGCTTGTTTACCAGAACACCTAATTATTTATAATAGCAAATTTCATATCTCAAGATATTTGCAACCATCTACAACGTATTATTTTGAATTTGAAATACTTCTCTAATAAACGTTTGCCTTTATTTGTACTAGTTAATGGTGCATCTCTTCGCTAGGAAAAAGTTAATCTTAACTAATTAAATAATTGTAAATTAAAAATCAAATTCAACAGCTGTTTAGCCCTTTTCTTAACATTTGTGCCCTTCGAGATTTTATTAATACTAACTATTTTTTTTGGTAATTTCTCACAGAGACCTTTCATTCAGTATAGGGTCGATGTATGTCTTACTTATGGTTCTCTCAAAAGATACAGGTAATTTGGGCTTTATATAGATAAACAATGTGAAACCATTACAACACTCTACAATGTACCAAATGAATTATTATTGAAATATAAGCAATGATAGTAAAGAAAACTTTTTTGATTATTAAAAAAAATAATAAGTTCTGAGTACGGTAGCTTGAAAAAGATTCTCTGATGTCTATTTTTCTTGGGACTTGAAACCACTGAAAGAATACCGCAGGCTAATACTAAATATATTGTCGTTGAAAACAAACCTGTAAAGCTTATGTTTTCACATTAAACGTTAAATACATTTAGTTGATTAGAATTTGTTTACCCAGCTATTATAGCAAAGAATACAACATAGCTCTATTTTAAATTGACTGGTAGAAGTCTGGTCTTGACTGGTCTTTTCCGACATCTGTCTGGCACAGTGGCTTAACCAGGGGGGTTTTTAGGGGTTTGAACCCCCCTTGACCTTAAAAAAATGAGAACACGATGGAAGACAGGTTTTGAGTGGACAGAGTTGTGACAAAATTAGTGACGCCAACTGAAAAGCGTCGCGAGTACACAACACTTTTAGCGAGTATTGCACCCGGTACTCCGGGAATGGCGGGCTGACATACTTCACTCCAGGCCCGCTAGATCCAAATTTCGTGGCTGCAAAAGCTCCTTTATCATCTATTTTATCTCGGTCGTTTCGTAGCAGAGAGTCTCTTGGTTGTATCATGGCTGTCAAATCCCTGTATGACTAAATCCATTGGAGGGAGTCTGCAGGTTGTTAGAAATTCGGGAAAAGTCGGAAAAAATAATTAATTTAAATCTCTGGTTAGTAAAGTCAATACTGGTGATAAAGCGAAACGAAATAACCGTCTTCATCTTTCTTATCGTCGTCGCGACCGGCAAATCTATAGATCGAATATTTTGGTGGTATCACGGCTTGAAAATCTCTCCGTACCTTTGCATTCGGAAAATCTCTCACTCATTTCACGGCCGGCGAATCTCCTACCCTTTGTGTATCTATTTTTCTGACAGCTACCATAACTTCCTAAGTTTACTTGGATTTATCATGATTTTTTGTACTGTTTATAGCTATTTTGTCAGAGCTGACTGAGCGTGTGCGTTCCACTGCAGTGCAGATTCACAGTTACGGAAAATAAAATAGATCCAGATTACCAATTTTTCACTAATACTTTATGCCCATAATAATGTAATTTTTTTATTTATCCACCCATAGGTAATCCACTCCATAAATTATAACTTCCCCCCAAAATCTTTGTCACTTGCGCCATCAATCCCCCCCCCCCCCCCCCGTGGGCTGCCCTGGACTGCCAAGTGATTTAAAAATAGTGATTGAATTTAAAAATAGTGATTGAAAATGACCCATGACTTGCATTCACTTTTTTTCCATTGCTACCTGAAAATATCATGAGTAAAATCACGGCATTTTACCAGTTAGTGACTCCTAAAAGTAGACGCCTAGTCCACAACAGTCTCCTTTACCCTTAAGCATATAAATTCAAATAAACTTTGTTAACTTATGAAAGAGGATATTTAAGTCTTGCTCATAAATTTTCATTAAAGTACCGGGGACCGAGCTTTGCTCGGATTAAATAAAAACAACCGGCTGATTCAGCTATTTTAGTAAAAAAATCCACAACTATAACATGAGCACTTAAAACTATAACACTGAGCATGGTATCCTGTGCCTGTTTGAGCATGGAGCTGTGCCTTCAGCTTTTTCTGTTCCAGCAAAAATGAGTTGTTTTGGTCTCGTTCAACACTGATAAAACATATTGACGACGTCCCCGTTGAAGTTGGTCGTTATATTTTCTGTCAGTTCCTTGAAGTGCAGCGGTCTTGCGATTGCCGGGCGGAACCACGGTAACTGGGTGGGAACACTAAGTGGCTTATTCACGAATTGAAGTTTTGATATCTTAGACCGACGATTGGAAGCAGTTGACACTATGTTGGTCGGAAACGCCAAGTCTCCTTGTGGGTAAAAGAGAGGATATGGGAATGGCTTGAGCGGCGGCTCAAGCGTTTTCTTCTTCAATGACCTCGCGCATCAATAATAATAATAATAATAAATTTATTTCTCTTTGTTCAATACAATGATACATTAAAATCATCATCGTGGATCATCGTGAACCCTTTTGGGCAAAAGGGCTTTTTTTGTTTCGCAGGATCCTCTCTAGTAACTGGATCAATTCAAGGTCCATGTTGGTGTTCACAGCAATTCGTTCGTCGACGGCGTCGTTTGGGTCGAGAAAAAACATCTGCCCACTGCGCGGTCTTTCGGATTCTCCTTGTTCATCTTGCGTTGGACGAGCAGTGATATTCCGACATTCATACGATGATACACTTGGCCCCCGGCGATGAAACAGTAGATGCCTTGGGTGTTGCTCGTACGGTCATCTTTTACATTGAATGACGCAAAAGCGAAGATGGCGTCGAGCCTACGTATGCCAGCCGCAAAATATTTCGAAAGTCTATGTTGGCGGGCAAACGGCAGCGCAAGTTCGTTTGGGAATCGTAAAGCCTTGTAGGGGTATTTTCCGTGGAGACAACAATCGCCAAATGAATCTCTGCCTGTTCTGTTCTGCACTCGTTCCTCAGGGAAAAATATGGCTCCACAATGCATGCATGCGACGTTAAACGGCCCCATTCTTGAATACTCAACATCTGCTGACATGGCGACCTTATAGCTTTGAGGAACTGTAGTGTGCTGACATTAAAATTGCTGACGAACTTGGTCAGTTCGGTGAATCATTTAATTTTCGATTTCTTCAAAATGTCGGGCAGCGATTCGTTGCCGTTCTTGCTTATGGTGATCGGCCCGTTCTTCATAATTGAGCTGGGCCGTAATATCTGATATAATTTCTTTACTTTTATTCTTCGACGCGCGTATTAGCCGTGGTTCAGAGATGCTTTGTGAGAGGAAGGAGTTTGTTGAATCCGGCTCGATTACAGATGAAGATGTAGAGGCTAGTTGAAGGTCCTGAGGATTGTTTGTAGCTCCTCTCCCTTGCAAATTCTGAACACAGATTCGTTTTGGAGGTCTTCCGCGTTTCATTTTCATTCCTAAAATTTCTATAATCTAAAACATGTCCTTAAAAATATTTAACACTGATCAAAAATAAGGCAAATTAAAATGTTTAATTCAAAATAACCTGTAAAAAAATCAAATTTGTTGTTTACAATTCAAATGAAAATAAAAACAATTTGAATCAGCTGTTCTGGTTTTAATTGCAGCTACGAAAAATGCCCATGACGATGGGCACTTTGAATGGGCACTTAGAAGTGCTGTAGGGCGGAAACCGGATTTTTCCCAGACTTGAGACCAGTTCCAATCGATTTCTGGTGGTCTAAAACCCCAAATTAAACGAAAAAAATCAAAAATCCTAGGACGGAATAAAAATTTTGCCCGTACAAACTTTGCTTGTTTTAGAGTATGGGATAGGATTACGTACATGGTGCTTGAGCCTTGCTCAATAATTTTTATCAGTTCATGCAATTAAAAAAAATTGTTTCATTGTATGGTTTACCAATTTTTTTTAAATACTCTACACAATCTTAAGTCCACATGCACAATAGCATTCACGTGATAATTGGCTTTGGTTTGCTTTTATGATAACTCTATTCGTGTGCATTTTCGTTATTTAACCAACACAACAATCCATGTGACCTAATGTAATTTTTCAGTTTTTGTGACATTTCATTTCAGTATGACTCATGAAAGTTACAAATTATTTACAGATGAGGAAGAAGGATCCCAAACAAACATCAGCTTTTGTAATCAAACCAGCAGTTGTACAAGTGTGGGAGAAGGCTGTACAAGAAGCTGAGGATTTAGTCAATGCTACAAGGTACTAGCTTTACCTTTAAAATGTAATTAGCTACAGGGTGTCCACAGAGTGGGAATTTCAGGAAAACCGGGAACTATACGGGAATTAGTTTTCACCAGGAAGTATGCGTGAAATATCCGTGAATTTTTTCCACATTACAGGAACTTTGATTTTGACACAAATGCGTAAAGCAATGGAGGATCAATTTTTCGGCAAAGATTTTCGTCTGTCCGAAAGAAATTACCACGAGAATATTAACGTGTGAATTTAAAAGGAATTGTATTTTCAGTTTTCATCTATTATACCAGCATTCCACAAAATATTTTTTGCGCCAGAAGGCCAGATTCGGCTTGGGATGGATAAAAAATAAGAAATAAGAAAGCAACAAAAAGTGCATACTTATTGTTTGGCTAGTACAATTTATGTTGTTACCTCCTCTGTTTTCTCCCCTCCTTATATTCTATTTTGAACCGAATATTTTAAATTTTTTTGAAATGATTTTGGAATAATCGTATACCGAACCACACAGTTTTCCTTACTGTTTGTTTTTATGCAATTAAAAAATAAATAGCTCAACTGTTGAGAGATGTATTTTCCTAACCCTCTTTTATCGTCCTACATTTTGTATAGGGATAACAAATATTGTGCAAGTTGAAAAAAGTATGAAATTTTGTATTTTGTTCGAACTGTTTCATCTTCAACTTTGGTAAATCTAAATAAATTATCATAGAATTTTGAGTAAAGTAAAATTATGCTAATAGTTCAAAAAATGTAATATTACCCTGTCCTTTCTTTTTTATAAATAAATAAATGATTAATAATAATTAGAGGTGTGCGGATAGTGAATTTTTGAATCGGATCGGATTCGGATCAGATAGCTTATGTTCGGATCGGTTTCGGATCGGATAACAACAGGTTCGGATCGGATAATACCGGATTCGGATATTTACAGCGCGGCGTAATGAGCAGATTTAAGTTTTTTCATAAGCCTAAGGTAATTGCAAGGAACTACCATATTATCCTAATGTGTAAGGTAAGATTTGCCTTGATAGGGTTGTGTTGTTGATTGTTGTGATATATTGTTTCCAATATAGGCCAAATGTCAATTATTAAAGTATGCAAAGGTTCATCTAAATATCTGTTAAGAATTTGAATTTAGAAATTCATTGATTCCCCTTAAGCATAGGTAGTATATAATTGAATAAGCTTATTAGGCCTAAATCAATTTCAGGATTTGCAAGTTAAAAAATCCTTTTTCAATGTAACCTAAATTTGTCCACTATTAAGCCTCTGTCTTTTTTGTTCTTTTCCTTATTTGATCAGGGACTAGGCCTAAGTGACTAGACAAAAGAATTAAATATAAAACTTGATTCACCAATCACCTCATATTTTAAGAAAGCTTTACATTTTTATTTATGCATTGATGCCTGACAACCTAGATTTTGATTCACTACCCAATAATACTAAAAAAAAATAAGTTTGAGCAGTAAACTTAACCTAAATTTCAAGATAAGTTTCAAATGTTTCAGTATTAAAGCTTGGTCATTTAATTAGAACAAAGGTCTATTTGTTTTATATCACAAACAACAAGCAAACTCACTAATTATTTTCGTAGACGTAGGTTGTCAAGTCGCATTGTACTGTTATCTAAGAATGTCCAGTTTAATCACGTATTGAAAATACGGCCGGCCGGCTTTGATGAGGCTTAAATCGTCAAAGATTAATATTACAGCAAAATAAAAACTTATTTGTGATCGTTCAACTCTCTATTTCTTGGTAGGTAATTGTTTAATTGATAAATAAAGTAATCTGGCGATTGAATGAAAGACGTTCTTGAGTTAATTCTGCTTTTAAGCAGACGACATTCAAAAATGAAGTGAGATGGAAAGACAAAACAATGAATGAACAGGTTCGCCAAATCTTTGACAGCCCAAAATTATTGTAGGCTTTTTATTTTATCGTATCAACAGGCCACTTAAGATATTTACGGCCTGAAATAGTCGTACGAAACATCAACACGACTATTTATTTATGGGGTATTTACGGGATATTTCGCTTTCGAAATTCAAGACGACTGTTGGACACTGTCGACACTGCCGGTCAATGGCGAACACTGATTTGTCTTGATTGCGATTCTCCCTCATACCAATCGATGTTTCGTCGGTGACGAATACTAATCGAGGCAGAACTATTACAGGATGTACTACTATTTGTTAACTGATTTAATGCTAAGATACAGGAATTTATCTTAAGAAAATGTTTGTTATCGTGTCGGGTCTTGCGCAGTAATCTGCCTCTGATCGTATACAATGATCTCGATCTAATCACGAGTGTTCAGGAGTCGCAATATCGGCAACCGAAATACATCGCTTGATGCATACCACTATATAATCGCATCGTGTTGAGGCGTTGTTCTAGCCGCTATCGCAACCGTCGCATTTCAAAGCGTCGTCTTTGCTCCGCGATGTTTTCTGTCACTAATGTACTTTCGTCGGCAGTGACTTCTTTTGTTTGGAAGACTTTCCTTACTTGAAAATTTGATCTTTCTTTACAATTTACCCCAAAAAATGCAGTCTATCCGATAGAGTCGGATATCTAGTCAGTCTTACCGGATAGTTATAAAACCCTCGGATCGGATTCGGATATCCGATCCGATCCGAATCCGATCCGAGTTTTCGGATATCCGCACACCTCTAATAATAATTACTTTATGTCTCAGGTAAGTGGTTTGTTTATTTTACTTTCATTACAACTATAAATAACTTAAATCTTCTTCTCCTTGGCTGGATCCCCGATGGTGTCGGTTCCTCCTAACGCTTACTCTAGGTCCTATTTTAATTAAACAATAAATAAAGGTAGATCTGAAATACTAATTAGTATTTATTCATAAAATTACAATAATTCCGATTATTCAGCTTTAACTTTGAGGAAATAACAATGTTAATTACACAGGATGGGGTCGGATAAAAATAATATAATAGCCCAATTTATAATTCCAAAACGGCTTCTAGCTAGTCTTTGAGCTAGAACACAAAACTTCTTATTGTAGGATGTGGGTATCATGCGGAGCAACATCATTTATTTGATAATCAGTTTATTGGATTTGTCAAGATTCATTTGAGTTTAATTATGAAATTTGGAATAATAGTAATAAATAATGCAAATAATAGACCTCTTTTGTTAGTTTAAAAAACAATCACAAAACTGGTTCCTCAACAATGGCTTCTGTGTACTCTTAGTTGTATTGTCTCTTCCATTATTGTAGAAATAATTAAGTATGCGATGACCTAGCAAAAACTTCACGCCTCGCCACTGCTCCCTACGTTTTCCTTGTTTGTTTTTCTGTAATGAATAGTTAAACTGATTCTCAGGAGTTGGCTCAATACTTAACTCAAAATGAAAATCCACTATCCGGCAACCCTTATAAGAATTACTAATTTTAAACGTATAATTTTTAGGCGTCTAATCTGTACAATAATTTCGAACCAGCAATCACAGTGGCTAGACTGTTGATTTATATCTGTATGTGACCCTGTTATCTGCCTTGCATGGCTGGCATGACAACTCCTCGCAAAAATGAGTACACCTAGTGTAGCCAAATGAAATGTTTGATAGACCTGCAAATTTTATGCTCAACAGTTTATTCATTATCACAAATTGTGTTTTACTTAACAAAATATCAACTTCAAATGGTTGCTTAGTACAACTTTGGTTAGAAGATAGAACATTTGGGAAATCAGTACAAAATCGGATGCAGTGAGTCATCATCTAATTTCAAATTTATTGTTTTTCTGGTTCCGAAGTTTTGTTTTACTTCTCCCGTCCTTTCTTCCCTTCTTCCCCCCCCCCATACGGATTGCGCAAAATACAGTGAGGTTGACGTGGAAACCGTGTATTGTCATTGTGTCGGACCAATTAGAGACTGCCACTGCGTTGTGATACGTGAATTCGTACGGACAGCGTTGTGAAGCAAGTCAGGCTTGCATACCTTTACTTTGTCAAGTTTTCGGTCTTTATTCATATATTTTTTGTCTTCCTTCACTTAGTTAACGAATATGGTTCACTTGGTTAACGAATATGGAATACGAATACAATAAGGAAATAATTATGTTTTATTGGTTGTACCAATAAAACATACAGTACGATACGCAATGCATTTTGATTGCATTTTACAATAAAAAGTTGGTTTTGACAAAAACTTTAGAGGACTAGTTATTTTTAAGTATCTTATACCGTTTTGTGGCGGTTACATCGACTCTACGAGAGTAGATGATCCAAGGGTAATTTGCCGTCCACATTTTATTTGCCTTGTGTTTGAGTGTTCTGACTCATTTACTTATAATTGAATAAATGCCTTATTAGATCCGTGATTGGATTATCCCTGACTCTTCAGCCAGTCACTGAAGTAAAAAAATGCAAATATGAAAAAATTGTCGTAATTTAGAACCCTTCCCCCCTCAAGAAGAAGTTCTGGATGTACCCTTATCACAAATACAGTATTTGTTTTTATTTTCAACATAAATACAATAATATTATGCAAAACGTGTTTACACTTCAAATTAAATTAAAACTGTCCGTTTAAAAAGTATACTCAATTCAAATTCAAGACTAGGTCTAAATTCCTATAAACAGCTGTCTTAATGTTATTCTTTACCATATTTAATGTATTCTGAATTAACCTGACTAAAATCAAGATCACTGGCTGCCAAAATGACCATTGTCTGCAGAATGTAAACATCTACTGTGTGACATCTTTGTTCTTTCTGTTTTGGCCAAAGGGATGTGGCATTTTTTATTGTCAGGCTATAGTTAAGGTGGTGCAGTCGAAAATTTGTATGATACGTTTTCTTCTATTAGCGAATTTCCTTAAAGGAATAAGCTATTTCGGTAGTACTCATAGTAAGACCTAAGCCCGAGACCATGTTAACTTTTCATTTTGGGGTCCCCAGAAGCAAAAAACACCATTCGTTCGAATTTATATATATATATATATATATATATAAATATATATGTCTGTTAACACGATAGCGGCTATAAATATGGTCCGATCTTAATGAAATTTGGTACAGACGTGTAAAGTGGTAATAACTCGGACGAGTTCGTGAACCAGCCCGATCGGACCACCGGAAGGGGGGGTAAGGGGGGATAAACCCTCCCAAAAATGGTTTTTTTTTTAGTTTTTCACATATAAAAATAAAATTGATCAAATTTTTGTTGGCACCATTAAATTCAGCTCCAAAAAACAAACAATTTAGTATTTTCAATCACTGCTCTTTGTCCATTGGTTACCGAGATATTGAAAGTGGTAAACACAGTCTTAAAACTGTATGTAAAATGCCGGTCGAAAAGTGCGTGAGATGTAGCAATGACGTTCAGCCGCGTGATATTATGAAGTGTACTGATTGTAATGCTGTGTTCCATTTGGAGTGTGCAAAAAATCTGTGTGGAGAATCTGGAAGAAAAGTAAGTTCTAGGAATAATTTTAAGTGTGATGGGTGTGCGTCAGAAGTGTCGTCTGTAAGCAGCAGGCCTGGTCAGGACCGCGACACTGCCGCTGTGCTCGAAGCGATCGAGGCCCTTCGTAAAGAAAACGCTGAATCGTTCGCCGCGGTTCGCAAAGAAAATTCCGAATTTTGGTCCCAAACTCAAGAAAAACTAAATAAAGTGGTAAATGACGTTAACACCCTTAGCTCAAATCTGAGTGGGATAAAAATTGAAATTGATGAGATTAAAAATAATGTATCAAAAAACACTGGCGGTATAAGTCAATTAGAACAACAAAATTTAACATTAAGAGATCAGGTGGCCGAGCTTCAATCTGAATTACATGATTTGCAACAATACTCCCGCATTGACAATATAATTATCACTGGTGTGCCTCTAACCAAAGGCGAGGACATTTATTCTATTCTAGTGGACATAGCCAAAGCTCTAAACATTACTTTTAACAGATATGATGTGTCAGCTGCGCATCGTCTCTCCTCACGAATGGTTCAAGGTCGCCCTCCTGCCATCGTGGTTAAATTTACGTCCAGAAGTATTAAGGCCGAGTGGATGTACGCCCGAAAAAATAAGAGCACCTTTAAAGCTAATGAAATTCACAGTAAATTCCCTGATTCTACTGTGTACTTTAATGAGCACTTGACAGCCCGCATTAGAGACATTTTCAACGCTGGCAGACAGCTCGTTCGTGAAAACAAACTGGCATTCGTCTGGGTGAGCGACGGCCGGGTCCTAGCCAAACACACGCCAACGGGGAAGACGATCAGGGTGAAAACCGTCAAAGACATGAAGCGTCTCCCTCAGGCAGCTCCACGGTCCTCACAGCCTCCCCAGCAGTCCTCTGGACCGTCGTCTCTTAGCTCCGCCCCCACCCACAGCCTCCTGAGCAGATCGTCGCCGCCATCGCACTACGCTCGCTGCACTGCCGTAATTACAGACCTTTACTCTCTATAACAGTCCACTTCTCAAGATACTTTTAATTTATTTTTACACTGCCTGTTATTATTATTTATTAATATGATTTAATTTGTTTTTAGTATAACTTATTTATGCGGTTGAACAGAGGCCATTTATAGTTTATACTTCATTTTGTGCATTGGATACAACTTAAACCTGTTTATTAGGAGAAATCCAGTAGAAAGAACAAAATATGTACAGTCATTAAAAAATAATGGTTTGTTCTTTCATGCATGCGAATATTTAGCTTAATTTGTTTTTAGAATAACTTATGTTTTCGGTTGAGTAGGGGCCATTATATTTTATACTTTTTTTGTGCATTGTATACAATCTGTTTATTTAGAGAAACCCAGTAGAAAGAACAAAGTATGTATGATAATTAAAAAAAACAATGTTTGGTTAATTCATGCATGTGAATATTTCGCGTTAAAGTGCATTGTTTACACTGCATGAGAATATTCAGGGTTAAAGTCCATTATTTAATATTTTATCAATTGGAGGGTTCAGAGCAACAACCTACCAAGTCCAATTTTTTGATTTTTTGAGGTAGCTATGGTAACATATGTCTAAAATCAAGCTTTCTTCAGTGCAACATCAAACTAAGTCCATAGTTCAGTTATTTGCCACCAGAGTGGGTTAGTTTGTTGATGCTCTGACAGTTTACAACATAGGTTCAGAGCAACAACCAACCAAGTCCAATTTTAGGTTTTGTCAATGTTGATTTTGTTTGTTTTGATTGTTTTTGTAACTTCAAAATGAGCTCTGATGATGAATGGAGATCAGGAAGTAATGAAGGTAAGTTTTATAACATTTTTACAAAGTTTAATAACATTTTTACAACCTAAAAATCCAAGAATCATCATCAGTGTTATAATTTTATTTGGTCATTGAATGAATTTTATAAATTTTAAGTTTTGAGGTTGGGTTGCAAGTATTTTGGTGAACATTATTATATTGCCAGATATTCTTTTGACACAGACCAACTCATGCTTAAGTTATATAAATATTTATCAAGTGTGGATCGTATAAAAAATGGGTAACTCAATTTGTTATGGCTCTGGATTAGGTTTGGCTTAGGCTGTCGACTGAAACATGGATTTGCTTGAATGTCTTTGTTTTTTTTTAGTAGATTCAGAATTTGGAAATGATATTCTGGAAAATCTACCGAGGCACTTAGTCCTCTTTAGTTGAGGACAAGGTGCAACATGGGTTCAAGAGCCAAATCCCTCTTTGCAGCCTTCTACTTCAACTGCTACATACGCAACCCTTGAAACATTGTGGATTATCGAAAAAAAGGGACTGTTGAGGATCCTGCAAATTGGTTAAACATTACATGGGTCAGACTTGTTAAAGGAGAACCTTTCACAGTGTTTTTCGAGCACTCATTGTGTAAAGAAGGATCTTAAAACACAAGGTCCTTAAGCCAGTTGGTCTTAAAACAGTACGCTCCAACCAAACCAAGGAAAAATTCAAAAATAAAAAGACTGCACTTGCAATCACTTTTTGAAGTACAACAAGAGTCCTCTCTATCCAAACTGAAGACCGGTTACACAAGAGAAAAAATGTGACATGCTTTCTCTTTTCCCATACATACTACCTATCCACCACTGATACTTAAGGAACTTACCAGTTGAAGTTACCACAAGAGGGAGAAATTAAGAAGAAGCAAAAGAAGAAGAAAAAGTAAAGGAATAAAATTATGAAATTTTGTTCCTTTGACTTAAACATAGTTGTGTAGTATTATGTCAATAACTTTTGTTAATCTCAATCAAAAAGATTGACTGTTCATTTGATTTATAATTATTCCCAAGTTTTAATTATAAATATATGTATATATAGGCATACATACATATATACATACATACATACATACATGCATGCATGCATACATACATACATAAATAATAATATATTCAACTTTAGTGGACTTGGTTGGATGCTGCAGTGAAAAAATAGGATAAAGTTCAGTGCAACATTCAACCAAGTCCACCAAAAAAAGTTTCATTAATGATAACTTCATTATTTTTTTAAAGTTTTTTTTATTGACCTACACCAAAATTTAAGTTGACTTTTAAACTACTTGACTCTAAAAAATCATTTTAATTGGTTTTAGGGTGTGGAAGTTATGAATTTTTAACTTTAACTCCATTTTTCTCAGCTTTTACTTTTATGGACTTGGTTGGTTGTTGCTTTGAACCCTCCAATTTTATATGGAAACTTAATGAAAAGTGTTGTAGTCTTGTTATTCCTGATCGTCATAAAATACGTGTAGGCTATTCCCCCTTATAAGTTTCATTCGCGGTATTACATAACATTAATTCTTGTAAACAGTAATCTTATTTCTGTAGTTTAATATTTAACTATTAACTATTTTCTGATCATCGTTCATTACTAATGTCATGCAATTAATTTTGTAAGTACTAGTATTAGTCAACGGAAATGTGATCTTTTTTTAGTCTAGCTTAACTGTACATTTTTCTCTTTCAAGGGTAACAGTTATACTGGTTACTGCATCAAGGCCTATAACAAAGAACTTATAATGTTCACCCCTAGTAATTTTCTGAAATTAGAGTTAACTTTTTTGAAATGTTATCATTTGTCGGGTAGTACTACTAAATTTCCACCGAGTAAATTACGGGTATTGAGTATGTTTGCTTTCACGCATTGTAATAAAACGTATTAAATATCCTAGCAATGAGTATCTGCCCAAGCTACTCAAATTTCAACTATGATTTAACGATATCTGACTTTGTTTCTTTTACATTATTTTGTCAAAATTATTTATGAGATTATGGGCCCAAATGTTTACTCGAGTTATTTATTATTTATATTATTATTACTGCCTAATTTATTATAACTTCCTAAATGAATAATGAATAATAATGTTTATTGCAATAATACAGGACATGGGTTACAATATTTCGATTGGAATAATACACTGGTCACTGTTTCCAGTCATGAGACCGGTAAAGTTATATAGCTACAGTATAAAACATGAAAAAAGTGAGTTCAAGTCACATGGTAATGTCGTGATGACGCAGCACTCAGCACTCCGTTATGGCCTTATCAATGTTTGTTTAGGCCTAATGCACATTTCTTGCTGATAGTTAGGTATAATTCTTAATCCAGCCAAATGTTTACATATATAAACTTCTTGTTTAAATAAGAACTTAATTTAATAAATAAAGCTTCGTTCAATTTCTTTGGCAACTATTAAAATATTTGGGTCCAACATAACTTAAGGTTTGCCGATATATTGAGTTCAGTACTTTGGGTGATTTAAAAATATCTTGGTTCTGGCTTCTAGTAATATAATAATTATTATTATCAGTGCCTTTGTTGTCACTTTGTAACATAATATAATCTAAAACTTTAAGCACGTACAAGTGCTGCACTGGCAAAATCCTTAAGCTAACAAATAAAGGAAAAGAACTATCTGTTTTGAATTTTTTTTATTATTATTCTAACGTAATGATTCTGTGATATTCTTATCTTATCTATTAGATATTGAAAAGTGTTACTGCAACAAACCAACCCACACTGAAGCCTAGAATTTATCAATGCATAACAAAGTGCTCTTAACAAAGATGCATTACAAAATGTACATACTTGTTTTTATCAACGTTGACTAACATTTTATACTTAGAGCACCAGCCCTGAAATTTGCCAAGATCATTATTTAATGAACTTAATACAGTATTTTTTTTCTGAATAAAATAATGCCATCATCGGCATAATTTTTTAGCCTAATATAAATTGTTCTTATTATTTTCTAAACCATACCATACTTCAAAGGTAGTCACTGTTCACCGTTAGTTTTTCGGTAAAGTGTATTTTTTTTATTGCAAAGTGTACAATTTTGGTTTTAAATTGTTATTATAAATGCTGGTATTTCTGTTTTCATAATATATCATAAATAATAGCGCTAAATTTTAGTCTGTTCATTGCTGGAAGGCTTCCAACGGTTTAATATAGTTAATTCCTATTGTGTGGTTCTATGTTCTCTCAAGATGAATCAAACGAATTGCCTATTAAAAGATGTTCATTGTGTCTGGACTTAGATCATGTGAGCGAAATCTTTAGTAGTAGTAACGATAAGGAATTTAATTTTAGGGTAATACATCAGAATATTCGCAGCTACCGCAGAAATTTTGATGAATTTCTGTTAATGTAGCAAAGCTTAAAGGTGTTTTTTAATTGCATAGTTTTATCTGAAGCTTGGTTAAGTGATGACTTCGAACCTGAGAATTTACCAGGCTACAACATGTACCGATCGCTAAACAATCGTAACCAGAACGACGGTGTCGTCGTCTATTTAGACAGCTCGATAGCCTGCAGTCAGCTGTCTTTCGCCGGGTCAGCCGCGGCTCTGTCTCTGACCTTCGACTGGGCCGGCCAACCCTGCGAACTTGTCGCCGCGTATCGCAGTCCCAGCTCCAATCTGCCGCGCTTTGTGGATGCAGTTAGTAATTATTATACTGATAATTCAGCCTCTTATTATTTTCGTTTATTTACAGGAGACATTAATTGTAATATTTTAGATCCTATTTCAAATTCAACTGAGGAAAGATATATTGATACGTTATATGATGCAGGATTCATTTCTTGTATTGACACTATTACAAGACCCGATAGTAACTCTTGTTTGGATCACTTTTTTATTAAAATTAAATCATTCTCGGAAATTACACCCTTAGTATTACAGACTCGAGTAACTGATCACTATCCTATTGCAGTGGAAATTTTGAAACTGGGTAAAAAACACAACGGAAAAGATGCACGTTTCTATAATAAAATTGACTGGAATAAAATTGAATCTGATTTAACAAAATACAACTGGCAAGACATTTTAGATTGTGCCAACGTTAACGAATGTTCTTATTTATTTATTGATAAAATTAAAAATCTCCTAATCAGTGCAACAAAGCAAATTAAAATCAATGCTAAAGGTAAAAAATTAAAACCTTGGATTACATCTGGTTTGATAAACTCTATCAGGCAGCGAGATACTTTATATAAACGATTAAAAAGAGAACCTTATAACATTGCATTACGTTATCGCTATACCACCTATCGTAATACGCTAAATATTTTGATAAAACGCACTAAGACTGAGTATTACAAAAATAAAATTGAAGAAGCGGGGGGAGACGCTAGGAAATTTTGGTCGGTTGTCAGCGAGGTGTCCGGGCGTCCCCGACGTGTTGATTCGTTTCCGGTTGAAGGTTTCCTGGCGGACGGCACTGCCGTCACCCTTTTAGATATCAGCCAAAATTTTAATAATTTCTTTGCTAGTGTTGGTCTAAATCTGGCGCGCTCTATCACTGCCAATGGCCCGCCTGAGGTGGAGGATGCTGACCATCCAGTTTATTCAGACTTTGCATTGGAGCCTGTCACTCACACCCAACTTATTGATGTAATTAACAGCCTTAAGGGTGGGTCTGCCCCCTGGTGGGATGAAATTCCATCTAAATTGATAAAGAACTACTCTTGCTATTTAATTCAACCCTTGCTCCACCTAATCAATCTTAGTATACGAACTGGAGAGTTTCCAGATGCTTTTAAAATAGCAAAAGTGATTCCGATTTTCAAAAGTGGTTCAAAATCTTCTATGAATAATTTTAGGCCGATTTCTTTGCTGATAGTCATTGATAAAATACTTGAAAAGTGTGTCAAAATCCAATTGAACAAATATCTAGTTGCGGAGGAAATCATAACAAATTTGCAATATGGATTTAGTAAAGGTAAAAATACTTCTGATGCACTATTTGACGTTTCAAAACTAATTGTGGAAAAAAATGGTGAAAATTGTAATGTAATGATTACATTTTTGGACCTTGCCAAGGCATTCGATTCTGTAGATAGAAATAAACTTTTAGAAAAATTAGAACTGATTGGTGTTAAAGGAAATTCGTTGAATTGGTTTAAAAATTATTTTAACAATCGTAAGCAATATGTCACAATTAATGGTATTAATAGTCAAACTGTCAATGTAGATTATGGAGTGGTGCAGGGAAGCACACTTGGTCCATTACTTTTCCTTATTTACATAAATAATATATCCAAATTGAATATTCAGGGAAATCTTTTCCTCTTTGCTGATGACACGGCTCTAGTGTCTTATGGTAGGGACTGGGAGGGGGCTTATGATCAGGCATCCTCTGACCTGGCTAAGATTAAAAACTGGTTTGATTATAATATTCTCACTGTTAACATAGACAAAACAAAATGCTTGCCTATATATTTCAAGAACAATTCTGGTCCAGGTCAGAGGGTGCTTCGCATGCACTCTTGTGGCGATCCGCGGTCCTTCACCTGTGGCTGTGGTGTGATTGAGCAGGTGACTCAATACAAGTACCTAGGCGTAATATTTGATCACAAATTGACTTGGGAGTCACATGTTCATCACATTAAGCAAAAATTGAGAAAAATGATTTATGCGTTTAAGCAGATAAGTCAGGTGTTGGCCGTGGATCGCTGCAGAAGTGTGTATTATGCCTACTGTCAGTCCCTGCTGCAGTATGGATTGCTGGTCTGGGGTGGTGCCTCTGCCTCGGTTCTTGAGCCCTTGGCGGTCACCCAACGGTCTGTGATAAAAGCAATTCTTAATAAAGGCCAAAGATATCTCCTTTTCGAAAATTTTTCAGTTCTTAATATTAGGCAATTGTATCTTAAAACTCTCTTAGTATATGTTAAAGATAATAAAAGCAAAATCTTTACCCCAACTACCCATGGCTACCAAACTAGAAATAAAACAAACTTTGGCTATTCAATTCCGAAACCTAAATTCAAATCAGATCTGTTCAATACATTTTATTTGGCTCATCAGTTGTATAAAAATCTCCGTTTCAACATCATTAATAAAGAGGGTGGTAGCATGTCTGTTTACAAGCGAGAGATTGAGAAGTGGCTGCTCGGTGTTGGACCGGGAATGGCAGAGCTGTTGATTCGTTCGCCATATGCATCATAGTGTTTGTTGTCTGCAGGTATTCTGATGTGTTCTGATTAAATATTTTTGTTTTGATTTTGAATAATTGTACGATATCTGATTTTTTTTCTCCTTTTGTTTTATATAATTTCTTAAGTATAATTTGTTCTATTTTTTTGTTTTTTGTTTTTAATGGGTAGTTTGTTTCTCTTATAAGTTTTGTATGTATTTGTGCTGCCAACCAGTGGAAGAAGGACCAGTAATATTTGTTCGTGCCTAAGAACTCTTCCCCACACTCAGACTTTGGTCTTGTGGGGAATAATTTCCTTTTTGTTTCGTAAATAATTTTCTATGTCAACTTAATGGAAATAAACAATCTTGAATCTTGAATCTTGACAGTACGTTTTCTCAATGTTAACCTTATGGGAAATAAGTAAAATTCTATATCTCGCTTATTTCTCAACATATCTTGATAAAACTTGGTAAATGACTTCTTCTAGTTCAGATCTACTAAATATTGAATTAAAACCAACCAGTTTAAACATACCTGTAGCAGCAAACCTGCATACTCATTCCCCATGTTATTCTTATGGAGCTTACCGAAACATGTCAAATCTCGCTATGTTGGATTGAAATATGTTGTTTTGCACTTGAAATTCACTGAGTATGCAGGTCTGCTGCAACGGGGGTTTTTTTACTTGTTTTTATGCTACTCATGTTAAGAAAGTTCCGAGGAATTAAAACAAATTTTTTTGGATGTAAAATTTGTGATCTACAGATGTCAAAAGTGTAATAATGGGGCAAAAATTCCCATCTTTCTTGCATCATTCACGAAGACACGGTTTAACCTACAGGGCCTATATTTGGGAATTATTTATGATTAATGAATGTCTTAAACCTAACATCAAGGAAATAAAAAAATAAATAAAAAAATTTCAATGTTGTTTGAAAATAATTTTTCCTTCCGTTTTCATAAGTGTCAAATCTTTTAAAATTATGTCATTTTGTAGGCCAAATGATTCCGTATTATATCCCAAAAAATAACATTTTTTATAATTTAAACTTTCTCCAGGAATGTTGCACAAGCAAACTTAACTTAACACCTGCATAATTTGGTTAGGCAACCCGCATTCAACAAAAGAATGCTACCAGAACATTCTTATGACACATCCCAATCACATGCACTGACAAAAAGTTCAGAGAAATAAAGTAAAAAAATCATTAGACTCATGCTGCCTGGCAGAATAGTTTGTCCCTAATGGCGCCCGCACAACCTTAAAATCAACTCCTCATGGTTTTTTTTATGAACACAGTCAATCAAATTCAAAATCAATTGGATTACTAGCTTGAAATTGAAGCATTTCTTCAATTGGTCATATTTACAAATTTTAATTTCTTAAGCAATCAATAATTGAAGGGATCCCCCGTAAAACATTCTAAACGATAAAAACCCAGTTTCGAGTAATCAAGGGTTGAAAGTTGAATTCTAAAATTTACGGTTTTTTCAAGGTTAGAACTTATAATCATGTATAATCTTTTAACACCCTATTTATAACATCATAATGTAGCATTATATTGAATTTGTACTTGCCATCAAGCATTTTAAAACATTTTACGTGTTTTTATAGGGGTTATAACGTTCTAAATGACTGGCGCTTGGAACGTTTTCTGACGGACTGCTCTTCTACTTTGGAAGAAAACATGAGGGAGTGTAGGAATACCAACAGAAACTAAAATAAAACTGAATATAAAACAATTTTATTGATGTAAAAGTAAAAAAAGTAATGTTGTTAATAAAACGTGATAAAGTTATCACATGCGTCACTTTGCTAAAAGTTATCCACATGTGGTGCTTAAAACGTTATTCTACCCACCTTTTTTGGGAGCAATTTCCAGGCCTTGGCTTCTTATTTTTTGAAATATAGGGTAATCCAACTTTTCTATATTCAATCCTGGTCTTATCCTTCCACTTTTCAATATTTTCTTCACGTCTTTTATTTTTATTTACGCGATTTTGGTCCTTGGGTTTTAGCGCAGCAACCGGCGGGGATTCCATCTTTCGGCGAATAGAACGTTATTACCCAGAAAGTCCGTGCAGTCTCGCGAAGCAAGCAAACTTTGACAGACGAAATCAGGGCTACCAACTCAAATATCTTCAAAACAAAATATACCACGGTGTAGGTCATGTCCTAGAGAACCTTTTTCACTGAATATCTCTGATTTTGAAATTTTGTCGCTTAGAACGTTTTACCCCTTCAATTGCGAGTAATCAGATAAAAATTAATGGCTTAGTTCTGGCATACCGGTTTTAAAATATTGATATAGGATTTTCACCAAAATCAACTGCAACTAACCTAAAAAAAGTTGTAGGTACATCCTCTATTTCTTGATTAAAAGTAATCTTTACAAACATGTTACGTTATTAAATTGTAATCATTACAGTCTACTCAGACCGTCACCTCATTATAATTCAAGTGCTCAGGTGGCGTTAGTCCTGAAGACTTCTGATACTCAAGAGTGTACATTTTTATCGGCATGATCAAAACAGAAAATAAAAAAATGGCTAAAATATAAAAAACAATATAAGGTTATTTTTGGCGAGATTTTTTGCGGTGGTTTTCTATTCTATTTACTGCGTTCATATTTATTTGCTGCATTTATTTTTCTTTTTTTAATGACCAAGGTTTTAAAAAATCAAGAGTTTAATCAATTCAATTTCTTATCACCGGCATTTAGAAAATCGTTAGCAACCAAACTCAATAGCTAAATCAAAATTTAAAGATTTTAAAGTTTGTGTCAGCAGATTAAAAATATTATATAGCATGAATAAAATTCCATTTATTTTCTATTTGGGTTACCGTACCGTACTGTGTAAGAACAAGTAGTCAATTTTATCAATTGCAAAATCAATACTTCTTGTTATTTCTCGGTTTTTGGTTGTTTTTCAAGAACCCGTGAAACCAACAGAGGAAGTCCATTACATTGTTGCATTATCTTGTTGTTTTGGTGTTTTCTCTATTATTTACTACCTTGACTATATCTTTCAGGGAGGACAGAATAGCGTTCTTTTCTGCCCACTTTCCACCGGTGATCCCCAAACTGTTCACCAGGGAAGACTTAATAGACAAAGTATTGATTGATATTCCTTCATCACCTCCTAAAAAAAGAGGAAGAAAACGGAAAGCTGAAACACCAAAAGATGACACGGTCAAGCGTAAACAGGTAAGAATGGGTAGTTAACAGGGAAATAAAATGTGCTGACATTGTTGGGAATCTCCCCAGGCCTAAAACTTTCAATACTGGGTGGTATTTACATGTGCCGGGCAGAGTATATCCACAACCACATTAAACACAATAGTATACTTCTCAACAAGGGCCGAAAACGAGGTTTTGCAGGCTCGAGATCGTGTTTCAAATTCAAGACAAAGTCGGAAATTTGAAACGATCAAGAGTTGCAAAACCCTTTCGGCCGAGGTGCGAACGCTATTTTTCACCACACTGCACAATGAAATATACCCTATATAACATTTAAAATCTAGTTTTTGAAAACACTTACTATTATCTAATTATTAACGACACTCTTGGAAACAAAACTTAGAGGTTGTGAGCAACGATACAATTTCTTTGTAATGGTTTAAACAAACACACCTTTGAAAATCATATGATTGCAACTATCCTATCTTTGGAACCTATTGAATGCCGTATGTTCTCACGTTGTTTCAAGCAAATGAACGATCAACTGACTTTCGGCCCAGAAATTTTATGGCCCCCTGACGGAAAACAGCTGTTTTTGGCCTTCAAATGACGTATGTAATACAGGTAATTTTGTCGTAGTGTGGTGAAAAGACTTGTACCAGCCATCTTGAGTATTAGTCTGCCCACACACCAAAATTAAAATTGGCTTAACATCTATATTATTAATACGCTACATGGGAATTTTGCATTGAGACTGATGATGGGTCTTTAAACAAGACCGAAATACATCTCGTTATTAAAACAGGGTGTCTACCAGTCGCAAATTCAGGAAAATTTGGGAAAATGTCGTTGATTTTGTAAGGTTGGGAATAGTCGGGAAAAAGTAATGAATTTCAACCTTTTACGTTATTGTCATCGTCTCGGCTGGCAAATATATCGAATGAATCACGGCAGACAAATTTTTAGCTTTACCAAGAACAGAAAATCTGTCGTTTATACCGCTGCCGCAAGTTTCTCGGTCCTATTACAGCTGTAAAATCGCTCACTTGTTTCTAGGCCGACAAGTCTTGCTCTTTACGTGGCCGACAAGTCTCACTCTTTACGCGGCCGACAAGTCTCTCACTCTTTACACAGCTAACAAATCTCTCGCTTTTTACGCGACCAACAAGTCTTTTGCTCTTTATGCGGCCGACACAACTCTCGTTAGTATTGCTCCTTAAAATCGATCCCTCATTTCGTGGCTATCACATCTATTGGCCACATGAAGGCCAGAAAATATATAATCCGGCTGGCAAATCCCTCGGTCATTTCGGGGCCAGCAAACCTCTCGGTCACATTGGGGCCGTCAAATATCTCACTCTCTTGGCGGCCATCAAATCTTTCGCTTTTATTGCGGACTGAAATCTTTCGCTTGTTTTGCGACCAGCAAATCTCTTGGTTGCATCTTGGCTGATGACTTCATCCCTCTTTTTGCGAGCGTTAGACCTTTCGGTCGTATTACAGCCATAAAATCAATCGCTCACTCGTTTTGTGCCCAAATCATTTTTCGGTCGCCTCTTGGTAGACAAATTTTTTGCTCTTTACGCGGCTTGGTCTTGTTGCTCGGTCGTATTGCGGTTAGAAAATCACTCCATCTTTTTACGGACGGAATCTCTATCATTTATACCGTGGCCGGCAAGATTCTCAGCCTTGTTACGATCGGAAATCTTTTGCTTGTTTTGCGGCCAGCAAATCTCTTGGTCGCATCGCGGCCGATGAGTCCCTTACTCATTTCGCGGCCATTAGACCTCGGTCATATTGCGGGCGGAAAATCGCACATTCGTTTTGGAAATGAAACACTTTTTGGTCGATTCGCGACAGACGAGTTCCTTGCTCTTGGAGCAGCTGTCATATCTCTCGGTCATATTGCGACAAGAAAATCGCTAATTTTTTTCGAGGCCAGAGGTACTAAAATTTATAGGCTAACATGACCAGCAAATCTTTAAGTCTTATTGCGGCCAAAAATCTTTCGCTTGTTTTTCGGTTGTTGTGTGGCCGATTGTTTCTTGATCGTATTGTGTCGTTTACTCGTTTCAAAGCCATAACATGATTTGGTTGTATTGCAGCCGGCAAATCTCTCTGTCGCATCGTGGCTGTCAAATCTCGGTCGCTTATACCATGGCCAGAGGATCTCTTGGTCACATCGTGGCTGGAAAATCGCTCATTCTTTCCGCAGTCGGAAATCTCGGTCGCATTACGGCTGGCAAATCTTTTGGACTTATCGCGGTCATCTAGCTCATCTTTTGGCGATATTTCGCTTGCATTGTAGCCGTCAAAATATTTTAATTTACAAATATTGTGCTCAAGTATTAGTTATAGGAGGCAATGGTCATGTTTCCGATGGTCGGGAATTGTTTTTATAAATTTTCGGGAAAAGTCGGGATAAAGTCCGAAATTTCATATATGAAATTTGGTAGGCACCCTGTAAAAACAATTTGTTTTTTTAATTATTATAGTGATGGATAGCCAAAAATCAAGTAATAATAATGCCATCACGAAACATTAATACCGTGAAGAGTTAATATTAATCTTGTTGGTTTAAAATAAAATTTAAATCTTTCTTATTTCTCAACATAACTTAATAAAACTTGTGTGGCTTGGTTAAAATTAACAGGATCATAGCCTTAAAATCTCCCATTTTGTAATTTCTGTGGCAGCAATCCTGCACACTCACTCCCCCCTATTTTATTTTTATGGAGAATATTTTTGCGTGATATTTACAGGACTTAGGTTGCTTTGACTTTATGTGAGGCATGGTTTAAAATAGCATTTTAAATTTGCTTAGTATTCGGTCCTGCTTTATTGGGGTATTTTTATTTTGAAACAAAAATTTTTAACTGTTAAACATAATACCATTATATGTGCAATGTCATTTATGGATTAGTAAAAATTTGGGGCTACTCAGCTACTCAGTTATGTGAATGGGGTTAGGTTCTTAAGTTTGGGATGTTGAGATATTAGTTCCACATCAAAAATAAGTTTCAAAGCCAGTTATGTATTGCTATTGTTGAATGAACCTGACACATATTAAAATGTTTCAGATTAAGTTAGAGGAAGTTGAGATGAAGCAGGAGAAGGCTGAGGTTATGCAGCAGCCTGAGGTGATGGAGAAGGTAAGTCTCAGCTCTAGGAGTGATACTTACCTCCAGAAGTGAGATATATGGGTCGAACCTTATATATTTATAATCTGCATAAATTGACGAATCTAACAGTGTAAGTGTGTAAACAAGGCAGACAAACACTAGCGGTGACGTCACTGGCGCCTTGACGTCACAGCCACTTCCGGCCGGCCTCCACACGGTGCAGCCCTTCTTTTCTGCAGTCCTACATTCTAGCCACCTAATTCATTTATATCTTGATTTATTTCCAATATAAAATATTAATAAAAGAAAACCTAATAAGAATACATTAACCAAATATCATAGGTAATTTTTACCTGCTCGTTTTTCTTGAACTAGGCTAAACAAAATAATAAATCAGAGAAGCACAAGTCAAATATTACTACACATTTTTTATCATACGATATGATAGTACCACACTAGAGGGTTAAGTGACATCTCTTGCAGGAACAAAAGCAAGAGGTGAAAGTGAAAGAGGAGCCGAGAGAGGAAAGTCTCTCGCTGTTGTCGTCGACTCCTCGCACCATCGCGGACCGCAAGAAGAGGCAGGCGCTGCTGATACAGATGGCTCGGAGCAACCAGATGGCGGCGGCCGACGCGGCGGCGGGCGACGCTCCGGTCGCGCCCGACACGCCCACCCCTAGCAAGAGGTTAGCCCAGTCATGTTAACTACTTTTGTCTATTTATCATGCATATATTCTCAGTTTATAACTGAGTTTTGAATGAGGTTTAAAGTTATAATTGACTAATTGTTCTTATCCATGTAGACTAAGGTATTCGGCAACTGACACTTATAACTTTTGTCATTTATAAATATATGGTTTTTATTAGGGGTCTGCGGGCCAGCCTTTTCAAGTTCGGGTCGGGTCGGTTTGGGCCTTTAATTTTGGCTTCGAGTCTCGGGCCAAAATCAGGCCGGGTCAAAAATATTTAAATAACTACTTTCGTATTAATTAACTAGAACCTAAAAAGAAGCTAAATCAAGAAATTAAATACAAAATTAATAGACGAAAATTACCACTATATATCGAGGTCTAATAATTTTTAGTAGGTTAAAATTATATCATAATTCAATTTTAACCTACGACAAGAAATTAAGATAAAAAACTAATATGTGAACAAACTCAGCCAAAGAACTATGAGAGCCATAACAATCAATGATTATTATCATTACAAAGCCACACTTCACAACGACCATAACGCCAATAAACAATATAAACTATGAATATAAATTTGAAGTTGAATAGTGCAAGGTCAGAGCCAAATAATACAGGTGTAAGTTTTCAATTTCCGAATTCTGAGAGGTGGTATTTCTAGGTAACTGTCGAAATCCTCTATTTTATGAGTTAATGAAATATTTTTGAGGTTATTTTTATGAAAAACTCGTGGAAAAACGAAAGCGTGGATCTGTCGGTCGCGGATGAACGACAGATGTAGCTTTTCGAAACTCACGATCTGCCGCGTAATACGATCGTGCGTATTTGCTGATCGCCGATAATCGGCAAATGTAGCCTTGCAAAAGTCACGGTCGGCCACGAAAAACGATCGTGTGTATTTGCCGATCGTAAATAAACGAAATGCATCTTAGCGTATCTCGCGATCGGCTGTAAAATTCGATCGCACACACGTAAGTCACACGTAAATTCGATCGCATGGTAAACGGCGGGAGTAACGTATCAGCCGCAGCCCGACCCGATTTTGGCCCGAACTATTTTTTTGCTTGACCCGATGTCTCGGGCCGGCCTCTGACCCGACCCGACCCGAAAAACTCGGGGATCCGCAGACCCTTAGTTTTTATAAAAGTTTGTGAACTAGCTATAAAAAAGTGTGTGAAGGTTGAAGAAGGTGGTATAGTTGTACCTTGATTCCTTTCAATCAAATCTTAAACACTTAATTGTTTTGCTGTAAAACAAGTTCATTGATTTGAAATGGCTGCATTGGCATTTTTGGTTCAGTGTAATTTACATCTGTATCACCTGTGGGTTTATGCCCTACATAGTTGGTCCTTAATGTTAAGAAGATTATTAATTCTCAAATTGTAATTTTATTTAATTTTAGTGTGTTCTCATTTTGATTTTATTGATAGATAACTTTTAGTTTGTCATTTTTCTTGTCCCCCCCTGTAATTTATTTATCTTTTGTTAGTTCTCAGGTGATTTTTGAGGACAACTCTAGTAACAATCATTTTATGGAATCGTCACTTGAAAACAATATAGATGAACAATTTAAAGAAATTGTAAAGGCAATATTTTATTGACTGTATACAGTGAATATATACTTTTGTATTATTATAGATATATATATTTATTTATACATACAGTATGTAAATAAACAGAATTTGAGTTTTTCAGATGTTTATTACTTTCATTTTATAAGTTTTTAAAGGGCTAAATTGACTCTTGAGGCTACCTTAGGTACTGGTTTGCTAAATATTAAATTAGTTTATTGCTGTAAAAATGTGTGAAAACAAAAATTTTAAAAACTGGAAAACCAAATCAGAAAAATTTATATTTCATTAAGTAACTGTTTGTGAGAAATAATTCTTTATCAAGTATTATTTGTTTTAATTATATATAACTTTCAAGGAGATGTTGGTATTTTGCATTATATTTCGTATTATGAGATCATGTATTAACATAGGCCTAGATAAATGGAATACTAGAAGATCTTTTGCGGTATGGGGAACAGTGACACTGATTTATTTCTTACATGATGGTGCCAACCGACGATATATTAGCACTGTGAATGTTGGTGTGCTCACACATACTCTTACCCCATCCACTTACACATAAAAACTACTGCGCTGTTAAAACTCTCACTCTTGCACATACCTGTCGCAAGTGCCAGAGAGATCCAAAAGAGAGAAGTACAGCAGCATCCTATCACTGCCTTCACTGCATAAAATTGCTTGAAATATATACTTAAATCTTTTACCTATAGTATTATTATGGGACCATCCTCATAATTAGACCAGTTCGTAAATTGTTAACCGAGGCGAAATCGTGGTTCGGATCCCACGTTAAAATGTAGGTCCCTTAGTTGCCATTGGCTGTTGGGCTATTAATATGTTGGCCTTAGTCAGTAACAAGACTACAAGATCGCGCCACAATCATCCTTCACATCATCTGTCATTCATACTTGGCTTAAAATACCTAGCTGTGTAGGTCGCCATTTCAGCTAATGTATCTAATGTATCTATTATCTGATATACTTTCTCCATGTTATGAAAATAAAATTCTTTATAAAAAATATATATATACTGTGGTCAAATTTGTAAACATTTACAATGAATAAATTATAGCCATTTAATTCCTGTGATTTAAATTTAAGGGTTTAAATTTTAAACACCATTACTTATATTTCACTTAACCTGTGACTAACACAATTTTTTTCATTTAATTACTCTTTATATCATAAAATGCCATAAATCATAAAGGCTTGCCATGATTTGTAAGCTCAAATCCAAAAAAGTTTCTGTTTTGTGCGATATTAAAGGCTAACAATTCAATTCCAGAAAGTCACCTACTACATAATACTACATTTTTAAATAGAATTAAAATAAGGGTTTCTCTTGAAGTTGAACTGCTGAACCTATGATTAAAATTACTTGTACATGTTTTTGAATCAAAACTGCCAAAGATATTTTCCAAGAGATATTTATTCCATTTTCTTTGTTTACATGTCTTGTGGATAATGTACTTGACATTCCTAAAAACTATTAGTTATAAAATAGTATTTTTCATCATAAGGAGCAAAAGTGAGCTTATAAAAACGCTTTATCTGCGACCATTGCAATAAGCACCAATTATGGTATTACAATAAACATTATAATGATATACATTAAAACACCAAAAACCAAGCAGTACTCTAATGACGACTTTAGAGTACTGGAGTCACTTTAGAGTACTGGTTCTAGACCAATGAGAGCTCGGCATTTGACGGAAGTAGTGTCATAATACCAATTACGCAATTCGCACATCAGCTGATTGTTGCATTACGATTCATGTTTGAGTTTACTTATCCCATCAGCTGATTGTTCCACATCGATTCTTGGTTCAGTCTGCTGATTCGCCTAACCTCAAATTTTAGTGGACCTATTCCATTAATAGTAAAAGTCATGAGTTTTGTTTAACTTCGGGGGAAATTTTGTCGTATATTGTTGGTCGTAGATAAAATAGTGTATGCAACGATTGTATTATGCCTTTAAGCCACTCGTGAGATATTTAGAACACTCGCTTCGCTCGTGTTCTAACTTACATCTCACTCGTGGCTTAAAGGCATTCAATATACAATCGTTGCATAAACTACTATTAACTTCAAAAAGACTCTTTGCTAAATCTGACGAACAATGTTTTTTATCATACTGTAGAAATAATTCTTACTATGAGTTGGTTCTTTAAGCTAAGCTAAAGTGCAATGTAAAAAACGCTAATGTGTACAGGCAAAAATTTAGATATCATAAACAATTCTTTCACCGTTTCCTTTTTTTTACAAATGAATGGAAAAATAACAATGTTTGAGTTGAGCTCTCTGAAAAATTCACTGACTATTTTTCCGTCAAAATGATAATGAAAAGTGTTATTTTTCCTACTTCCTAGGGAGTAAAAAATCAGTTTTGTAGCGAATTCCTCCTATAGGGAAGAGGCTGTTACCGTAGGTCTCATGGTAAGACCTAAGCCCGAGACCATCATAACTTTTCTTTTTGAGGTCCCCAGATAACAAAAACATCATTCGTTCATTTTCATAAATATATGTATAAAGATATATCGGAAGTTGGTCTCCAAAGGGCTAAATTTTAAATCAGAAACATTATGGTTGTGACCAAGAATAGATCTAGTAAATATGTTAATCAAAAAGAAAATAAACTCTGAAACATTAGCACATTCCTTCTAATTTATTCATTAATTTATTTAAAGACATTATGGTAATAATACATATTTCTTATTGTTCAAATTTACTGAAAATTACTTTTTTTTAAATTAGAATGGATTCACTATTGTACCTTCAAGAACTACAGTTCATATAGCGAAATACAGATGAAAAATTATGGTATGGCTACACAGAAGCAGATTCGTTAAATCATAGCTTAATACACTAATAGGAAACATTTAAGTATGTTGATACTATTAATAATGCCTGATTAATTTTATATGGTAATATTAAAGTTTTAGGCATAAAAATCATTCGCCTTTGAATAACATTGCTCAAACTATCGACAGTGATAGGCAGGCAGATAAGGATTATCTTAGTGGCCTTAAAGCAATAGTGGACAAATGCAGGATCCAGTTTGCAAATTGTCCATGTAATAATTATTGTGAATCATTAATCTGTTTTGCCCCATCATATAAATGTTCATTTACAGTTTTATTTATCTAGAATAATTTTTATCTTGCACATTTTTGATCAATATTTATGAAACGAGAGAAGTCATGAGTAGTATTTTAATATTTATTTTACTGAGAGAGAGAAAAAAGATTTGAACTGTAGGAGTAGAAAGTATTTGAGTTTCATGATGGTATTAATCAGTAATATTTCCAAAACTAAGCCACAGAAATTATTTAAGTTTTATAGAGGTCTGCGGGTACCCGAAAATTCGGGTAGCTTCAGGTAATTACGTGAACCCGAGTGGTCGGGCGGGTTCGACACGTCTCGGGTTTTATTCGGGCGGGTTTTTATTACATGTCGGGTCGGGTGGGTACCTACTACCCGAAAGAAATCGGGTTGAAGATACCCGACATACTACCCGAAAGAAACCCGAAACTTTAAAAATGTTCAACAATAATTAATTCGCGCAAAGCTTTTGACTTACAGCGTCCACGCAATATTATAATGTGACGAACAAAGATGGTCGCGATCGCGATGTCAAACTTAGAAGCAATCTTCACTATACGTGTCAACTCAGACAACCAGCCGTCTCCTTGTCGGCTCAAAATTATCGTACGCTTACAACTTAATATCGTATCCTCGTTTAGCAACTTAAAGGACCAGGGAACCAACGCTCGTAATACTAATCGTAACAATAATCGTAGGTACCAACAATAAGCTGGAATTCCTAGCCGAGCTTATGATACGAGAGGTCTTATCGAGAAGATAATTGTTGCGATCTATTTTTGGACACGTTAAACCGGAAGAGCGTGTCCTTCCCACGAAAAACATACACAAAAAATTATCCCTGAAGTGATAAGGAAAGGACGTTGACAGGTGAAAGGAGATAATATCTCCAAATAGATGGAATTCGGAAAGTTTCTGCTATATTTAGTTGACCTTAGAGAACCACAAAGTATACAACAGTCTTTTGTTTGATCATGGATTTTCTCTTGAACGGCAAGAGATAAAAGTTTCTTTTTTGTTACAATAGATTTTAAAAAAATTAGACAAAAAGTATGAGCCATCATATGTGGTTGTAGGACAAATGGTTTGGATTTTCACATTTCGTAGTAGGGAAAAGACGCAAGCACGCAGATAACACCAGACTGGTGGACAGGCTAATTGATGAGTAAACAAACCCCCCCCCCCACTTCCCCCAATCCCACTGATAAGGAGAGTGAGAAAGCTGTTTTTTCTAGATCTCTCTCTCCCCCCCTCTCTTTCCTCCCTTCCTCTACTCTGGTAATTTATGGTTTCTACCTGCTCTTCCATATTTCTTAAACCAACTATTATTTTCTTCATAGAAGTTTTATAATAAAACTAATTTTATGATGAAAATAAATTATTGTTGATTATTGTTGTTATAAAATATAAATACTATTTCATTGATAAATTCTGAAATAATAAGTTTAGTCATGAATATGAATATCTGTTGACTGAATTGGTTATTGTATATTTTATATGGCACCATTTGGTGCATTACAATGTTTTACACAATTTTCAATATACATAACATTTTTAAAATTTTAGCTTAAAAAATTCATTTGTATCATAAATACAATGATTTGTAAAGAATGTCTTCATGTACTTTTTAAATTGGTCTTTTAAATAATATTAATCTTTAATTTTAATTTTTTTTCTTTTAATTGATAAAAATCTTTTAATTTTTTTATATTTGATGGTAATTTATTGTTAAGTTTTGTATTTGTGTATGTAATTGTTCTTTGTGTTTTAGAGTATCTTGTTCATTGTCTAACTTCAATTCACCAATATTTCTTGCCCCATGGTCATGTGCAGTGTTATTTTCTTCATGCAAACTGTATTTTTTTTCTTGAATGTATATATGTAAGTAATGTGAATGTAATGTTAGATTTTTACTTCGTAACTGCTTGGTAGGCCCATCAAAATTTAATTAAATCAATGTTTTGCTGACAAATGATACCTGAACCCGACCTGAATTTTAACTAAAATACCCGAACCCGACCCGAATTTTTTTATAACTTACATACCCGAACCTGACCCGACCCGAATTTTTATTCCACTTATAATATCTGAACCCGACCCGACCCGAAAATTGATGGTAATCTACTACCCGACCCAAACCCAACCCAGCTTGAAAAATCACTACCCGCAGACATCTAAAGTTTTATTTTGTTTTATCAAAGTTTGCAAATTATCAAAACTCTAAGAACTTGAAGGAAGAGAAACAATATTGATGAAACCATTAAAAATGTTTTCCTTAGTTCGGTTTATTAAACTGGTAGACTCAGCAATGATGTAAATGGTTGTGGGCTAAAAACTTCCGGGGTTGGCATTAAGGCTACCAAATATCTTTGCCTCTGAAAAAAACAGCTAGTTGTCTTTTAGCCACAATTAATAATAGTTTTCAAGTAAGTTTTATATTCATCTTACAGTTTATGTAGCACAAATTTTATTAGAAACTTAACAATTTCTCTGGTTTCAGAGCTTTCTGGTGTAAAGGAAAAATTCAAAGGCTAAGTTACCTGTAGCCATCAGTTGGTTTGTTATCTACTTGTGCAAGACTTTCTCAAAGTCTAAATCAATGGAAACATATTTTTTGTTTGCATCTGGCAGATCAAATTCAAGATTTTTTGCATGAGATTATTTGTTTATTTTGTAAATCACCACAATCTTTGAGTTGGTCTATCATATTAATGTGGACCATATCCCAGAAATGGATAATTTGTAATATTGATTACAAATTAACTAAACTTGCAATTTGATAAAAAAATAAATATGCAAAATAGATGATATTTTGATATCATATATAACTGAGTACAATGCAATTTGATAAAAATAAATTTGATAACAAATTAACTAAACTTACAAATTAACTAAACTAAACTTAAACTTGAATTCATATAATTCAAGTTTATTTTTAATGAAGATTTTCTATTTATTTTTTTTTAGATCTATGAATGGTTTTGACTTTTTTAATCCAGACGAGGTCTGGTTCTGGAGTTGTCCAAATAAAAGAGAGTCCACCGTATTCATTTTTCTTGGCTTTGTTATGGGTAGAAGAGAAGACATATATATATGTCCACTTAACCCTTGAGCGGGCGCTTCATTGGCAAAACGCGAGCGGGCGCATGCAGAGTTTTACTCCGCAACACTAGATTGCACAAATTTAACCCATTTTACCTATTTCATAACGAAATATTGTATTTAAATATTGACAAACTTCATTAGGAATCACATTTCATCGTCGATTCAATTAATTGTATAACTTAATAGGTGTAATATTTCAATTAAACATAGTAAATAATTTTCTAGTATAAAATATGTATTAATTATTATTCACATTTTTGGACTTTTCCTTTCGCTTATTTTTTTTGAAAGCAAAAGGAAAAGTCCAAAAATTAATAATAATTACAAATCCATTAATATTATGAATTTTTAAAATTGGTATCAGTGTCCGTGTAATGGGAGAGGGCGCTTCGCAAACTGAGACGGCATCTCTGAATTGCATATAACCAGATCCCAAGGGGGGGTGGGGGGTATAAATAGCTTTAGGAAATTCCTGGAATGAGGTGCATAAAGTACGGAGCCGGACACGACTGCCGACACCCAATATGTCTGTTTATTTTAACATAAAAAACACGTGCAGAGAAAAACTCCGCGTGCGCCTGCTCGAGGGTTACAGGTTTCGAGCAGGAGGCATACCTAAATGTCTATTTATTAAAAAATATGTATTCCTTGTTGAATTCCTAAAAACTGAACAATGTTCTTGTGTTTAGAAATACAGTGGAACCTGGACGATTCGAACCTCAAGGGACCAGCTAAAAACTTCGAATTATCCATAAATTCGAATTAAAGAAGTTCTAAAGAATGAGGCAAAGACATTAAAACTTCAAATTGTAAATTTAACCTCTTTATCAAATTGACACTCTAAAAGAATAAATTCATCAACAAACGCTAATTATAAGGGTTCAAAAACAATAATCATAAAACAGAAATAACTACCCTAAAGTATAAACTACGTATGACGCAATGTATGATAATACAAAGAAACATTGGTCTGGCGTTAAATTTTTATTGAACGTCGTAGTAAAACAGTGTTTTCCAATGAATTTGTAACTATTTCCAGTCGTGGAATGAAACTGATGTACCTTAATTTGGCACTTCACAAATTCAAATTATCCAAAATAAAATTCGAATTATCCACAATTTTTTAGCATTGTTTAGATACAAAATGCCAGGGACCAAGAAAAATATTCGAATTAACGAAGATTTCGAATTATACAAGTGTGAATTATCCAGGTTCCACTGTACATATGTTTAGAAATACATGATTAGAAATATGTATAAATACATCACCATGAAATATGTAGTACATTACCAATCTAAATAAGATTGGACCTTTACACATTGATATATACTTATAATAATGATTTCAGGCCATCATTTACTGAATCAACACCTATAGACAAGAAGAAGCCAAAGAAGAAATATAAAAAGATTGTAGATATTGACTTTCAAAACTTTTGTTCGAGAAATTTTGAAAAATTGTCAGATGAACATCCTGAGTTAAATGAGAAGGAGATTAACAAACACTTACAGAATATGTGGAATCATATGGATGACACAGCTAAGTCAAGGTATCAACTTATGGATTATATGTTTCTTTATTTATCTAAAAATAATGTAACTTGTTATTTGATCTACTTTAGCCATGATTTGATTGATCACAAACAAAACAAGGCTAAATTAGATCAAATAATAAACGAGTCTCAAGAATACATTTACATTCAAATACCCACACTTTTTTCAACATTTTAGCAAATTTCCCCCATAGGGAAGTAGCTATTACCGTAGGCAGCACGGTGAGACTTAAGCCCGGGACCATGTTATTTTTTTCATTTTGAGGTCCCTAGACCCCAAAAACACAGTTAGTTACATATATATATATATATATACCTGTCCGTTGGCGCGATAACTTTTGTAAAAAAGGTCCAATCTTGATGAAATTTGGAACAAACGTGTAAAGCGTCATTCATTACTTCGAGTTCGAAAACCAGCAAAATTAGTTTACTCTAGGGAGGTTTTTTTGACGAAATAAAATTTATTTTTAAGATTTAACACCTTTTAGCGAATTTCCCCCTATAGGGAAGTAGCTATTACCGTAGGCGGCATGGTAAGACTTAAGCACGGGACCACCGTAACTTTTCATTTTGATGCCCCCAACCCCTAAAACACCGTTCGTTCATTTTCATATATATATATATAAGGATATATATTAGGAGTGGGCGAGTAGTGGATTTTGAAGTCGAGTCGAGTATTAAGCCAAATACTCGAATATCAAATCAAATCAAATCAAAATCAATTTATTTCCATATTTAACAAACTTTTACAAAAAGGTTTTTAAGAAAAATAATCTCGCATGGGCCTGCGAAGGGCCTGTGCGTGAGATGAGTTCTTATCATTTATATTTACACCTCAACAACATTCCCAACTGCAAAAATATTTCAATTGTCTGATAAAAAACACACAAAAAATATGAAAAAAACATATACAGCTACAATATTACTAAACCGGTTGCTATTTAAAACGCACCACAGCACAGCTTAACTAGTCACGCTCATAAGAATTCGCTATTAGGCTGGATCATATTATTTAAAATTAAATTCTTCGAGAAAAAAGATAATAATGATCGAAATTTAGTATAAAGAGAACAGTGTATGTATGTAGGTAGGTAGTATGGTCGTACGGTCAGGCGTATTTTGTCAAGGGTCAAAGGTACTCGAAGCTGATAAGAGCCTCAGAGCAGTCAAGGCCAATCCCCAACAGCCAGTTATTGATAATACGTTTATACACACTGTGCGACACCTGCAGGTTCCTTATTTCAGGTGGAAGATTTCTAAACAGAAAATTTGCAATGTAAAATGAGTTTGTCAAATTAGACGATTTGAACACTCGGGGAACAAGCAGGCCAACGTTCACAGCACTCCTTGTGCTATGGTGATGAGAAACGGGAGTTAAAAAAAGTTCTTTATGTGAGTAGAGATAAACCAGTACAGTTTTAATGTAAAGCTGACGGAGGGATAAAATTCGAGACTCTTCAAAGAGCAATTCAGTCGAATAACGCCTATGTTTTTGAAAAGCTGTTTTTATACAGTGGAACCTGGATAATTCGAACCTCAAGGGACCAGCTAAAAACTTCGAATTATCCATAAATTCAAATTAAAGAAGTTCTGAAGAATGAGGCCAAGACATTAAAACTTCAAATTGTGAATTTAACCTTTTTATCAAATTGACACTCTGAAAGAATAAATTCATCAACAAACCCTAATTATAAGGGTTCAAAAACAATAATCATAAAACAGAAATAACTACCCTAAAGTATAAACTACGTACAACGCGACATACGATAATACAAAGAAGCATTTCTGCTAGAAAAAATACAGTACGTTCTGCTATGTCTGAACTTTATTCAGGCTACCAACTTAACTTAAACGCTTAACTTCGGTAACTTAACTTATTAGCGGCCACCTATTGACTTTCCGCTAAAGTGAGTGTTTTATAGGTCCGAGATTTTGTCGAAATGATCACTACACTTATTTAATGTTACGTAAAAACGTTTAAACACTAAAAACAAGACACTGCACAAATAAAAAAAAACACTTTGTTTAAAGGACGATCGAAAACAACGGATTGCTGCACTGGAATTCGCAAGTTAGTTTGGTTGGTGGGGGGAGGGAAGGGGGTCGCAGTGTTGAGTAGCATTTGTGTCGACATAGAAAACTGCGCATCAGGTCTGGCGCATGGCTCGTCTGCCGGGAGCCGTTCTACACAGAATCAAGTGTGAAAAGACTAGTGGCGCTGCCACGGCGAGCGCAACCCTTTTCCGAACTCAGTCTGTACTGTACTGCGTTCTGTACTGTTTTAGTTTACATTATTGGTGTCGAGTTACAAGCGATGTTGGGGAAGGGTGGGAAGCCTGGGAGGTGGAAGGGATGAGTCATTTGGCCATAACCTGACATGCCATTGGTCTGGCGTTAAATTTTTATTGAACGTCGTAGTAAAACAGTGTTTTCCAATGAATTTGTAACTATTTCCAGTCGTGGAATGAAACTGATGTACCTTAATTTGGCACTTAAAAAATTCGAATTATCCAAAATAAAATTTGAATTATCGATGAATTTTTAGCATTGTTTAGATACAAAATGCCAGGGACCAAGAAAAATATTCGAATTAAAGAAGATTTCGAATTATACAAGTTCGAATTATCCAGGTTCCACTGTAATTAATTTTTGTATTACAAAAAGAGGTTTGAGAAGTGTTTTACTAGCACCTCCCCATACTAGAATTCCATACTGCAATATAGACTGAATGTAAGCAAAGTAAACTGTTTTAATTTCATTTGGATTTAAAATTTCTTTAATTTCCCTAAAAACAAATATTAACTTTCGAAGTTTAGTTTTTACAGAGTTTATGTGACTTTCCCATCTTAATTTAGAATCTAGAATCACCCCTAAATATTTGTACTGACTCACCCTCTCAATTTCTTGACAAGCACACAGGGTACTATTCGGGTTATCACACGCGTGCAAAACGAGTCGAAGGTTTGCAGGTGGCTCGCTCCTCGGTCTTAATGCTGTAGGTAAACACTTAGTTTTTCCAATATTCATTGTCAGGACATTTTGCGAAAACCAATTTTGAATCATGTTTAACTCTAAAGAAGCTGTGTTATAGATTTGTTCCCATGATTTGCCTTTAAAGACAACAGCTGTATCATCCGCGAAAAAAAATAATTTGCCCGTTACCGGAAGCTTATCTAAATTATTTATATATATTAAAAAAAGCAAAGGACCAAGCGTGCTTCCCTGAACGACCCCGTATTCAATGGTGTTTCTATTGCTATATGTATCATTAATTGAAACAATTTGGCTACGACTGTCTAAATAACTTTTGAACCAATTAAACGACTCGCCCCTAACCCCAACACATTCCAATTTTGAAAGAAGAATGTTTCGATCAATGGAATCAAATGCTCTAGCCAGATCAATAAATACTGTAAACACTTTTTCATTGGCATTTAATGAATCAGAAATGTGTTTATTCATCATAAAGAGGGCATCACTAGTATTTTTATTTTTTCTGAGACCGAATTGGCATTCAGACAAAATGTTGTTATTTTAAAAATACGATTGCAGTTGTAATTTAACACATTTCTCAATAATCTTAGATATGACACTTAGTAAAGATATTGGACGATAATTATTTAAATCATTTTTGGCACCAGTTTTGAATAAAGGAATCACTTTAGCTATTTTAAGTATGTCGGGAAACTTCCCTGTAGAAAAACTAAGATTTACAATATGTTTTAAAGGTTGGATAAAGCTAAACAAGTTAATTTTTATAATGTGAGGAGATATTTCGTCAATACCTGGAGCAGAGCCACCATGCATACTTTTTATACATGATTCAGTCTGGCTGTCGGTGACCGGCTCCAGCCTGAACTCATGCCTGGCTCTGTAATCATTGTCGTCAACCAGTGGCGGTCCACCAGGCGATGGCAGACGCTCTGCTAAATTTTTGCCTACACTCGAAAAAAAATTATTAAAAGAGTCCGCCACCGCCCTGACATTACCCTCACTTGTATCTGGACTAAACTGTTTTATAGGAAATCTTTCAGATTTCACCTTAGCACCGCCGATCTCATTAACAATCTGCCAAAACTTCTTCCGATCCCCTGATGATTCCAATAGTTTTTCTTTAAAAAATCTCTTTTTCGCTGTTTTAATTTCTTTACTTAACCAATTTCTATAATTGCAATAATTAAGTTTTAGTTCGTGATTGAAAGGTTGTTTTTTAAATTGTTTACTCAGTTGATCTCTTAACTTAATACCTCTAATGATGTTGATATTGATCCATGGTTTGAGTTTTTTATATCGACTGGATTTTAATTTTGATTTCGTCGCCAAACCTTTAACAGTATCTACAGTTTTAAAAAATAAATCACAACACGCATTCACCAAGACATGCAGAGCCAAGACATGGTCCCAACTCTGACGCTCTATCAGCCCACGCAATTCCTTTTAAGTCTAGGTAAGTAACAGTTTCTCGGATGTGTGAGTTATTTTGTTGTGCAATATTGCCACAGTATTTGAGTTTTGCCACAATGGCGTAGTGGTCTGTGACGTCAGTTTTAAGTATACCAGAGGTGACTGCCGCATAATCAAAATGATTAAAAAATATGTGGTCGATGCATGTTGTTGAGTGGTCAGTCACTCTGGTAGGCTTATCTATGTATTCTGTAAAACCAACTTCGTACAAAATATTTAAGTAACTGTCTGTTTCGTCGGATTTGCAGTTTACTGGTAAAGTGTCAATATTTATGTCGCCGACAAAAGCATATGTAACGTTGCGTATTATTGTGTTGTAGTGATTTTTTAGGTCTGTTAGAAAAGATTGACAGTTTATCGTTGGGCTGCGATACATAGCCAGAATGTTAAAGTGCCTGTTATCAGTATCAAAGTCCAGTTGCAGTCCAGTGGCCTCCCCTAACGTAATCTGTTGAGTTGTAACATTCAAGTCTGATTTGCAATAAACAATTACGCCGTCGTTTCTATTCCTGTACTTTTTTGTAGTGAATATGTCGTAGTCTTCCAAAGAAACTAAAATAGTACCCGCCTCTAGCCATGCTTCCGTAAATACAATAATATCAAATTTAACTTTAAGACCTTCCAGTAGCACTAATACACTTATCAATGTTTTTGCAGTAACTGCGAATATTTATGTGAAATATTTTCAAACTTGCTTCTGGTAAATCAGGATTGACAAAATTGGCAAGCTGGCCAATCGAGTCGAGTCGAGTCGAGTAGTTGTTTGTGAAAAGTAATGAAATCTTCATTTTAGCGAATTTCGCCCTATAGGGAAGTAGCTATTTTAGATCTCTATTAAAAAATTAGACACATAAATGTTTTTTACAATCATTCGTTTTATAAATCTTCACAATCATTAAAATACAAACATTAAATAAAAATTAAAACAATCAAGTAATATGTTACCATATGAGTTTTATAAACATGATTTCTTGATTTCTTCCTTTTAAACAAATTAAATATATTGTATAAAATACAACATCCTCCCCACCTTGTAATTTTTTGGAGAGAAATTACAACAAAATAACAAAAAAAAAAAACTTCTTCTCAAGGTCTTCTTAATTCTAAAGGATACAGTCGTTGAATTGGTCGAGTAACTTCACCTGAAGCAGTCCGTAGTCTTGCTACTCTAATGTATCCATCTTTGCCTTCAAACGTTTTTATGACTTGAGCAAGAGGCCAGTTCATCCTCTTCGTGTTATCATCACCAATTAGGACTATTTCTCCAACTTGTATTGGATATGATTCAGCTGTTTCTCAGTTTTTGGATGTAGCGTGCACGCTTGTTGAGACAGGTCGAATCAATCTTATCGAGATCGTGGACTTCACATCGTATGATTGGTTGCAAAAACATAGATGGAGTGAGAGGCAGTAGGCTATCAGACATATAGGTGATCGGCCTTGAATTGATGATCGACTCACAATCGCATAGTAAAGTCATCAGCTCTTCGTAATTGAGTGACGCTGAACCTAAATTTCTTCGTAGTAGCTCCTTTACCATTCTCACAAGTCTCTCCCACCATCCTCCCCACCATGGGGCACTAGGAGGATTAAACTTCCAGATTATTTTGCAGACATCAAACTTTTCTTGAATAACTTTCCAATCCAAAGCGTCCAGTAAATTTTTAGTACCGATAAAGTTAGTACCATTGTCTGTAAATATTACTGACATTCGCCCCCTTCTAGCAATAAATCTTCGAAGCGCGGTTATGAAAGCATCAGTAGTTAGTGATTCGATAAGTTCCAGATGAATAGCCCTGTATACTGCACAAGTGAAAAGAACCACCCAGGACTTTTTTCCATTGTTCAAATGAAGTGGGCCAATCAAATCTATCCCAGTTGTGTGAAACGCATTACATTCTGAGATTCTATCAAGTGGGAGTGGTGGAAATGGAGTTTCTGCTGCTTTTGCAGTGTATCTTTTACATAAAACACATTTTGATAAGACGTTTCTCACTGTTTTTCTTCCCCGAACAATCCAAAAATGTTCCCTCAAGATCACGAGTAGAGTTTGAACACCGGCATGTTGATGAGCTAAGTGTTTTTCCATAATTAGTAAAAAGACAATTGGATGTTTAGAAGGTAACAATATAGGTGTCTTAAAATCATCTTTCCCATCCCCTAAGGTCAACCTCGTCTTAACCCGCAAAAGGCCAATGCTGTCTTCAAAAATCGGAAGGTTCTTTGGTAAATTAGTGTGTTTCCCTAAAAAAGATTCGCCATGTAAACAACTAATTAGTCTATTTTCAGCTTCATGTATTTCACTAGCATTTAGGTCGCTCGCAACAGATACATGTTTTGATGAACTATTGTGAGCAAATCGTAACATCCAAGCTACTTGATTTCTTGATTTCTTCCTTTTAAACAAATTAAATATATTGTATAAAATACAACAAGCTATTACCGTAGGCTGCATGGTATAACTTAAGCACGGGACCACTGTAACTTTTCATTTTGATGCCTCCAGTTGGTACATACGTCTAGAGTGACATTTATTACTACTTCGAGTTTGAAAATTAGCGCAATAAGTAGGGGTGTGCGAGTATTCGACCTGTCGAGCTTTTCAGTATTCGGCTCGGCTCGACTTTTTTCGTAAAAGCTCGACACTCGAGCCGAGCTTTTGATAAGAGAGTTCTTATCAGAAAGATAATTATCGCGATGTATTTTTGGACACGTTAAACCTGAAGAGCGTCTCCCACCTACGAAAAGCAAACCAAAAATATATTCCCTAGTGATAAGGAAAGGATATTGACTGGTAACAAGAAATATTATCTCCATCTAGACGGAAATCGGAGCTATATTTAGTTGACCTTGGAGAATCACGAAAGTCTTATTGTTTTATCATGGATTATCTCTTAAACGGTATATCCTATAGGTTTCATTTTAGTCTCATTTGATTTATAAAAATAAAGCAAAAAATATGAGCCGTCATTTATGGTTGTATGTGGAGTAGTTTGTTTTTAGCGAATTTCCCTTATAGGGAAGAACGTGTTACCGTAGTACTCATGGTAAGACCTAAGCCCGAGTCCATGATAACTTTTCGTTTTGGGGCCCCCAGAAGCAAAAAACACTATTCGTTCATTTTCATACATATATATACAGGGTGTTTTTTTTTAACTGTGCCACCATTGGGTCAAGGCCACACTACACTACAGGCCGGAGTCCTTTAGTGGTGACGTCACATTATCAGACGGAATCGCAGACGCTTTTATAATGTACTCTTATGGCGATTCGCTGTCGCACTCTTAAAACTATCATGCCCTAAGTAATTTGTTTAAGTTTTCGTTCAGAAACCAATATTTTTTCGAATCTGCATTAATCAATGAATAACCAAATGCGGTCTAAAATAATTTTAAAGAAAACAAGACTTTATTTCATAAACTTAAAAACCGGTAAACATTACAGGCAAGTAATTTGTTTACTTTTCATCAGATGATTTATTGGAAATTTGACAGTTTTGTTTCTTATTGTTTTCATTTCGATGTTCTAATGTCATATTTTTTTGGTAAATGTTTACTATTTTCATATGATTTTAGTTGCTATTTCCAACACAGCGCTAGGAGTTCGGCCGGTGTTGTGACGTGGCATCAGGGAGGAGGGGGGGAGACTCCGGCCTGTAGTGTAGTGTGGCCTTGATTGGGTTCTTGTAAACTGTACATCTTACAGCAAACTTTAAATGGGGAACATTCCCTTGTTTTTAAAGAGGATTAAAAATAAGTAAATCAAATTTTTGTAAATGGCCGCCATTTTTCAATATGGCGGTCAACTTCATTTTTCCTTATGGAACACCCTGTATTTTATGGTGATTTCGGATAGTAAATGAAAATTTAAGACTTTTTTATCCTTGTGTAATTTTGGATATACTCAACCGTTTACGAGCTACAGAGAGATAAAGGTACATAATTGTTGTTGTTTTTTTTAACTGTGCCACCATTGGGTTCTTGTAAACTGTACATCTTACAGCAAACTTTAAATGGGGAAAATTCCCTTGTTTTTAAAGAGGATTAAAAATAAGTAAATCAAATTTTTTTAAATGGCCGCCATTTTCCAATATGGCGGTCAACTTCGTTTTTCCTTATGGAACACCCTGTATTTTATGGTGATTTCGGATAGTAAATGAAAATTTAAGACTTTTTTATTCTTGTGTAATTTTGGATATACTCAACCGTTTACGAGCTACAGAGAGATAAAGGTACATAATTGTTGTTTTTTTTTTAACTGTGCCACCATTGGGTTCTTGTAAACTGTACATCTTACAGCAAACTTTAAATGGGGAACATTCCCTTGTTTTTAAAGAGGATTAAAAATAAGTAAATCAAATTTTTTTAAATGGCCGCTATTTTCCAATATGGCGGTCAACTTCATTTTTCCTTATGGAACACCCTGTATTTTATGGTGATTTCGGATAGTAAATGAAAATTTAAGACTTTTTTATTCTTGTGTAATTTTGGATATACTCAACCGTTTAGGAGCTACTGAGAGATAGAGGTTTAATTCAGGCTGACTTAAAGGTCTCATAACAGCTGTTATTATTCTATCGACCATTTCCATTACCAGCTGTTTACTAGAATGCATTATTGGAATAATAGACAATGATCACTAACCTGTAAACTTGTCTGAGAATAGTTTTCATTCATAGTGCCATTTATTCATAATTTCTTATGGTTTTTAACTTGTATAGTTTTATTGTTTTTCTTTTTTTTATTATTACGCTTGTTGTGAAAGTTTTCTTACTATGGAATTTACAAACAATGAAAAACTTGACATGGTCGAAGTGTATTTTCTGTGTAACAAAAACTGTAGTGCAGCAAATATCGCATATCAAGAGAGGTATCCTGATAGGCGAGTACCGGATCGTAGGTATTTCAAAAAACTTTTTGAAAACTTGGCAGCCAATGGTTCTTTTGCGAAGCCACGTCAGAGAGTAAGCACTGTTGTTACTGATGAATTTCAAATTGATGTTTTGGCATACTTTGAGGCTTTTCCTAATACTTCTATTAGAGAAGTTGCATCCATTTTTCAAACTTCAACCTCCTCAATTTTTAAAGTACTAAAAAAACAAGTACCACGCTTACAAGTATACGAAAGTTCAAGCTTTGCTGCCGGGTGATGAAAATAGGAGGCTAGAGTTTTGCGGATGGTTAGCTCAGGAGGCTGCAAATACACCAGAGTTTTTATCGAACATTATATGGACTGACGAAACTAACTTTTCAAATAGGGGAATGTGGAATAGGAAGAACAACCATTACTGGGCTCGAGTAAATCCATTAGTAGTGAGAGAAGGACATGACCAAGTTCGATTCTCGATAAACTGTTGGTGTGCTGTGTTGAATAATGCAGTAATAGCACTACACCTTTATGAGGGGAATTTGACAGGACGTATGTATGTACAGTTTTTAGAGAACATTTTGTTGAACGCAATTGAGGATGTACCTTTAAATGTAAGAATCCAGTTAATGTACCAACAAGACGGTGCCCCAGCGCATAACAGTGAAGTGGTAGTAGTGTTCTTAAACAATCACTTTCCTGGAAAGTGGCTTGGTACAAATGGCCCATTACCATGGCCAGCGAGGTCCCCGGACTTAACACCAATGGATTTCTTTGTTTGGGGTTATTTAAAAGATGAATTGTACAAAACACGATACAAGAATGTTGCAGATATGATAACCAGAATCAGGGAAATCTTTCATGCACTTCATCACAACACAATCAATAAGGCTGTGAATGATGTTTTAAAAAGGGCGACTGCTTGTATTTATGCAGATGGTGCCACTTTGAACACCTGTTGTAAATATGTTTATTGTATCAAAAATGAAACTGTAATTTTGACACCAAAATAAATATTTTCTTTGTGTCCTGTAGATAACTTTAATTATTTTCTTATTAGAAGCAGCAAGTAAAATATGAATAAGCCACTAGCTGACTTGATACTAATACACCTATGCCTGCCTGAATTAATTAAAACTTATCTCTCTGTAGCTCCTAAATGGTTGAGTATATCCAAAATTATACAAGATTAAAACAGTCTTAAATTTTCATTTACTATCCGAAATCACCATACAGGGTGTTCCATAAGGAAAAATGAAGTTGACCGCCATATTGAAAAATGGCGGCCATTTACAAAAACTTGATTTACTTATTTTTAATCCTCTTTAAAAACAAGGGAATGTTCCCCATTTAAAGTTAGCTGTAGGATGTACAGTTTACAAGACCCCAATGGTGGCACAGTTAAAAAAAACACCCTGTATATCTATATATATATATATATATGTGTGTGTGTGTGTGTGTGTGTGTGTGTGTGTGTCTTTAAGCACGATAGCAGCCGTAAAAATGGTCCAATCTGAATGAAATTTGGCACAGCCATGTAAAGTAGTAATTATTCGGACGAGTTCGAAAACCAGCCTGATCGGACTACCGGAAGGGGGTGTAAAGGGGGTTAAACCCCCCCAAAAATGGGTTTTTTGAGATCTTTATATAGGAAAATAAAAATATTCCAATTTTTGTTAGCACCATTGAGTTCAGCTCAAAAAAAACAAACAATTTAGTATTTTGAATCACTGCTCTATGTCCATTGGTTACCGAGATATTAAAAGTGGTAAACACAGTACGTTGTCCCATTGTGAACCTTATGGGGAATAAGTAAAATTCTATATCTCGCTTATTTCTCAACGTATCTTGATAAAACTTGGTAAATGGCTTCTTCTAGTTCAGATCTACTAAATATTGAATTAAAACCACCTAGTTTTAATATACCCATAGCAGCAAACCTGCATACTCATTTCCCATGTTATTCTTATGGAGCTTTCAAAAACATGTCAAATCTTGCTATGTTGGATTGAAATATGTTGTTTTGCACTCGAAATTCACTGAATATGCAGGTCTGCTGCAACGGGGGTATTTTGTGTTTTGTAGTAAGGATTCTTTATCTCCTAATTAACTCACTGAGTCAGACAGTGCCAGACGATGACAAAAAACAGGGACTGGGGCTTATTTGGAGTAAACAACCTCCACCCCCCCCCCCCTCCCTGGCCACTGATAAGGAGAGAGAGAGGTAGCTGTTTATTTCTTTCTCTCTATTCCATCCTAATCTCTAATCTTTAATCTTCATAATTTACTTAAACTGTACATTATTTTCTTCACAAAAGTTTAGAAATGCAACTAATTTTGGGATTGCAATAAATTATTGTTGTTATTAAATATGTTGTTATTAAGTATGTCATTCATATATTATATTCTGAAATAATTAGTTTAGCCATGAATATTATGCCACAATTGGGACTGCTATTCAATTTGTAATCATCTTTACTTTCTGAACATAAAAAAACTTGTGTATTAAAATCAAGCTTCATAATTCCTTAATAATTATTCGCTGATTGTTAAAAAGCTCGGCTCGAAAAAGCTCGAGCTCGAAAACTATTGAAAAAGCTCGGCTCGAGTTCAAAAATCACTATTCGCACACCCCTAGCGAGAAATTAACTCTAAAAAGGGTTTTTTGAAAAAAAAATTAATTTTAGGATTTAATATCTTTATATTATTTTCTTGTAAATTTAAGTGTCAAAATTGGATTCAGCTTAAAAAAATGAATAATTTTGCATTTTGAATTATTATTCTACGTCAATCCGTTGCTGAGATATTGAAAGTGCTAAACACAGTACGTTGTCCAATATTATTTTTAATTTTACCCTCCAAAAAGGATAGTTACCCTAATTTGACAGTTAAAAAAAATACAATAATTCTGAACATATGATAAAATTTTCAGGTGATTAATATTTTATTTGTGTTTATTTTGAATAGAGTTCATTGATCAAGATTTTGCAGAAAATATATACTATATCAAAAATTAAAATTATTTTTAAATTCAATAAAGAAAGTATGAGCATTTGGAGGGGGGATGTCTTGGTCTAAACTGCCTGAAAATGTAGCATAATACGAGGGCTGTTTTTTTTCCAAGTTCCGATAGGCCATAAATAATAAACACATTGAGATAAAAAGATGATTTTATTACCAAAAGATTCTTAATTTCTTACTTATTTTTCTACGTAGTCACCAAAAATGTTGAGGCACTTGTCATAGCGAGAGCCAAGTTTTCCTATACCCTCCTCGAAGAAGTCTGCCGCCAGTGAGCTCAGGTAGGCCCTTACAGTGGCTTGAAGCTCTTCGTTGTCAGCGAAGCGTCGTCCACCTAACCACGCCTTCATTTCTCGAAAGAGGTGATAGTCACTGGGCGCTAAGTCAGGACTATACGGCGGATGGTCGAAAACTTCCCATTTGAACTTTTGCAGAAGTTGTTTTGTGACATTGGCACAATGCGGTCGTGCATTATCGTGGATCAGGACCACGCCGGATGACAGCATTCCTCTCCGTTTGTTTTGTATTGCTCTCCGGGGGCGATGTAGAGTCTCACAGTATGATTCCTTTGTTATCGTTGTTCCCTGTTGCATGAACTCAACCAGAAGCACACCTTTTTGGTCCCAAAACACTGTAGCCATTGTTTTCCTCTTGGTCAAAGTCTGCTTGAATTTTTTGGGCTTGCTAGGGGAGTGAGTGTGCATCCATTGCTTTGATTGTTCCTTGGTTTCTGGATTTTCATACCGGACCCAAGTTTCTTCCCCAGTAACAATAGACTTTAAAAAACTGTCTTTCTCGTTGTCATATCGCGTCAGAAAAGTTAGGGCTGCCGCCATTCGCTTCGTTTTGTGATCCTCACTCAACATTTTGGGTACCCAACGGGCACACAGTTTTTGGTACCCTAGCTCGGTGGTCACAATCTTGTACAAGGAAGATCTTGAAATGGCTGGAAATTCGGTAGAAAGTTCATCAATTGTAAACCTCCGTTTCTCCCGGATCGCTTAGTCAACTCGTTCAACCAAACTTGCAGTAGCGACCGACTTGCGTCCTTGACCGCCTTCGTCATGGACGTCTGTTCGACCTTCAGCAAATAGCCTACACCATTTTCTTATCGCGCTATCACTCATACAGTGTTCACCATACACAACACCCATTCTGCGATGGATTTCAGCAGCACTACATCCTTCAGCTTGAAGGAAACGAATCACACTTCGCAACTCACAACTGGCGGGAGAATTGATCGTAGCGGCCATCTTTACTCACCCGTAGCTCGGCTACGACTGATGGATTGGAGCCGGCAACGGCGTTGGTTGTAGTGGGGGAGCGGCGCAATCGCACAACACACAGCCCCGCCTCCCGCCACTACGCTGGTTATTTGGAGAAACAAACGGAACTTGAAAAAAAAACAGCCCTCGTACATGGTATGTTTACAATGATGAGGATTGATACTATGTTTTATTGAAATTGGCTGGAGATGCAGGTCTGCTAAAACAGGGGTGTTTTAATTATAAAACTGACCATATGATTGAATTTAATTTTTTTATGAGATAAAGTTATTTGTTTGTTTTGAGTGTTTTGAATTCATTGATTATATGTTTGTTGACATTTATATACTATAACTAGCAGATATACCCACAGCTTTGCCCGCTGAAAGAATAGCTCATTTTAATTCAATTATATTATGCCATGTGCAATTTTTAGGAATAATTAACAAATGTACTGATTTATTTGGGTTATGTGTAGGGGTGTGCGAATAGTGATTTTTGAACTCGAGCCGAGCCGAGCTTTTTCAATAGTTTTCGAGCTCGAGCTTTTTCGAGCCGAGCTTTTTAACAATCACAAATTATTAGGGAATTATGAAGCTTGATTTTAATTTTAAAAGATGCAATAGAGAAATGTTTGTATACTTTAAGTGAATGCCAGCTAAAAACTAGAAAGCTTATCTCCAAAACAAGTTTATTATCTGATAGGTTCATCACTATTTTGTATTGTAACATTAAATTAATCAAACTGGCTCAAAAAATGATTTATTACAAAAAATAACAAATTAAAAATCTACATTTATTATTTGACTCCCCAATTCCATAATAATTTACTTTAATAAATAGTTAAAATTACATAATTAGACTAGTTACATATAGACTAAGTACTACAACATTAATTTCAAGAGTTGAAAAGAGTAGATGGAAAGGTTTTAAATGGTTATATCTAGTAGAAAAATAACATATTAACACTTAGTCAAACACAATATTGATTTTTTTTAATGTTTACAAAGTAAAGATGATTACAAATTAAATAGCAGTCCCAATCGTAGGTAATATTCATGGCTAAACTTATTATCTTACAATATAATATATTAATTAAATAAATAATATTTAATAATGTAACAACAATAATTTATTGCAACCCTAAGAAGAGGTACATTTCTAAACTTTAGTAAAGAAAACAATGTACAGTTTAAGAAAATTAGAAGAAAGATTATAAATTAAGAGGAATAAAGAAAAAGAAATAAACAGCTACCTCTCTCACTCTCCTTATCAGTGGCCAGGGAGGGGGGGGTAGAGGTTGTTTACTTCAACTAAGCTTCTGTCCCTGTTTTTTGTCACTGTCTGACTCGTGGGTGCGTATGTCAGAGAGCTGAGTTAATTAGGAGATAAGGAATCCTTACTACAAAATGCAAAAACACAAACTACTTGTCATCCAACTATAATTGAGGTTCATATTTTTTGTCTTATTTTTATAAGTCAAATGAGACCAAAATGAAACTTGTACTATATACCGTTTAAGAGATAAGCCATGATAAAACAATAGACTTAAATGCTGTAATTCATGGTTCTCCAAGGTCAACTAAATATAGCTCCGATTTCCGTCTAAAATGGAGAAAATATTTCTTGTTATCTGCCAGTGTCCTTCCTTATCACGGGGAATATTTTTTGTTTGTTTTTCGTGGGAGGGAAACGCTCTTCCGGTTTGACGTGTCCAAAAATAGATCGCAACAATTATCTTTCCGATAAGAACTCTCTTATCAAAAGCTCGGCTCGAGTGTCGAGCTTCTTTGAAAAAAGTCGAGCCGAGCCGAATACTGGAAAGCTCGACATAAAAAGCTCGACCGTTCGAATACTCGCACACCCCTAGTTATGTGCGTGCAATTAAACCCTTAAGATGCAGCTGATAATTCCACTCTAGATGAAAATGAGAAAGAGTAACGCTTCCTCTAAACATGTTCCCCTCATGACTAGCAAATGGTATAAATTAACTTCCTCCAATTTCCCAACACAGAGAATGAGGATAACCCGGAATATAAAACAAAGAAGACACTAAGGATGGATTTTCGACTTGACACATCAATCTGAATTTAGCACGTTTTTGAAAATAAACCGAAAACTGTAAGAAGCAGTAGGAGGTAAATATCTTGGCCAAACACCTATTTCCCCAAAAAGTTTCTCGTTAAATTTTTAAATTTTATTCTTTTAGTAGATGAGTTCTCGTACCTTTTCTGTTCCCTGAAAATATTCTACAGGACTCCCATCCATAGTTAGGGAAAACTAAAATGGCCGCCATTTTGAATTTTTTCAAATAATCTATTTTAGCCGTCTGAGAAAGAATATTTTTAAAACCTTTCTTTTTTTCGCATCTAAAGCCTATAAAGAATAATTGTGCCAACTTTCATGGCCCATAGTATTGTGGTTTTTGAGAAATTAAGCTTTGAAAGCTAAAAGTGGCCGCCATATTGTATTTTACAATATACCATATTTAGGCCTTTAGAGACAAAATATTGCAAAATCCTTTCTTAGTACGCATCTAGAGCCTGTAAGGAATATTTGTGCCGAGTTTCATGGCTCTAAGCCTTATAGTTTTTGAGAAACTGTGATCAGTCAGTCAGTCAATGGGTTTTGGCTTTTATATATATAGACAAGTTAATTTTTTAAAATAAAAGACTAAGAATTATATAAAATACAAAAGTGTATGTGTTACAAATTAAAACCAATGTGGTCTCCTTGTTAATTTTCCTCATGTTTAAAGCTCATAAATGAATAAATATACGTTTTTAGTATATTATTTACTTAACATATTCAAACAATACTTTCCTTCAAATAAGTCGAATGCTCACATATACAAAACTAGCAGAACCCGTGGCTTCGCTCACGATAAAAATTATCGTCTAACCTTGATATGAAGAATCTAGAGGACTGAATAGAAAATATTTATATCAAGGAATATGTCATGTAGAGATATGTTTGTTTTATGGCGGAATGTAGGATAAAATGTAGATACCACAGTAGGATGTAGGATACCACAGTAGATAGTGAAGGTTTTCTTTTCCTCATTATAACTCGAAAACGGCAGGACCGATTTTAACACCAAATGTGTCGATTTTAAGGTACTTCCTTGTAGATTTACCATTACGTCCCTGGATTGCCTAGTAGGGCATCAATTAAGTACAGTAAAGGGCTGAATGTTCGAAACAGTTATGGTGCTATCCGTGGGCAGTATGGTGCTATCCGTGGGCAGTATTTCAAACTCGATTCACTTAGTTTTTAACTTAAAATATGGACGGGTAGGAATAATTTAAGATCCCAACCACCGATTGCAGCAGTTATTTTTCCGTGAAAAGCCGGGACACCGTCGAATTAGATGAAAAAGGAATTTGCCAAATTATTGTAACTGGCATGATTGTAATTAAAAACATGAAGGACGGCCTAAGGAAATAACTATAGCTCCCGCTGCCTAAAAAGATGGTACCACATAATGAGCTTATGATTGAACGTATAAGGTACGAAACTAAACCAAATGTAACTTTTATATAGTACGAATAACCTAACAAAATCATCAAAACAACCACAAAACCATGATAAAAGGAATCAAATTATAAATCAGCTGTAACAACGTATCCGTTTGTGAAGCTAATATGCTTGATTGAATAAAATTGGAAATTTAAACAAAAGATCATCCATTACATTAACATGGGGCATTTTCAAAGCTTCAGCCACGAAAAACCTCTAAAAACCTCGAATTAAAAACATCCGTTCTTGGTGAATGTCAACACTCTGTAAGGAACGTTCATGCAAATTTTCAAGGTTCTAGGTTAAGTAGTTTTGGCTGTATATAGGATAGGTCAGTGGAATTTGACAAAAATACAGTAGAAAAGATAGTATAAATATAACTTACAATCAGGGATTTGTATAATTTATAAATTTTTACATAACTAGATCAAAGAATCATATCATTTCAGCACATTCTATTTGTGACTGAAAAACCACTGTTCTTTTCTCTTTCCATCTTACCGGGATTTAGTTCAGCCACAAAAGGCAGTATGCTCTTCATTTTTAAAACTGCGTAACTCCCGCTACCGAAATATAGATGGTGCCACTAAACTAATTAATGGTGGATTTTATCTAAACTAAATGTAACTTTTATATAGTACATAATTATGTCCTTGAAACAAATCAACAAAAATCAATGAAGCCATGATCAAAGAAATCAATTTATTATCATCTGTATCAACGTATACATTTCCGAAGCTAACTACCAGCTGATTGTTTTATGAACATTAAAAATGTAAACAAAAATCGTCCAACATACTTTTAAATGGGAAAATTTGAAAACTTCGGCCTCGCCAAAAACCCCTTTATACTACGAATTTTGTAAAATCCGTTCTTAGCGGATGTCTACGCCCTAAGAGGAACATCCATGCTAAGTTTCAAGGTTCTAGGTCAAGTAGTTTGGGCTGTACGATGTTTCCACTGAGTGGTATTTGACAAATATATAGTAGATAAATCCTATGGAAATTCGCTGAGTACGCAGGTCTGCTGCGACGGGAGTATTATGATTTCACTTCGTAAATCCTGAAAAATTGGTTGTTCCCAAAACTATCCAAAGGCTAGTTTTAATTTTATGTTTGTCCACATTTAGGTAGACAACCACTATTACTTATTACCTTATTATTACTTATTACAATTTATTACCTAATCTAATGTATTCATTGTTTTTATTATTGTTATTTTTTGTAAACCATGCATTCTTCCTTCAGACGTAGGTGTTAATCAATTGTACCTCTTTGTACCACTGTCTTCTAACTAAAACTCATATTTTGTACCTCATCATCTATACATTTTTTTTGCATGTAACATTTTAAATACACTACCTCCCAATTTGGGTGTAATTGAGTCTGAGAAATGCCATTCTTCTAAAATGTGAAAAGTACAAAACTTGCTATAAATCCTATCTTAATTGAGAATCAAGTCAGTCAGCATAATCAAGTAATGAAAGCATGTGACCTGAACCACTGATAACTTAACAGGTTTTGTTTCTCAAGAAAATCTGATATTCTTATCAATACTGTCGTGTACTAGTATAACAATAGTAGTTAACTAGTCGTTTCCAGTTAATGAAATTAACTATTTAAATGATGAGAGAAAATTTTGTCAACTTTGAGCAGGCATATATTATATAGTTTGCAAAATATTAGATATCATTATAAGTTAATGTTAGATTAGCGTTATTATGATTTTAGGTTGGTTTTCTCTAGAGGTGTGCGGATAGTGAATTTTTGGATCGGATCGGATTCGGATCGGATAGCTTATGTTCGGATCGGTTTCGGATCGGATAACAATAGGTTCGGATCGGATAATACCGGATTCGGTTATTTACGGCGCGGCGTAATGAGCAGATTTAAGTTTTCTCATAAGCCTAAGGTAATTGCAAGGAACTACCATATTATCCTAATGTGTAAGCTAAGGTTTGCCTTGATAGCCCTGAGTTGTTGATTGTTCAGATATATTGTTTTCAGTGCAGGCCAAATGTCAATAAGTATGCAAAGGTACAACTAATTATCTGTTAATAATTTGGAAATTTATTGATTCCCCTTAAGCATAGTTAGTATTTAATTCAACAAGGTTATTAGGCCTAAATAAATTTCTGAATTAGGTTACTTACAAATTCATTTTTCAATGCAATCTAAATTTGTTCATTTTTATACCTCTGTATTTTTTGTTCTTTTCCTTTTCATAAATCAAGAAATTATTTGATCAGTGACTAGGCCTAAGTGATAAGACAAAAGAATTAAATATAAAACTTGTTTCACCAATCTCTTCAAATTTGAAGAAAGCTCTACATTTTTATTCATGCAATAATGCCTGACAACCAAGATTTTGATTCACTAAAAAATAATTAGTCTGAGCAGTAAACATAACCTAAATTTCAAGAGTTTCAAATGTTGTAGGTTTCAGTATTAAAGCTTGGTCATTTAATTATTTAATTAGAACAAATAAAAGTCTATTTGTTTTAGAAAATAAACAACAAACAAACTCACTAATTATTATCACAGGCGTAGGTTGTCAATTCAGCATTTTACTGTTATCTGAGAATGTCTATTTTAATCACGTATTGGAAATACGGCTCGGCTAAATTCGTCAAAGATTAATACTTCAACAAAATAAAAACTTAATTTTGATCATTCAACTTTGTATTTCTAGATAGGAAATAGCTTAGTTGATAAATAAATTAATACAATTGAAAGAAAGACATTCTTGAGTTAATTAATCAGCTTTTAAGCAGACGACATTCAAACACGATGTGAGATGGAAAGACAAACAATGAAATGAACAGGTTGGCCAAATCTTTGGCAGCCCAAAATTATTGTAGGCTTTTTATTTTATCGTATCAACAGGCCACTTAAGATATTTACGGTATGAAATAGTCGTATGAAACATCAACACGACTATTTATTTATGGGGCATTTACGGGATATTTCGTTTTGGCAATTGAAGACGACTGTGGGGACACTGTCGGTCATTGACGAACTCTGATTTGTCTTGATTGCGATTCTCTCTTGTACCAATCGATGTTTTGTCGGTAACGGATACTGATCGAGATCACGACAGAGACAGAACTAATTAAGGATGTACTATTATTTGTTAACTGATTTAATGCTACGATACAAGAATTTATCTTAGGATGTTCGTTATCGCGTCGGGTATTGCGCAATACTCTGATCGTATACAACGATCTCGATCTTATCACGAGTCGCAAAATCAGCAACCGAAATAAATCGCTTGATGCACACCACTACATAATCGCATCGTGTCGAGGCGTTGTTCAAGCCGCAATCACGAATCGTCGCATTTCAAAGTGTCATTTTTGCTCTGCGATGTTTTCTCTCACCACTGTACTCTCGTTGGCAGTGACTAGTTTTGTTTGGAAGACTTTCCAAACTTTAAAATTTGATCCTTCTTAAAAATTTACCCCAAAATATGCAGTCTATCCGATAGTGTCGGATATCTAGTCAGTCTTACCGGATAGTTACAAAACCCTCTCGGATATCCGAATCCGATCCGAATCCGATCCGAATTTTCGGATATCCGCACACCTCTAGTTTTCTCTTTAATTTTCATATTTTTTCTGATGATTTCTAGGAGTATAATAATCAATATTTGCTCTCCACTGAGGTACAGCATAGTTGTTGTGTTTATAGATTTTCCATGTGTGAATTTCTACGGGCTGTATAGAAGTGGTCTCGAACCTGAATGTGAGATTAACTACTCATATTAAGCCTTTATTTGTTCCTTTTGATTTTCGCTTTATCATCAACTTTTCCTCGAACTCCCAATATCCTAAATGCCTTCTTCTCCTCTTCATATGGTTCACAGTTTTCTTTCTTTAATTTGTTCACATACACATTCTAATGTCTGCAACAATTTTATTAGGCCCTCTGGCAACCTTCACCGTTACAGGTCGTCTTCATGTAATCCTGCCATTCCCTGGATTTAGTCCATACTTCTTCAACACTTGACATTTAGGACTTGCTTGTACATAAAAATATTGTTTTCTCTTTTTGTGGCTGGGAGGCCCATAGTTAAAACTCAGTCTCCTTCAAATCTTGAATAATTGGTTATGGATAACTAATTACTTCTATCCTAAGGTATATTTCCTTAAGCGAACCAGTAATCATATCTCCCAAGCTATCCTCCTTATTCCTAATCCTTCATATTTCTTGTTGGAGTGTAAAACCCTTCTTGAAGTACCACTTGGAAGTTGGAACACTTTTTTAAATCGAACTTCTTATTCGTTTATCTCTGTCTTTAAAGAACTGATCAGGAATTTCTTTTAGACAGACAGTTTGAAGAGAATATATTTGTTTGGTATTGGTGAAATGAAATTTATTGGTTTACTTTATTACGTTTTTTACACCCACTTTTAAAAATTATTTTATGTAAGTGGTTCTCTACAACAGATTTATTTTCTACAACAGATTTAAGTTTTATTTGAATATTATATTTCAATATTAATAATCCACCAAGATATGAATGCTTTCACAAAGTAGTTGTTGTAAACTAAAAAAATAACCAAAAATTGTAAATAAATATCAAAGTGATAGAAGGTTTTTCTCAAGACAGCTGTTAATTAAAATAAAAAGAGTTTATACCATATGTTTGGTAAAATATATTTCCATTTAAAATACATGGGAACTTTAAAGTCCAGTGGGGCAAAGCACATTGACCTTAGGATTACAAAAATTATTCCATAATCTCTACAGAAAATTCCCTTTAATTTGACACCTCAGTCATCAAAATCGGTTCATAAATAAAGGAGTTTTGCTGTACACAAGAAATTTCTTAGCAAATTAGTGTAATAGATAACGAGTTACTTAATTGTGCTGTACTATTCAAATAGGGCCTTTTTCAGCGAATTTCCCGTACAGGGAAGAAGCTATTACCGTGTGTCTCATGGTATGACCTAAGCCTGGGACCACCATAACTTTTTGTTTTGGGGCCCCCAGATTTAGGAAAACACCATTTTATCAAATTTACATATATATATTACCATTTGTTCAAATTTATTCATATACAGTGCTTGATTTGCGGCGGAAGGCTTTCCGGGACCTCTTCCTGCCGCAAGAGTCGATCGTGCGTAATTGGCTGGAGAATTTTTTTTAAGAGACGATCGCGTGTAATCGGACGAATAATTTGCCAGAAAATACAATCTTGAATAATCGTCCGAAGAATTTGCCACAAGGGAGAATTGCGTGTAACCAACCAGAGTATTTCTCATAAGAGACGATTGCATGAAATTGGACGGAGACTTTGCCGCACAAGATGATCTCGTGTAATCGGCTGGAGAATATACCGCAAAAGATGATTGCGTCTGATTGGCTGGAGAATTTGCCTTAAGAGGGGATCATGTGTAACCGGCTGGACAATTTGTCGTAAGGGACGATAGCGTGTAATCGGCCGGATTAATTTTACTGAAAATAATGATCGCTTAAAATAAATGGAAATTAGGTGTAGGCTTTCAGCCTGAAATTAGCACTCTTTTGTAAACTATTTATTCTTTACTAAAATAATGCTTTGTTAGTTTTTAATTTACTTATTAAATAAAAAATTTGAGTTGGATAAAATGTGACTTTTTATATCAACATAATTACTCACATAGATACAAAATAACTTTGTTGAAGGGAAGATTTACCCCCCTTGCAAGATATAGTTAAAGTTCAGTACTCTAGGAATTTTTCAGAAGGTAATATAAATTACTTTCTCAACCTATTAAAAACTGAAAATTGGAATAAAGTTTACATTTCAAAAGTAGAGGAAAAATATGACAGTTTTCTTAATATTTTCATGTATTATTTTAACCTAGCGTTCCCAAAAAAGAGAAAAAGAATTAATGGTAAGAAAAAAACTTGGATTACTGATAAAATTAAAGAGGAAAGACTAACTATAATTAATTTGGAAAAAGAAGCCAGGAGGACCAAAAATCGCGAACTAAAAGAATTTGTAAAAGAAAAAAATATATTGTATAGAAAAAAATAGAATGAAACAAAAAAAGAATTTACAACAAACAGATTTCAAATTCTGAAAATATTATTAAAACTACATGGAAAATTGTGAATGATGAAGTGGGAGCTGTTTCAAGGAAAACACAAAATTTGGAATTAAATAGCTGTAATGAAGTCGTGTCTGATCCTTTAGTTTTAAGTAACACGTTCAATGATTATTTCTTAAACTGTGTCAAAAACTTGCATGATAACTCCGACTCTGGCATAGCTTCTGTTAACACAGGTAACACAGGAAATATAACAACATTTTCCCCTTTGATCAAGAAAAAATACTTCACTGCCAACCCACTGATGAAAAAGAAATTTGTAAAATAATTGATTCTTTGAAAAATAAGTTCTCCTTTGGTTTTGATGAAATTCCTAATGTGGTTATAAAAAAAGCTAAATTACATGTATGTAAAATCTTAGTTCATCTGGTAAATTCTTCTTTAATATCTGGCATTTTCCCCAAAAAATTAAAAATAGCTAAAGTCATACCAATTCACAAAAAAAACTGCGAAAAGGAAATATCCAATTATCGACCAGTATCTCTTTTGCCCTTTTTTTCAAAGATCTATGAAAAAGTAATGTACATACAGTAATGTACATACAGTAATGTACAAACTGGCTATCAAACTACTTAGAAAAAAATAGTATTTTAGATGATGCCCAGCACGGGTTTCGTCAGGGGAAATCAGTTATAAGTGCAGCAGTAACTTACATTGAATCAATTATTGAATCGATAGACAAAGGTGTAAGGGTAGTCGGTATATTTATGGTTCTCACCAAAGCTTTCGAGAGTGTGAACCACTGTCAACTCCTAAAAAAATTAACCAGTTTCGGTGTCAAAGGAGTGGCAAATAGGTGGTTTGAATCATACCTAACTGAACGTTTTCAATTTGTTGAAACAAAGTCGGCAGTTCAAAATCAGGTCATAGGAACTGTTTTGGACCTGGGTCTGATATCTTGTGGTGTTCCACTGGGGTCTATCCTGCATCCGTTACTGTTTCTGTGTTACCTTACTGGCCTTCCGGGAAGTCTTCAAAACATTCCTAAAAATAACCTTTGTTTGTATGCCGACGATGCAAATTTGAAAATCTCTGCAGAAAACCAGGAAAGAATAGAACTATTGAGTTTCTTAGAATTGGCTAATATCAAACATTTTCTAACATCAAATCATTTAACATTAAATGCATCAAAAACCAATTTTATGATTTTTTCAACAAAACAAAACCATAAAAAACTATCTCCTAATATTATGATTGATGATGAAATTATGGGGGAGGTAAATGAGACAAAATTTTTCGGATTAAATATGGATAGAAACCTGTGCTGGGATAATCATATAGAACATGTAATTAAAAAAGTTAGTTCCAGTATCTTTGCATTAAGACGTGGTATGGCCTCTTTTTGTAACTTACCAGTATTAAAGAATATCTATTTTGCTCTCATTCATTCACATATAGCTTACGGCATTTGTTTGTATGGTTCAACATCTATGGGAAATATGGATAAAATTCTAAAATTACAAAAAAAAAGCTATTAGATGCATTTTACAATTAAGACCAGATGACTCTGTAAAACATTTGTTTAAAGATCTTAATATTTTATCTTAATATGGACTTTATATCTTTAAATGTATATTGTATTTTAAAAATTTAAAAAATAAAACAGATTCTGAATTAGTTCCCCATCAGTACAATACAAGACGACAAAATGAAACAAATTTTAGTAAACACAGGTTAGAATTCTATAAGAAAAAACCACATACATTGGAAATAAATTTTTTAGAGCACTTCCAGATGAACTAAGACGGGAAACAAATATTGTGAAATTAAAATCAAAATTAAAAGTTTACCTGGTTAACCAAGCTATTTTTATTTTTGAAGAATTTTATAACAATTAGCCAAAATTGTATTATGATTTTTATTTTAAGTCTCTTTTAGTTTTAAGATTTGACGCCATTTATTGTATTTATGTACAATGATAAATAAAGATGTTTTGATTTGATTTGATTTGAATGACGGAGTAAGGGGGGGGGGGGGTTGTGTACAAACTGGTTAATTGCAGTTTCAGTACCTCAATTTTTACAAATCGACCACTGTATATGTACATATGTGTGAGTGTGTGTGTGTCTGTGAGCACGATTGCGGCCGTAAAAATGATTTGATCTTTATGAAATTTGTTACAGACATGTAAAGTGGTAATCAATCGGATGAGTTTGTAAACTATCCCGATTGGACCATCGGAAGGGGGGGGTAAGGGGTGATAAATCCCTCCAAAAATTGTTTTTTTGAGTTTTTTACATAAAAAAAATCTAATTTTTGTTGAAACCATTGAATTCAGCTAAAAAAAAAACAAACAATTTGGTATTTTGAGTCGTTGTGTATGTCCTACCGAGATATTGAAAGTGGTAGAGGTGTGCGGATATCCGAAAATTCGGATCGGATTGGGATCGGATCGGATATCCGAATCCGATCCGAGGCTTTTATAACTATCCGGTAAGATTGACTACATATCCGACTCTATCGGATAGACTGTATATTTTGGGATAAATTAATAAAAAGGGTCAAAGTTTAAAGTTTGGAAGGTCTTCCAAACAGAACAAGTCACTGCCGACGAAAGTACAGTAGTCACTGAAAACATCGCGGAGCAAAAATGACGCTTTGAAATGCGACGTTTGCGATTGCGGCTAGATCAACAGAACAACGCCTCAAAACGATGCGATTATGTAGTGGTATGCATCATGCGATGTATTTCGGTTGCTGATATTGCGACTCGTGATTAGATCGAGATCGTTGTATACGATCAGACTACTGCGCAATACCGACGCGATAAAGATCATTTTCTTAAAATGAATTCTTGTATCGCAACATTAAATCAGTAAACAAATAATAGTACATCCTTTATTAGTTTTGTCCCGATCGGAATCCGTTACCGACGAAACATCGATTGTCAACTGGTATGAGAGGAGAGAGAATCGCAGACAAGACAAATCAGAGTTCGCCAATGACCGACAGTGCACACAGTCGTCTTCAATTATTGCCAAAACGAAATATCCCGTAAATACCCCATAAATAAATAGTCGTGTTGATGTTTCGTACGACTATTTCAGGCCGTAAATATCTGAAGCGGCCTGTTGTTACGATGAAATAAAAAGACTACAATAATTTTGGGCTGCCAAAGAGTTGGCGAACCTGTTTATTGTTTGTCTTTATCTCAGTTCGTTTTAAAATGCCATCGTCTGCTTGAAAACTGAATTAACTCAAGAACGTATTTCTTTCAACCGCAATATTACTTTATTTTTCAACTAAGTTTTTACCTACCTAGAAAAAGAAAGGTGAACGATCAAAATAAGTTTTATTTTGTTGGAATATTAATCTTTGACGAATTAAGCCAACTCAAAGCCTGCCGGCCGTATTTTCAATACGTGATTAAAATGGACTTTCTCAGACAACAGTTCAATGCTGAATTGACAACCTATGCCTATGATAATAATTTAGTGAGTTTGCTTGTTGTTTATTATCTAAAACAATTAGACCTTTGTTCTAATTATTAAATGACTAAGCTTTAATCCTGCAACCTACAACATTGGAACTTGTCATGAAATTTAGGTTAAGTTTACTGCTCAGACTGATTATTTTATAGTATTAATTTGTAGTGAATCAAAATTTTGGTTGTTAGGCATTAATACATAAATAAAAATGTAAAGCTTTCTTCAAATATGAAGTGATTGGTGAATCAAGGTTTATATTTAATTCTTTTGTCTAATCACTAAGGCCTAGTCGCTGATCAAATAATTTATTGATTTATGAAAAGGAAAAGAACAAAAAATACAGAGGCCTAAAAGTGAACAAATTTAGGTTGCCATGAAAAGGGAATTTAGCCTAATCCTGAAATTGATTTAGGCCTAATAAACTTATCCAATTAAATACTACCTATGCTTATTGGGAATCAATACATTTCTGAATTCTTAACAGATAATTAGTTGCACCTTTGGATACTTTAATAATTGACTCTTGGCCTATGTTGTAAATAATATATCACAACAATCAACAACTCAAGCCTCTCAAGGCAAACCTTACCTTACATATTAGGATAATATGGTAGTTCCTTGGAATCACTTTAGGCTTCTGAGAAAACTTAAATCTGCTCATTACGCGGCACCATAAATATCCGAATCCGGTATTATCCGATCCGAACCTGTTGTTATCCGATCCGAAACCGATCCGAACATAAGCTATCCGATCCGAATCCGATCCGATCCAAAAATTCACTATCCGTACACCTCTAGAAAGTGGTAAACACCAGTACGTTATCCCAATGTTAACCTTATGGTAAATAAGTAAATTTCAATGTCTCGCTTATTTCTCAACATACCTTCATAAAACTTGGTTTGTGGCTTTATCTAGATGACATTTAATGTATATTAGTTTAAAATCCCCGATATGTCCATTTTTGTGGCAGGAAACCTGCACTCATTCCCCATGTTATAAGGGAAATTTGAAAAATCTATGTCTTCCTTATTTCTTAACATATCTTGGTAAAACTTGGTAAATATGGTAAACACCTCCTTCTAGTTCAGATCTATCACATTTTGAATTAAAACCACCCAGTTTTAACATACTCGTTGCAGCAAACCTGCATACTCATTCCCCATGTTATTATTATGGAGCTTATAAAAACATGTCATATCTCACTTTGATGTTTTGCATTTGAAATTTGCTGAGTATGCAGGTATGGTGCGACATGGGTACTTATATTTTTAGTCATTTTTATGCATTGTATGTCATACAAAAGAAAGGTAACATGTCCCATTCTCTCAGTTTCTGTTATCATAAATAAAAACATTTTTGATATTCCAAGCAAGTCAAATAATTTAGTAATATTGAAAGTTTTTTCTGTAGCTAATTTAAAAAGCTCTTAATCGCTGTAGGTACAGAGCAAGAAAGGGTTGTGCTACTAAGGAGCAGGAAGATAGTGATTCATTGGAAGAAACTTTGGAAGAGGTGGAGGAAGAAAATGAGTCTTCCAAAAGCAGTAACGAAGCAGAACTTCAGTCCTCTACGAGCACTAGCCCTCCACCTTCAGTTGGAGCAGTTCTAAAACCTGTATCTGCTAAGAGAAGCTGTAAAACTCTGTTTACTGGAGTCAAGTCTGAAAAGGTAATAATGATAATATTAAAAATGTACCTATCTAAAAGCAACCTATAAAAATATTGGCAACAAAATTATCTTAAATCTATTATTTTTTAAAGAGAAATCTCATTAGGCTACCTGCGAGTCGGAATGGTATTTATATTTCCATTGATATTATGTCAGTGCCTAATAGTGATGGTCGGTTCCAGGAATTTTGAATCTCTTATATCCGAAACTTAAAAATCAAATCTCGATTCTCGAATCTCGAATCCCAAATTGTGAAACTGTTCAGGTACTTGCCTGGTTACTGGTTACAACTATTCAAATATAACTCAGCCACTCCAAATAAACCAGTAATAGTTACCAAAGAAGCACAGAAATATGAGTTTCAGAACATCAATGAATCATTTATCTGCAACCCAATCATGTATTTTTATTAGATTTGTTTAAGAAATAACTAATTAATAATCTAATAAACCAAAAACTTAATTTACATTCACATTTTGTTATTTTTTAACTTTACACAGCCCGAGATTATTATCAGTTAACAAAGTGTTTGTTAATTTTTCCTATTAGATTTATTTAAAAAATTGCCGTATCTAAATAAACTAATAGTACCGGGGACCGAGCTCTGCTCGGATTAAATATAAACAACGGGCTGATTCAGCTGTTTTAGTTAAAATTTCCATAACTATAACATGAGCACTTATAACACTGTTTGAGCATGGTATCAACGCCTTAATAGAGCCGCACCTTCAGCTTTTTCTGTTCCAGCAAAAGTGAGTTAAATCGGTTTCTTTCAACACTGATAAACATATCGACGACGTACTGTTGTGATAAATGAATGGAAGGGAAGTGCCGTTGAAGTTGGTCGTATTTTCTGCCGCTTCGTTGGAGTCCAGCGGTCTTGCGACTGTTGGGAGCAGTTGGCACTATGTTGGTCGGGAACGCCAAGTCTCCTTGTGGGTAAAAGAGAGCATATGAGAATGGCTCGATGCGTTTGCCTGTATTGCTCATGGTGAACAGTTGTTTTCCTAGTTCTTTCACGACACGGTCGAAATCCGGGTAGGTCTGGTCGGCGTTGAGCGTGATAACGGCTGTTTTTTCATTCAACGTTGTAGCAGTTTGGGTCTAGGCCTGTGGTGCGAGAACCGAATTGACTTTCGGTGACTGAATTCCTTCAGTGTCACCTGGCGGCTTGAGCTTTTTCTTCTTATACGACTTCGTGTACCATCATGAACGCTTGGGCAGATTAGTTACTCTCCCACAGGATTCCCTCGAGTAACTGTATCAATTCTAGGTTCATGTCAGCGTTAGCAGAAATTTGTTTGTAGGCGGTATCGGTAGGGTCGAGAAAAATCACCTGCCCGATGCACGGTCGTCCTTACTCTCCTTGTGCATCTTGCGTCGGCCGAGCGGCCATTTTCATTCGATGATAGATCTGGCCCCAGCGGTGAAACAGTCGATGCATCTGGTGTTGCTAATTCGGTCGTATTTAACATTGAGCAATACAAACGCGAAGATTTGCGTCGAGCTTTCGAATGCCAGCCAAAAAGTATTTGGAAAGTCTATGTTGGAGGGTGAACAGCAGCGCATGTTCTTTTGGGAAAATTGACGGCTTGTATTCGTATTTCCCGTGTAAACACACATCACTTTCACTTTTGAATTCTTAAAATTACCCTTGAAAACATTTAACATTAATCCGTGCAAAGTAAAACCAAACTATATATAGAACAAATATCCCTTCAAACAATTCATTCAAATTAACCTTTTAACAATTTTAAATTAGTTATTTACAAATCAAATTATTTTTCTAACCTGTATGTAAATAAAAACAATTTGAATCAGCTGTTCTGGTTTTAATTGCAGCTACAAAAAATGCCCATGACGATGGGCACTTTGAATGGGCACTTAGAAGTGCTGCAGGGCGGAAACCGGCTTTTTCCCAGACCTGAGACCAGTTCCAATCGATTTCTGGTGGTCGAAAACCCCAAATTAAACAAAAAAATAAAAAATCCTAGGACGGAATAAAAATTTTGCCCGTACAAACTTTGCTTGTTTTAGAGTATAGGATAGGATTTAAAAGACATTTGATGTTTAAAAAATTTGTTATGTTTCATTTCTCAGTTAAAGCATAAACACTTTTTTTCATTTCCACTTAGTCAAATAAGGTTATTTGTATGTATTTGAAGATAAAAAAACTTAAATTATGTATGGTTATACTCATTTGCAAAATCTAAACAACTGCAAGATTGAACTATGTTGTATTTTCCTCCTTAAATAATACTTAAAAACCTTAGCCAAGGAAATGTTGACAAAAGAAATGAAGGCAAGAAGTAAGAGAGCAATGTTTGTTTACTTTTCAAGGCCACCCCATCCCCTGCCAGTCCCGTTGTTCGTTGCGACATGGCCAGCCGTGATTAGATAAGAAAGAGAAAAAAATACCTCAATACAAAAATATCATAACCGAAACTATCGGTCCTATAAAAACCAATAACGTCTCATTTTTCTTCTATTTTTTATAAATCAAGTGAGACAAAAATGAGTTGTGTGATACTCCATTCCAGAGATAAATGATGATTAAAAATAAGATAAGTTGTATGAGTGCAAGTTGAGCTAAATATAGCTGTGTTTCCTGTTTTTCGGAATCTCTTGAGAAATAGTTTTTATTGAAACCTGTCAAAATCCTTTCCTTATCACTATCAGTTAAAATATTGTTGTTATCTGGTGACCAATAAGTATTTTTATCACCCGTGAAGCTAGAACGGTGATAGTAGGCTTATGACCTTCACATTATTGATCGACCACGAGCGTGATTTCTGTTAAAATAATAACTACGCAAACAATTTTGGCAGTTTCGATTCTCGAATCTCGTCAATCAAATCTCGAATCCGAATCTTTTCTAAAGATTCTGTGGATTCGAGAATCGAAATTCATATTCGACATATCGCTAGTGCCTAACAGTTGGGAATATGGAGAAAGTTGGGAATAAGCTGGGTTAAGGTCGGTAGCAGTTAAGAAATTTAATGAATTTCGCCTTTTGGCTTCAAAATCTTAATATAATGATAAAACGAAATAACAATTTTATTTTTTCAACAAAAAAGCTGTTTTTGACAGCAGATGGATCACTCAGTCACACCACAGCCCAAAAATACCTCAGTTCCATCGCGACCATCAAATGTCTCACCATATTGCGGTCATCAAAATCTCTTGAATCATGGCAAGCAAATTTTTTGGACTTATTGTGATTGCAAAAAATAAATTAAATTATAGTCTGTACCGATAGATTAATCTTTTGGTTACACCAGGGACGCAACATGCATATCTGCAATCAAATGTAATTTACTAATTTACAAACATTTTTCTCAAGTGTTCAACATAGGAAGCAACATGGTTATGTGTTCAATGGTCTAAAACAAATTTTTATGGTTGGCAAAAGTAAGGAATTTTATAGGTGTTATCTTTTAGTCATTGATCTTGTTCTTGTTGTATGTCAGGTGTGCCAGATCTGCGAGAAAGCAGGGGAGACAGTTCGGTGTCGTGGCCCATGTCAAGGGTTCTACCACCCTGTCTGTATTACAAACCCCCCTCCCCCCACCCCCTCAGTCCTTGTCAAAACCCCTTCCTCCGCCAAGAAGGGAAAGAGAGGACGACCCAAGAAGAGCATAGGCGAATCACCTCAGATAGAGAATGAATCACCTCTGCTAGAGCAAACCGACATTCAAGGCCCAATTGAAGCTCCTGAAAGGAATAGGGAAAAAGAAAGTAAAATTGGTATGTGACTTTATGAATTGATATTTTAAGTTCACATTTACTTATTTTTTAAATAATTATGTAATACTAGCTGATAACCCCGGCTTTGCTCGGGAGAATATTTTTTCTTCTCATATTCTTGTTGTTTCTTAGAGCTGCATTCTGTTAGTAACCATAGTAGTAGCTATTCCTAATGGTAACCATAGCAACTATTCAAAGCACTCCAAAAATCCTTGACATAGGTCCCTTTAGGACAATCCTGCGCCAAAGCCCTTAAAGATATCAAAACCAAACCACCATAGTGCACATCATGAGATTCTAAGCTTTAATTTGACACCAAGATCAAGTGTCTACGACATGTAGTTTTGGCTGTAGCCTGAAATATACCAACACACAACTCTTCTTATATATATATATATATATATATATATATATATATATATATTGATTTTAGCAGAACATTCATTAAGTACTTATTAATCAATAATAGATTATTGAGTTTGTTTAAATGAGTATGAAACCTTATTTTAAGAACCATTCAAAATTTAATATTTTGTCTACAAACTGTTTACAGAGGTAATTGCAGAGATCGAGGTTGTGGAAGCAGAAGGGAAACATTTGAATAAAGCAAGGAAAGGCAGCAAGGACAGTCTTAGTGCTGAGGAGGAGGAAGGGTTTCGCTGCAAAGACTGCAGCCAAGGGCGCACCCAGCCTTGCTTTGCCTGCCATGAGTATATGCAGAAGAAAACAGGAGAGGCCAAACTCTACCGCTGCATCACATGTAATGTTTCTAAAATATACTATACCTATCACTTATCAATTTGTGGTTTTCTCTCATTTGCTTAAGAAAAATAAGTTTAAAGTCATTTAGTAATCTAAAATTGTTTATTTCCTTTTGATGAGAAAATATTGTCTCAATGTTATCCTTATGGGAAACGATTAAATTCTTCAGCTCGCTTACTTCTCAGTATATGTTGAGAACATTTTGTTTTTGGATTCATCTTGTTCTAATCTCCTGTACATTACCCAATAATACGCAATATTTCATTACTATATGGCAGCAAACCAGCATGCTCATTCCCCTTGTTATCCCGGCAGAACTGACTTTGATCTGAAAACGCAATGACTGACTCACGATCTTTTGGACTAGGTTTTATATCAAAGTTTGTATATTGAAATATTATGAGTTTATTTGCACAAAAACTCTACTAAAGTCTTTTAGATTAGCTTTGTGGGGCCATACACATATTACGTAACGCACTTAAGGGGGGGAGGGGGTATGGCGTAGCGTCATATGGAGGAGGGAGGGTTTGGCTCAATGTTATGTAACTTTTAAATTCTGTCCCTCTTTAAAAATACAAAAATAATCAAATTGATATCTAAATCCAAGTTACAATTAGCTATATAAAAAGATACTTTTGTCATACTACTTATAATAACAGTAAAACTAAAAATAAATACGTAACATGTTGAGTGAATTTCTGCTTTGCTTTACAGCTTTGTTTTTTGGTATTGCTTACAGAATTTGTTAATTTATTACCTTCATCATATTTTAGTTGATATTATTTTTGTTTTTTTTTTATATTAACAACACATTTTTTTATCTTCGACAACTGTTAATGTACCATATCATTGTTTTGAACTTGTATAAGTTGTAAATTAAATCAGTTACGTTTTAACTAAGATTTGTGTTGTTGTTTATATTATTAGTAACAATCTTGTTTGTTTGTCCCAATTTTGTTTTGATTATGAACTGTCGTGACCGTGTGTGATGCACGCGTATAGATGGAGGTGATTGATAAATAATACAGTTGATACATTTTGACACTGGTATTTAATTATATGCATAAAACAAATTGATTGAGAAATAAGTAAGTTAACCATCGTTATTACTACATAATTCGAGACAACTAGGAACATAATATTTACCATCTGATCTTTTCAAAACATTAATATCTTTGAAAGTTGTAACATATGATTGAGACACTATAATTCTCCCACACTTATTTGAAAAGATAAAAATTAAATTGAACAAAGAGAAAGAGATAAGTTAAAGATGTACACGTAAGCTGTAACAAAGTCTTTCAAGTATCCAGGCTGGCGATAGCTTCTGGTCGATCGACGAAGAACTGGATTTTCATTTCCGGTCTCATGTTGGGGTTGTTCGTTGATCTTCGGGTGCTGAACAGGGATCGTAACCATGTTTTCAATCGGTAAACGTTGCCTTGGTTCCTCTGGAGCGTTTTCTTGTAAGTAAGGAGAAAAAGTGACTGTCTTTGTAGGTGTTTCACCGAGTCGCAATTGATCGATGTGTCGTTTGAAGATATACCCAGTGTCTAGTTTGATGAGGGAATGGTTACGTTCTCTCAATGAGTGGGAAACCTTATTGATGTCAGGTAGACCAATTGATGATGTAGGATTATTTTGGGCAACCAACTTGGAGTTAAATCGAGAACCTTCTAAAGCTATCGCCTTTGATACAATATCCTTGAAATCTTAAATGTCGGATTGCAAAAGATGTTCTCGGATAGAATTGTCTTTGATTCCCCGGATGAACTGTGTACGGAGGAAAATATCAGCGATAGATGTTTTACATTCGCAAGGAGATATGACGTTACAATGAGTTATCTTACTTCGTAGGATGGTGACAAATTCTGAAACGGATTGATTGTCTGTTTGATATAAAGATAAAAATTGATTCTGGGAGACAAGGATGTTCTTTTTAGGTTCTAGGTGTTCTCCTAAAAGTTTTATCAAGTCATCATAGGGAAGTTCATTAGGTAACTTAGGAGCACAAAGAGATGCAACTACGTTAAAATTACTTGGCCCGATAGAATTTAGTAATAGCTTGGCACAATATTCCTGATTTGATTCGATATTTTTCATTTGAACATAATTATCAAAACGTTGTTTGTAATTTGTAAAGGATTCTTTTTTGGGATCGAAATTGTCAAAGTTTGGAACATAGGCTACATTTTGTTTAACCTCTGGTTCGTCATTTAGATTCGAGCTTCGCTGTTTTGATGAGGTCGAAAGTGTACTTACTAAAGTATTGATCATTGATTGCTGCATCTCTAAAAACTGTTTAAACTGTTCTGGCTCCATTTTTGAATAAATAAAACACACAGTTTTCGATATATTGTAGAGATGAATTGAATTGAATTAGTTCTAATTTGATAGTCTAGTTGGTAATGTTTATGGTAATCACTCACATCAATGTTCTAGTAGTTCATTCGTCGCCAATCAACTTGTCGTGACCAACGCGCTTGTGTGTGATGCACGCGTATAGATGGAGGTGATTGATAAATAATACAGTTGATACATTTTGACACTGGTATTTAATTACATGCATAAAACAAATTGATAGAGAAATAAGTAAGTTAACCATCGTTATTACTACATAATTCGAGACAACTAGGAACATAATATTTACCATCTGATCTTTTCAAAACATTAATATCTTTGAAAGTTGTAACATATGATTGAGACACTATATAAACTAAAGTCATTACAAGTTTATTTATTTATTTAAATCCATATTCCACTAGTAAAATTATGCTTAAGCTGTATTCATTCCTACTACGATCGAGTTACATAACGCATGGTGGTTGGGGGGAGGGGGGGGGTTGCTCAAGCGTTATAGTGAGTTACAAGGGGGAGCTGGGGTGTTTGAAATGACACCCCACCTCATTTGAAGTGGGGGGGTTGAAATGTTCATACAGAATATTTATATAATATATTCAAATTTATTTTGAATTGCAGTAGGTACTTCAATAATTATTGTTATTGCGTTAAAATCCTCCTTAAGTTGTACAATGATGCGTTTACATAGACAAAAACTCGACAAAAGTATTTTACATTAGTTTTTTGAATATTTTATGTAAGAAATATGTGCACTCAAAATATTTATATGTAACATGAAGCCTAACGTGACTTATGGTCGAAAACACCAGACTTCTAAAGAAACTTTCATTGAAGTGACTGTACGGGTTAGAGAATGATGGGAAGTGAGTCATGATGTTCCTGAAAAGACATACGAGAGGTATAGTGACGGCCAGCCCTGCCGAGACCCAGTAAATGTAATTTTTATCGAAAAAACTACTAACCCTGTCTTTTAGATAAGTATTTCAGTCCTCAAGGGTTATCCTGAAGGTAAATAGTTAAAAACTACCCTATCCAGACTTTTGATAAGTCTTGTTATTTGACTCCTTCTAATTGAGGTCTAAAGTTGGATATCGATTTAAAATCACCTAGTTTTTATATACCTGCAACATCAAACCTGCAACTAATTCGTCATGTTACTCTTGCATAGAAAATGAAAATTGATACCACAGTTTTTAGTTTGAAATGTTTTAAGTGTTTGAAATTTGTCGAGTATGAAGATCTGTGGAACAGGGGTATTTTTGTTATACTATGCATCAAAAACAAGCAATCGTCAAGTAATTTCCTGAGAAATCAAGATGCATTCAACCAAAAATCATAAAAACTTAAGTTACAGGTGTCTTTTCAATTAAAATTTGTTCGTACAATGCTTCCCAAAATATCATCAAAGGTTTTCAACAAAAATTTTTTCAATACATTTAACTAAATAAATAATTAATGCAACAATTTTTAAAGTGATAACAGTTTTTAAAAAACTGTTTGGCAGCGAACTGCGGCAAGGTGTACCACGAGGAGTGCCTGAAGGCGTGGCCGCAGACGTCGTGGCGGGGGACGAACCGCGCGGTGCTGACGTGTCCGCAGCACACGTGCCACACCTGCGTGTCGGACAACCCCGGCGTCATCAAGGCCCGCTACAGCAACGACAAGCTCGTGCGCTGCGTCCGCTGCCCCTCCTCCTATCACTACGGTAACCCGCACACCCGCACTGGCACATGTTTATATAGCTATGTAATTTGCAAGTCTGTAGTACAACAAATCTTTTATAATTGCTACTAGGGACTTTTGTGGTATTTAAGTGTCCTTTAATGAAGAGTCATCTTGTTAAAAACTGACTCTGTTAATGTTTATCATGAATTAAAAGATTTAATAAAAAATCTGAGTCAAAGCTGAATGGTTTCATGGAAACAGAGTAGTAATCGGGTGATTACTGCGCCATGCTGATCACTCAAGGTAGACCCTGAGCAGATACCAGATACTAATACTAGATACTTGTACCTATAAGTGTTTTGATGTTTTATTTGTATTTCTTAATTTGCCTTTTTCACTGAATGATGGCAAATTTAACTCACTATTGGCAAACAAGAACATACTTTAAAACAAAATACAGTAGAGTCCCACAAACCCGGACTAATGTGGACCGAACGGTGTCCGGGTTTGTGAAAATTCCGAGTTATCGGGAAATGAGTAAAAATAACAAAAAATAAGAATAGTTTCTGTTATTTCTATAAGAAATAATTTAATTATTGCATAGTAAAAAATATAAAAACTATATTAGTTACAAAAAAAAAACTTAAAGAAAAACTAGAACTGTTTTAAATGTGTCACACCGTGCTCTGGCCTTCAATCTCAATGCACTTTATTGCTCTGGCAGGCTTTCCGAGTTATCCAGAATTCCGGGTTATCGAAGTCCGGGTTTGCGGGACTCTACTGTATACATTAAAGGAAAATAAACATGCAATCCACCATAACACAAAATTCTGCTTGCAGGTAACTACTGTCTTCCAGCTGGATCTGAGATCCTGACAAACTCCCAGATCATCTGTCCTCAGCATTACAAGCCTCCAAAGAAAAGCATGATTCACCATGTCAATGCTGCATGGTGCTTTATCTGTGCCTCTGGTCAGTAACTTCACCCTCACAGCCATCATAATTATGTACCTTAAAAGCAATACTGTATATTAAGTGGGCTAGGTTTGTACCTGCGGTAAACCAAGAGCTTGTGGGTCAGCAAATATTTTTGCCTTATGTCTATCTACCGGATAAGAGATATTTAGATTAGTAATAGCAGTTGACCACATGTTGCATTGTAGTAAACTACTTAAAACACTAAATTATTAAATTATTTTAATAATTATTAAATTACACATTAAATTATTTTGTATTTCTAAAATGCCATGTTTTCAATATTTCAATAGAAATTGTTTACCGTTTTATTTCATATGGTAAATATATCTCATATAAAACAATTATTTTAATTTGAAAAGCTTATCAAATGATAGGGAGCATCTGTTTGATAATTTTTATGTGAAGCATCTAGGAGAAACCAGGTTCAATTTTTATGATATATTTGAATTTGACAATATTATTTTCAGGTTACTTAATTAATTACTAGTTTCAATTTGAAACTTCTATTTTAATCCAGTCATTGTGTACATAATAAATATTTACTGTTTTATGCTGTTTGGAGCAGTTAAGCCTGAAGGTAGGTTCCTTGGAAGTATGATGCATGTCAGTTTGCATGGAAGATAAATATTTTGTACTATCAGTTTAAAATTAGTACTTATAACTTCTCAGTCAGATTTTAAATCCCCTTATGTAATTTTTGAGTTAATCAACTTTACGGTTCATTTCCCAAACTATTATGAACGTGACTCAATCTCATAGCAGTTTATCAACATTTTTGCTTAGGAACCCAATCCATCCAAATTGCATCCCACCTCTCCCTGTTTGTTTTTTTACTGAGAACAAATACAATGTCCCATTTTCGTGTATACTTAACCGATGTTCTTATATGATGCCTGGGAGTTTCAAATACAAATTCTGACAAGGAAGAAAAAGACGTTATTATATAAAAAAGTAAATGAATAACTGCCAACAAAAAGTTTTAAGGAAAAATAATACAATTTTTTAAATGGAATCTTTTTAATGACGAGTTTCTTACTTTTTTTGAGGCCATGAGACTTATTGGTTGTATTTGTCCGAAAAATCGTTCTCTCGTTTTGGAACTGTGACATGTTTTGGTTGCTTTGCAGCAGACGAGTTTCTTGCTTTATTCGCAGCCGTCACATCTCTCGGCCCAATAGAATTTGTGGTTGTTTCTTGATCTTTCTCTTTTAATCTAAGAAAATATGTAGGCTAATATTTTGAGTTTTAGACTTAATGATGGCTTATATTTAAGATGGCCTGCGTTTGAGTTATTTTATTTAAAAACACAGATAAGCCAAATCAAGTTCACGATATTTTAGGCAAAAAGTTGTATTAATTTAGATTTAATTTTGATACAGTTACAAACTTCTTAACACAGGAACACTTCCAAGTTAAATAACAAAACAGAATTAAATTGTATTCTAATAACGATTATTATTTTTGACACGATGATCATGTTTAGATAAAAACTTTTCCTCAAAAAAGGCTCTGCTCAAACTCGAGTGAGAATTTTAAGACTTGACTTGACTTCGATAATCGCTATTCGCTCACTCTTAACTAGGGGTGTGCGAATATTCGAACTTCGAACTTTTTTGAATCGAATATCACGGTATTCGATTCGATTCGAGATTGCAAAGAAGTTCAGTATGACCGAATCGAATATTTAAAGGACTGGCATAAAATCAAAAGTAGGTGAAAACGTATCCATTTTCAAAATAAAAGTACGTTTTTTGTAGTTGCAAACAATTACGAATCCATTTTTTACATCAGAAACAGTTGCATCCTCACGTGGACAGACGACAGATGAATAGCTGCTGTAAAATAATACTGACATCGCAGTTTTGCCACCAAATTCCCTCTGCCGTGTTGATCAGTCGTGCAGTACTTAGGTTAATATACTGCACAATACCCGACGCGACAACGAATTTTTTCGTAAGATAAATTCTCGTATCACAGCATTAAATCATATAAAAAATAATAGTCTATCCTTCATCAGTTCTGTCTCGACCAGTATCCGATACCGACGAACCATCAGTTGAGTTGGTAACAGAGAGAATTGAAATCAAGACCAATCAGAGTTCACCGATGACCGACAGTGTCCAGAGTCGTCTTCAGTTGCCAAAACGAAATGTCCCGTAAATACCCCATTAATAAATAGTCGTGTTTTTCAGACCGTAAATATCTTAAACGGAATCCGGGATCACCATCGCTTCCAACTTTGATACGATGAAGTACAATAATTTTGAGCTGGCAAAGAGTTGGCGGACCTGTTTATTATTTGTCTTTTCGTTTTCGAATTTCGTTGCGTTCTAAACTTCGTCTGCTTTTGCTTTTGAAATTTAGTTGTTGTTAATAACTCGAAAATGTCTGTCGCGTGTTTGTTTCAATCGCTCAGATTTCTTTATTTTTCAAATAAGCAATTACGTAGAAATAGAAACGTTGAACGATCAAAAATTTGTTTTATTTTGTTGAAATCTGACGAATCAGGTGGAGCGTGTTTATTTTCGATACGTGATTAAAATGGTCATTTTTAGATAACGGTACAATGTTGGTTTGACAACTTAAGCTTATACAAATACTTAAGCTTATGATAATAATTAATGAATTTGCTTGCTGTTTATAATGTAAAACAAATAAACTTTGTAAATGGCAATTGTAAATTATCTTAAAATTTAGGTTAAGTTTACTGGTCTGGCTTTTTATTATATTTTATAGTATCAATTTAGGAGAATCAAAATCTTTGTTCTCAGGCATTAATGTACAAATAAAATTGTAAGGCTTTCTTCAAATATGAAGTAGTTGGTGAACCAAGTTTTATATGTAATTCTTTGGTCTAATCCCTTAAGCCTAGTCCCTGATCAAATAATTTATTGGTTCATTAAAAGGAACAAAGTGATGCAGAGGCCTATAAGTGAACAAATTTAGGTTGCAGTAGAAAAGGAATTGTTAAGTAGCCAATTCCTGAAATTGCCACTATAGGCCGAATTATGCTTATTCAAATGAATATTACCTATGCTTAAGAGGAATCAATAAATTTCTAAATTCTTAACAATTGATTAGTTGTACCTTTGTGTACTTTAGTAATTGATATTTGACCTATATTATTTTGCCTTGTTATAATGCTATTAATAATTAAATAAGATAAATACAGGGAGGAGAGGGAGAAAGTAAAGAACAAGAGTAAAGAAAACACAATGAAATAACACTTTTGTTTTGATAACATTATATTAATTATTGAATAGTTGCTAAAAAATGCTTGGTAATTTGCTGAGTATACAGGTTTGCTGCGAAAGGGTATTTATACTTACATGCTGCGATTTAAAATTTGATCTCATTTTAACGAATAACCATTAACATAAATATTCGTTTCGAAAATATTCGATATTCGGAATAGTTATAAATTATTCGATTCGATTCGATTCGAACCAAAAAATCACTATTCGCACACCCCTACTCTTAACAAAACAAGAATTGATGCTAAACCTGTCCAGTCATATGTTTTACAACAGTAAAAATAAAAAGAACTAGATGTAGAATAAAACTGGAAAAAATAAATAACTACCAAGCAAGGCTTGGTCCACCGGGTACTTCAGTAGAACACTACTCTGGGCCTTCGCTAACTAAAAACTGGGTTCCTGGAACAGCTCACTAAAAATGGTCCGACAAGGCCTTTTTTTAATATTTAGTACCAAAAATATAAGAGATTATTGTAAAAGTATTATTATCTGTGACAATTGTTGAGGTCTACATTTTTTTGAAGCTTAATTTAGAAAAATAGCAGATATCTGTCAATTTTCAGTAAGTAACCTTAATAACTTTTGACCTATGTTTTTCTGGAAAAATAGATTATTCAAAATAATATTTCTACCCCCATTATTTCGTTAAATCAAGATTTCACTCCAGGGGAAAAATTTATTGCTGTTTTTATTTTTGCATATTTATACTTCATAAGTAAAGATATTCATCAAAACTAGGTATAAAATGATAACAAAATTGATTGATTCTTAATATCCAGTATGTTACCTGAGAAGTTGATTTTGATTACGACAGGTGACTCATTTTTTATTACTTTTTTTTGTGAATCTATTGTTTATGCATATAAATGTCAAATGATGTTTTGATTAATTTGGTTGTACCATGAATGAACTTCATGGAGCCATTACAATTTATTAGACCAATCTCTTGGAATTATTTAAATGTACTTTAAAATATAATACTTCTTAGTAACATAGTAGCTCTTTCAGTTATTTGTCAATAATATTGCTGCAAATAGAACTGTTTAAAATTTTATCATCAATTTCAACCTCTTAAAGTCTAAGTAATTAAGTCCTGTAAACCCCCAGTTCAGGTTATTTTTGAAGAATTACCTTGCAGTATTCACAAACTAACACTCAACTCACAATTTCCCCGATCTATTTCATCGTCACTTTCACTATCTGTGTTGTCCAGAAAATCACTTAGGCCACTAATTTCAGAGTATTCGCTAATTTCATGGTCACTCAAAAGTTTTCAATCCGCCATTGCGCAATGTTTACAAACACTGGCCAGCTGTCAACAAAGCAACTTGTAGAATTTCAGTGATGTAGACTGCTAATACGCAAAACAAAATAACCCAGAGACAGCCTGACTATTTCCGAACATAACCGAAGTAAAACGAAGCATTCCGACTGCTCCCATGGTGGAAAGAGCGCCAAGTTTGAATCGAGGCCACGATCCCGCGTATTCGCGGCCGATGGACCAGCGGCGGGGTTTGGGTATCCTGCGTATACGCGGGCGTGGACTTCAAGAGTATTTATAATTAAAAATGTATGTTTTCCTTTAATTTTTTTACATTTAGAAAAAAGTATTATGTTAAGAATAATTCTTATCCGTTGAGGTTTTGACTAAACCGTTTTATAATTGTCATATTTCAAATGATAACATTAGGGGTGGGTGAGTTGTGGATTTTGAATTTGAGTCGAGTCGAGTCAGGTCGAGTATTAAGCCAACTATTCGAGTATCGAGTCGAGTCGAGTAGTTTGTGAAAAGTAAAGTAAAGTTAATTTTTTTAAAGTAAGTCTTTGAATTACAATTAATTAAAACTAATTGTTTTATGTAAACCAGTTAACTCCACAATTTTCGTCTCATTCTTACAAATCAGATGAAGCAGAAATGAAGGCTGTGTATTATTCAAAAGATAAACTATGAATACAAATTTGAAGTTCTAAAATGCAAGGTCAGAGCTAAATATAGCTGTAAAAGTTTTCAATTTCTGAAGTCTGAGAGATATGGTATTTCTAGATAACTTTTGAAATCCATTCTTCTATGAGTTAATGAAATACTGATGAGGTTATTGTTACGAAAAATTCATGGACGGCCGCAAAAAACGATAGCGCGTATCTGTCGATCGCGGATTAGCGGTAGATGTAGCTTTTCAAAACTCGCGATCTGCCGTGAAATACGATTGTGCGTATTTGCAGATCGCCAATGATCGGCAAATGTAGCCTTGCTATAATCGCGGTCCGCCGCGAGAACGACCGCGTGTAGGAATCTGGAGATAAACGAAATGCAACTTAGCGAAACTAGCGATCGGCCATAAAAACCGGTCGCGCGTATTAGCCGGCCACAAATGAACCGAAAATGCTGCTTATTTGTGAAATTAGCGAGCAGCCGCGATAAAGAATCTGTCGATTGAGGATAAACGGCAGATGTAGCGTTGCGTAACTCGTGATCGGCTGTAAAATTCGATCGCACACATGTAAATCGCAGGTTATTTCGATCGCACGTAAACGGCGGGAGTAACTAACTACCCGACTCGTTTTTTCGGGTAGTAGGAGCTACCCGACTTGTGCTCGAGCAGTTGTAAAATGTCGGGTAATTACCCGACCTTCGGGTAGTTGCCCACCCTTAGATAACATTAATGACACTGTGTTTTGCAGGCGGGTCGCTGATCTGCTGTGACCTCTGTCCCACCGCGTTCCACGCAGACTGCCTCAAGATCTCCACTCCGCCTGACACATACGTGTGCGAGGACTGCCAGACTGGCCGCTTCCCTCTGTACGGCGAGATCGTCTGGGTTAAGCTTGGCGTCTACAGGTAAACTGCAACCAATGCCACAAGGGCCCATGATAATATCATCACGTGTTTAAAATATTTTGCATTTCACAAAAACCATAATGAAAAGACCTACTGATCTGTATTAAGCCAAAGAAATATTTTCCTATATTCATAGGTGTAAGAATATATTTTTATACTCACCATTGAAAGGTGTTTGTTATCACCTTGAAATATAAATTAATATGGCAGGTTTTACAGAATTTTGTGACAACATTTTGTATAAGTTTTATGGATTAAATTTTCTTGATTTTTTTGTAATTTTTTTAATTGGTCGGTATGACTTTTGCCTAGTACGAATATTTTATTGTAAATTCATAAAATGAGCCACCAATTTGCAATCAGGCTTCAATTATTGCAACCATGTTTTTTTCCATAAGGACATGTATTTGATACCTTTATTTGCTGTATACCAAATTATTTTCAGGCAGTCAGTTAACAACTTCTCACTTTGAGGTTGGAACAGCATGTTTAAACAACAAAAAATGTCTTGTGATGGAAAAACTTTCCCCAACATCAATTGGCCCTTTCTACTTTGGCAGTCTCTACAGGTGGTGTACTTGCACAGGTGGTGGCCAGCAGAGATCCTGTACCCAGCCCAGATCCCCGACAACATCCTCAACCTGCCGCACGTCAGGGGAGAGTTCGCCGTCAGGTTCTTCGGATCTCACGACCACTACTGGGTCAACCGCGGCCGTGTCTTCCTCTACCAAGACGGGGTTTGTTCATTCAGTCTTAAACTTGTTAAGGCCCAGAGTATATTTTTGTATGATCATTTGGTGAAAAAAGTTCTTTAATTTATATTCATAAAAATATAATGAATAATTTTTATAAAAATAAAAATAAAAATGGCCATTGACTCCATATAACAGTGTCAAAATAAAATTGAATAGAAATTTTCTTTTATTGTTGTTGACTTATTATTCCAAGATGGTATTATGAATTCTTCATTTTTTAATTGAAAATATAATTTTATACTCGAAACTTAACAGATAAATTTCGAGGTATGTTTTTGCTGCTTATACGATTGGATACTGCGGCTGCTACACCTAGTCCAGTAAAAATACTTTTTAACCTAGAACAAATTGCAACACAAGCGTTTTTGACGGTATTCTGCTCAAAAAAATGTGTATATTAGCATATCCAAAATCGGACAAAATCAGTCCATGGGAAACCCCTTAAAATCACGTTTCAAAATGGCAGCTTTTTCTAACATTGGAAAGTTTTTAAAAAAAGCCACTCGGTTGCATTTTTTATCTACATTTAACAAGATATTGAGTTGGGACCACCGCCAATAATTTTTGAGTGGTTAGTCGTGCATTTTGACAGGGCAAAAATTTTTGGCCGCCATCTTGGATCCGCCATATTGGATTTAATATTTTTTCAAATGTAAAGGTGGTCGTGTGACACATAATTTAGAACTAGATTTTTACGCTGATTCCAATGCTGAAGTCGGTTTTCAAAAATATTGGTTAGTTTTTAAGATATGCTCAAAATAAAATTCTTCCCTCTACATTTCTTATGGGGGTTAAATAAATAATAACATTTTTACGATTATTTTTCTTATATCTCAGGAACCAAGCAAGGCTTTCAGTTCGTTTTGGTCTTAAAATGCTGAGTGATTTTTTGGCTTTTATTTGGGCTATTGATCACTAAAATCGGACAAGTGTGAAACGAGCCATAAAGCTAAATGCTACATGAACATTTTTTAAAATTTGTTTTTTGTTAAAGATTTATATCTCAGGTTTGAAATGAGTTAAAAAATTCCTTATGGTCTCAAATTACTCGGTAAAGTATTAGCTTTCATATGAACTATGGATAATCGAAATCTGACTAATATAAATGGAGTTATGATCCCTAATCCAACTTAAATTCTTCTAACTTTCGTAATTTGTCACTACTTAAAGACTTATATCTCCAAATTTAGCTGAGACTCAGGCCTAATTAAGGTCTTAATCAACTCAGTACATTACTGGCTTTAATTTAAGCTCTTAATCATTAAAATAGGTTGAGTTTGATGCGAGTTGTGGACCTTTAATTAATGTAAAAATAATTTTTTCCAGAATTTCTAATTTAGTTAAAAACGGGTATCTCCAGTTTTGTTTAAGGCATGTAGGTTTGAATGGTTTCAAAACACGCAGTGAGCCATCAGCTTTCATTTGAGCCATTGATCATTAAATCGGACAAGTTTGGAGTGAGTTATATTGTTTTTATTAATTTTTTGGTGTTACATTTAAAGCTTACAGGGTATCAATAAAACCAACCATTTACCTAATTTAAAGGGGAAACTGTGTAATCCAGAAACGCTAAACCGAATTCTCCTCCACTAACGCTGATATGTAAAATTCACTGAAAATGTGTTCATTGCGATTTATCTACAGGGTGCTCCACAAATTAAGGCTAAGGGTTTAAATATCACAATATTGTTAGGTAAACCTATACCACGTTGAATATCATTTTACAGGTTCTGTTGAACGGAACATTTTGAGGAAAACCGAACTAAATTATCTCTAGCCGTTTCAAAATGGTGGCCATTTTAGAGACATGTTCCAGTATTTACGGAAAACATTGGATTTTTTTAACCACTACAAGTTACAAGTATTTTAGTTCTGTTTCGAAATTCTTAACCCTTTAGCGCCCAGTGTTGCCTTTTGGCAACACCATGTTTCTGTCGATTTTTCTCTAAAATTATTTTGTTTGAACCTCAAAAGCCAGCAGTTGCCTTTTGTCAACACCCTTTAGTTCAGAAAACGGCCACCAGATGGGAGTTAGTCCAGTTGTTTTTGCATTGGAGAATTTTCTTTAGAGCGACCACATGGTTTGGAGGTTAGTGGTAAGTTGTGCTTTTTCAAGCGATCTTTTACTACAGTTCTAGACATTTCGTATTGTGGGAAAAAATATCTTATCAATCCTCAGTTATTCTAGTTTATATTTATAATAAGTTTTAGTAATTTAAGCGAGTATTTCCATAATTTATATGATAAAATCGCCGTGTTGCCAAAAAGCAACTATGGGCGGATGTGACATTAAATTTTACTAGTTTAATTCAGTTTCTCCATATAACCCCATGCTAATATTAAATTCGTTTACAGCTGATATTTTGTGTTAATTATATGTTTTTTGGCCATTTTGTATAGGACATGATTTAAACTTCACAATGGACCAAGAATATTTGGACGAAAAGGAAATAGAACGGTTTTTAGCGAATTTCCCCTATAGGGAAGAAGCTATTACCGTAGGTCTCATGGTAAGACCTAAGCCCGAGACCATGATAACTTTTCGTTTTAGGGCCACCAGAAGCAAAAAACACCATTCGTTCGAATTTTTATATATCTATCTATCTATATATATATATATATATATATGTGTGTCTGTCAGCACGATAGCGGCCGTAAATATGGTCCGATCTTAATGAAATTTGGAACAGACATGTAAAGTGGTAATCGATTGGACGAGTTCTTGAACCAGCCCGATCGGACCACCGGAAGGGGGGGTAAAGGGGGATAAACACCCCCAAAAATGGGTTTTTTGAGTTTTTTACATATAAAAATAAAATTTATCGAATCTTTGTTGGCACCATTGAATTCAGCTCAAAAAAACAAACAATTTAGTGTTTTGAATCATTGCTCTATGTCCATTGGTTACCGAGATATTGAAAGTGGTAAACACAGTACGTTGTCCCAATGTTAACCTTTTGGGGAATAAGTAAAATTCTATATCTCGCTTATTTCTCAACATATCTGGATAAAACTTGGTTTGTGGCTTCATCTAGATGAGATCTAATGTATTTTAGTCTAAAATCCCCTAAATTTCAATTTTTGTGGCAGCAAACCTGCATAATCATTCCCCATGTTATCCTTATGGGAAATAAAAAAATTCTATATCTTACTTATTTTTTTACATTTCTTGACAAAACTTGGTATATGGCTTCTTCTAGTTAAGATCTACTAAATAATGAATTAAAACCAACCAGTTTTAACATACCTGTTGCAGCAAACCTGCATAATCATTCCCCATGTTATTCTTATGGAGATTACAAAACATGTAAAATCTCGCTAAGTTGGATTGAAATATAGTTTGTTGTGTTACATCTGAAATTCGCTGAGTATGCAGGTCTGCTGCAACGGGGGTATTATTAATACCTGATGACAACGTGTTCGAAGTAGGGGACATAGGGGACATTTGCATTAGGGTTTAGCTCGATGTAACCACAAGTGCCCGTAGTTGCTTTTAAGAAACAAAAAAAATTTTTTTAACCTGTGAGAGAAAACTTGAAAAAACAGTTTTAATGTGTTATTTAGACCCTAAATAAAAGAAAAATGGGAAAAAATAATTTTTTTTCTCGGTGCATCATAATTCGGGTTTCAAAGGGTTAATCCTTGTCAACTCAGCTTTACTATGGTAACTAATATGACCATAATATTATTATGTAAAATCAACTATAGTTCCTATGGAAACCAAATAAAAACTACAGATTCAAAACACTAGTAAGAAACAATGCATACGGAGTGAAATTTAAGGGGATATTAAGGACCTGGGTAGACCCATGTCTTGCTTGGGTACATGATATACCTTGGTGCGAAATTTCAGCCTATTCCCCTCGGAAATTTTTGCATTTACCTGGAACAATTTACAGAAAAACAGCACCGAAACTAACCTCTATTTCATATTATATAAATAAATAAATAATATACATATGGTATGTATATATGCAGTGACGGAACTACACATTCTGTCGCCTGGGGCAAAATCGGCGTTTGGCACCCCCCCCCCCCCTCAGCACGGCACCAAACATAAAAATATATAATATTTTTAATATGTCATTGATGTGATGGATAAGCGATTATCTCGTATTTTATAATGTGATTTTACGTTATGGCCTCAATACAACCGATGTCCGCAGGCCACAATATAGCCTAACCAAAAGCTGTTTAACCGATAAATTTGACAGCCGCTGTAAAACAAATGCAAGGTGTGTACCAGATTTCACATATGGAACTCCCTACTTTTTTCTGACCTTTCCTGACTATTTCAAAACAATATTCCCTATACTAGTGAAATCAGCCATATTGTCTACTAAAATGAATACTTAAGCCCAATCCCAATCTATGCAATGTATACAGAACCCTATAAGTAGGGACACCTTATGGAAAAATGTAGTTCCCGCCGCCGGAAAAGAGAAGGCGCCACTTTCATTTTTCAGTCCGATTGGAATTGTTGTAGGAGTTTACGGATCGAGCTGACTTTCCAAAGTCAAGAAGCTGGTTGTAATATTTTGACAGTTGTATGTTATTGTTTTGTAATGGTATCTTGTACCATAATGTTAACCTGTTTTTGTTTACAAAGATTCTAATTTTGACATTTTGGATAGAGACGAAGCGCGGACTATACAGAGCCAGCTTGAACTATTTCATGCATCAGCGCTAATTTCTCCTCTGCTTTTCGGCGGCGGAACTAAAAAAATAAACATTGGATGTCCCTACTTAGAGGATTCTGTATACATTGATCTATGTCAGGTAAAATATAATATTACTTGACGGCCGGAATGTGACCGGGAATTTTAACGGCCGCGATATGTCAACAATGTTTAACAACTGCAACGAGACCAAGAGATTTGTTGACCACAAAGACGCTGAGCGATTTTCTGGCCACAACATGATCGAGGCCGTGGTATAATCACCCGCGATATGACAGCCGCGATGCGATCGGAAGGTCATGAAAAGGGCCAGCGCCGTCGCTTTGTCCGCAAAACGTACGAGCGATTTTCTGGCCAATAAACACCGAGAATGTGACAGCCATGAGGCTTGATGGTCGCGATGCGAAAGAAATTTTACGACAGTGACGCTACTGAGAGGTTTGCCGGCCGCGAAATAAAAAATTTGCCTTCAAATTAAATTTTTCACTTTTTCCTTAACCGAGGCCAGCCAGGCGCCCCCTACTGGCAGGCGCCCGGGGCAGGTGCCCCCGCTGCCCCCCCTTAGATCCGTCACTGCATATATATATATTAGGGGTCTGCGGGTCCCCGAGTTTTTCGGGTTGGGTCGGGTCAAAGGCCGGCCCGAGACATCGGGTCGGGCCAAAAAATAGTTCGGGCCAAAATCGGGTCGGGCCGCACCTGATACGTTACTCCCGCCGTTTACCCGGCGATCGAATTTACGTGCGACTTATGTGTGTGTGCGATCGAATTTTGCAGCCGATCGCGAGTTACGCCAAGCTGCATTTCGTTTACTTACGATCGGCAAATACACTCGATCGTTTTTCGCGACCGACCGCGACTTTTGCAAGGCTACATTTGCCAATTATCGGCGATCGGCAAATACGGGGCGATTGTATCTCGCGGCAGATAGTGAGTTTCGAAAAGCTACATCTGCCATTCATCCGCGACCAATAGGTACGCGCTTTCGTTTTTCGCAGCCGTCCACGAGTTTTTCATAAAAATAACCTCAAAAATTAACTCATAGAAGAATGGATTTCGACAGTTACCTAAAAAATACCACCTCTCAGAATTTGGAAATTGAAAACTTACACCTATATTTAGCTCTGACCTTGCACTTTTCAACTTCAAATTTATATTCATAGTTCATATTGTTTATTGGCGTTATGGTCGTTGTGATAAAAAGTGGCTAAATGATAATAATCATTGATTGTTGTGGCTCTCAGAGTTTTTTGGCTGAATTTGTTCACATATTAGTTGTTTACCTTAATTTCTTGTCGTAGGTTAAAATTGAATTATGATATAATTTTAACCTACTAAAAATTATTAGGCCTCGATAGATAGTTTGGTAGTTTTCGCTGTTAATTTTGTATTTAATTTCTTGATTTAGCTTCTTTTTAGGTTCTAGTTAATTTTATACGAAAGTAATTATTTAAATATTTTGGGCCCGACCCGATTTTGGCCCGAGACCCGAAAGCCAAAATTAAAGGCCCGACCTTAAAAAGTCTGGCCCGCAGACCCCTAATATATATATATACCGGATGTTCCACAATAGCCCCCCCCCTTTTTCCAATATTTTAGCGAATTTCCCCTATAGGGAAGAAGCTATTACCGTAGGTCTCATGGTAAGACTTAAGCTCGGGACCACTATAACTTTTCGTTTTAGGGCCCCCAGAAGCAAAAAAACACTATTCGTTTGAATTTTTATATATATATATATCTATATATATATATCTATATATATATATATATATATATATATATATATCTATGTGTCTGTTAGCACGATAGCGGCTGCAAAAATGGTCCGATCTTTATGAAATTTGGTACGGACGTGTAAAGTGGTAATCAATTGGACGAGTTCGTGAACCAGCCCGATCGGACCACCGGAAGGGGGGGTAAAGGGGGATAAACCCCCCCAAAAATGGGTTTTTTGAATTTTTTACATAGAGAAATAAAATTTATCGAAATTTTGTGGGCACCATTGAATTCAGCTCAAAAAAACAAACAATTTGGTATTTTGAAACACTGCTCTATGTCCATTGGTTACCGAGATATTGAAAGTGGTAAACACAGTACGTTGTCCCAATGTTAACCTTATGGGAAATAAGTAAAATTCTATATCTCGCTTATTTCTCAACATATCTCAATAAAACTTGGTAAATAGCTTCTTCTAGTTCAGATCTACTAAATATTGAATTAAAACCACCCAGTTTTAATATACCTGTAGCAGCACACCTGCATACTCATTCCCCATGTTATTCTTATGGAGCTTACAAAAACATGTCAAATCTCGCCATGTTGGATTGAGATATGTTGTTTTGCATTTGAAATTCGCTGAGTATGCAGGTCTGCTGCAACGGGGGTATTTTCAAATATAAACTCCACACCACCCCTGAACATTATTGGGTTGTTAATTCATTTTAAGGGGGTACCCAATTTTGGCCGCCATATTGGATACAAAATATTTTTTTCAAAAGTAAATGTGGTGTTGTGACCCATAATTTCAAATTAGATTTTTTCACTGATTACAATCCCGCAATCCGTTTTTTAATATTTTAATTTGCACTCAAGATATGGGTACTTTTAATTAATTTATTTTCAACTAATTTAAACATTACAAATTGATAAAACAGGCCCATAACCACAAAACAATGCCTGATATTGACGAACAACCACCATCAGTCATTGTTGAGCGCTTTACACTTAACTTTCAAAAATGTAAATTTTTGGCAGCCATCTTGGATCCGCCATTTTGAAATGAGATGAGTTATTTCAAATATGAAGTTGGTATTGTGACCCATCATTTCAAACTAGTTTTTTACGCTGAATTCAATGCCGCAATCCATTTTTAATCATAGTGTTTAGTTTTCAAGATATTGCCACGTTTCTAATAAAAATCTTTAAAAAAATGAATTTTTCAAAAACTAAGTTTTATAGCTAAAACGGATTGCGGCATTGAATTCGGCGTAAAAAACTAGTTTGAAATGATGGGTCACAATACTAACTTTATATTTGAAATAACTTACCTCATTTTAAAATGGCGGATCCAAGATGGCTGCCAAAAAATTTACATCGGTGAAAGTTAAGTTTAAATAGCTCAATAATGACTTATTATGGTGGTTATTCGTCACTATCTAGCTATTTTGTGGTTATGGGCCTATTTTATCAATTTGTAATGTTTAAATTGGTTGAAAATAAATAAATTAAAAGTACCCATATCTTGAGAACCAATTGAGATATTAAAAAACTGATTGCGGCATTGTAATCAGTGAAAAAATTTAATTTGAAATAATGGGTCACAACACCTCTTTTACATTTGAAAAAATTATTTTGGATCCAATATGGCGGATCCAAGATGGCGGCCAAAATTTAAAATCCTATAAAAATGAAGTATTTTCCCCCTAACATTTTGTAGCATTCCTAATTTTATATATCTAAAGGTGTAGTTGAAAACTAAGAGTAAAACTTAATTTTTAATTTTTCCATTGTAATTCGCCATTTTGAAACGTAATTTCAGGGAGTTTCCCATGGACGGATTTTGTCCGATTTTGGATATGTTAAAAAGCACATTTTTTTGGACAGATTTCTACCAAAAACGCTCGTGTTGCAATTTGTTCCAGGTTAAGGGTGTTTTTTGCGTAGATTTACTGGACTAACCATTGTGAGTCTTCTTATGGTGTAGCCAGCAGAAGACTTAATTTTTTTTTTATGTTTAAAAAAATATATATGCTCTAAATATAACAGCTCTATTAAAAAATATGTGTTTGCTGCCTGCAGGATACTGCTGGCAAGTCTAACTACAAGAAGTCCTCAGTAGACCAGATGTTTGAGAAGGCGGTAAAAGAAGCGAGTGAAGCCCAAAGAAGGTACCTGGAGGAGAAGGCCAGCAGGGATGCTGAGACAAGACCTGGCATGGTAACTCATTTTTTATAACTTTTTTGTGAATCTATTGTTTATGTTTAAAAATGTCAAATGATGCTTTGATTAATTTGATTGTAATCTGGGTTATCTTTTTTTTTAATACATGTATAAATATGATAAGAATTGCATATACTCATGCTGTGAAATAGGTCATACAGACAGCCTTTTCCAAAAATAAAACATGATAAAGCCGAGCAAAGAAATCACCAGTATCACGAACTTATGGTCCAGCAACCAATAAAAGTTAGATACAGTAAGAAATTTCAGATTGTGAACAATTATTACTAACCACTTTTCCCCGAACTTTCACAAAATGACTGATTGTCAATTGTTGTAGAAACCACCAAACTATGTGAAGCTGAAGACCAACAAGCCAGTGGGAAACGTACGCACAATGGACATGAATCTGTCCAACCTGACACCCTGTGAGTGTGACCCCAAGAGTGACAACCCCTGTGCCCCAGACTCTGACTGCCTCAACAGGTACGATCCTCAGTGTATGCCTAATCACCCTGTAAAAATAGGATTTGTAAACCACTGTTTCTAAAGTCAATGAATCTTGGTCACTTATTTTTTTTCTCAATAAACAATTTTACACTAACATTGTAAATTATTAAATCTTACTCTTTTTTCATTTTTATTTTGAGGTGCTGAACGTACTGTTGCAGGATACTCATGGTGGAGTGTCATCCGCAAGTGTGTCCGGCCGGGGAGAAGTGCTGCAATCAGCTGTTTGAGAAGCGGCAGTATCCGCCACTGCAGCCTTACCAGACGCAAGAGAGAGGCTGGGGCCTCAAGACTCTGGTACCTCTCAAGAAAGGTATTCTTTGTCATCAACCTTGTAACTAGGACCTTGTAATCATCTTGTAACTAGGAGTATGCGAATAGTGATTTTCAAACTCGAGCCGAGCTTTTTCAAAAGTTTTCGAGCTGAGCTTTTTTTATAATCTCCAAATTATTAAGGAATTATGAAGCTTGATATTAATTTTAAAAGATACAATAGACTAATGTTTGCATACCTTAAGTGAACGCCAGCTCAAAACTAGAAAGCTTATCTCCAAAACAAGTGAATGATCTGAGAGGTTCATCAGTATTTGGCATAATGATACATAAAATTAATTAAACTGCCTCAAAAAATAATTTATGTAGAAAAATAACAAATTTAAAATCTGGATTTATTATTTGGCTCCCCAATTCCACAATGCATTCACTTGAAAAGTTAAAATTACATAATTAGACTAGTTACATAATGTAACTAGTCTAATGTACTACAACAGTGTTTCTCAACCACTGGTGGTAAGCGAAGACTTTTTAGGTGGTACGCAAGATATTGAAGAAGTAGTACAAAATAAAATACTAGGTTTACGAACGAACGCTGTCCCGTCGATCAGTAAAATTGCACTGAATGCCTTAAATTTTTCAGTGTCTGTTTTGATCATAATATATGAATATCATGCCATATTTCAGGAAATATTGTTACTCTTTCATTTTAAGAATAATTCCTTTTACAAAACATTTTTGCAGTAAAATGTTCTTTCCATTAATATATACTACCGGTTTTACAGTGTTGATTCGGTCGTATTACTATAATTGTTAGTTGTACAATTTACTAACCAAACGTATTTTCTATTTTCAACGCACAGTCTAGTTATGTCGATCTTTTGTATAAATTTGTGTAACATGCTCAAATATAAGATTATTGGTGAAAATACAGTATACATTGACTTTGAATGTTTGTTTATGTTAATTTTTCAACACAGTATAAAAAATTTATAAAGTTCCAAATAAAAACAGCGATTATTTTTCCCCGTATACCTAGGCATTTTTTCACAATAACGAAATTCATATTCAAATGTTCCAGTAATGTTACAAAATCAACAAATCTTCCATGAATTTGTACTATAATAGCTGGTAATTACAAATACAATATAAACAAAATAGTATGAATTGGCTAAATTTCAATTAATTACAAAATAATGTCCATGAAAGATGGTTCATAACCAGGGAAATAAGCCTTCATGGGCAGGTTGCCTGTGCGAAGGCTTAGCCGATATTACAGCAGCGTAGGTTAACTTATTTTGAAATAAACTTTTAGGAAAAAAATTTGCTTGTAATTTTTTTAATGCGGAAATGAGTGGATAAAAAAACTAGACTTGCTAATATTAATAAAAAAAATAAATTAGAGATTAAAACAACCGGAGCATGGGAGTAGCAGAGGGGGAAGATGGCAAGAGACAGTGTAAAACGGTAGTCAAATGTGAGATTCAGTCAGGTCAGGTCCTAGTGAGTGCAAGTATAGGGTCAGGTCCGCCTGTACTGGGGAGTGATAAGAAGTTCAGAATCTATTATACCCAGTTCAACGAGCCTATCGGTAACATGTTTTTTAAATTATTTCATAGAAGGAGAATTGAAAATTAAGTTATTCGAACAGGATGTTAAATTCTGATACAAAACTGATGAAATGTAAGAGGAGTTGGTAGTAGAGTAAGATTTAGTTAAGTGAGTGGCTGTTATTCCTACATTTTGTGAATAGCGTGTGTTATGTGTGTGTGTTATGCTATTAAATAAAGAGTTAAAATTCTTGTATTTATGAATCATTAAGGTCTTAATAAACAGTTGTCTAACGCTAAGCAGTGATAACTCATGGAATAGAGCCGCTGGGGGGAACGAAGTGGTTTCTTAAAACAAACTTTTATTACTAACTAACTTTTATTTAACTTTTATTATTAATTTTTGAATGACAAAAAGGGGTTCTAAAATTGTTGGAAACAATCCACCCCATACGATTATGCCAAATGAAAGTAAGGATTGCACATAAGTAGAGGTGAGCGGATAGTGAATTTTTGGATCGGATCGGATTCGGATCGGATAGCTTATGTTCGGATCGGTTTCGGATCGGATAACAACAGGTTCGGATCGGATAATACCGGATTCGGATATTTACGGCGCGGCGTAATGAGCAGATTTAAGTTTTCTCATAAGCCTAAGGTAATTGCAAGGAACTACCATATTATCCTAATGTGTAAGCTAAGGTTTGCCTTGATAGCCCTGAGTTGTTGATTGTTCAGATATATTGTTTTCAGTGCAGGCCAAATGTCAATAAGTATGCAAAGGTACAACTAATTATCTGTTAATAATTTGGAAATTTATTGATTCCCCTTAAGCATAGTTAGTATTTAATTCAACAAGGTTATTAGGCCTAAATAAATTTCTGAATTAGGTTACTTACAAATTCATTTTTCAATGCAATCTAAATTTGTTCATTTTTATGCCTCTGTATTTTTTGTTCTTTTCCTTTTCATAAATCAAGAAATTATTTGATCAGTGACTAGGCCTAAGTGATAAGACAAAAGAATTAAATATAAAACTTGTTTCACCAATCTCTTCAAATTTGAAGAAAGCTCTACATTTTTATTCATGCATTAATGCCTGACAACCAAGATTTTGATTCACTAAAAAATAATTAGTCTGAGCAGTAAACATAACCTAAATTTCAAGAGTTTCAAATGTTGTAGGTTTCAGTATTAAAGCTTGGTCATTTAATTAGAACAAATAAAAGTCTATTTGTTTTAGAAAATAAACAACAAACAAACTCACTAATTATTATCACAGGCGTAGGTTGTCAATTCAGCATTTTACTGTTATCTGAGAATGTCTATTTTAATCACGTATTGGAAATACGGCTCGGCTAAATTCGTCAAAGATTAATACTTCAACAAAATAAAAACTTAATTTTGATCATTCAACTTTGTATTTCTAGATAGGAAATAGCTTAGTTGATAAATAAATTAATACAATTGAAAGAAAGACATTCTTGAGTTAATTAATCAGCTTTTAAGCAGACGACATTCAAACACGATGTGAGATGGAAAGACAAACAATGAAATGAACAGGTTGGCCAAATCTTTGGCAGCCCAAAATTATTGTAGGCTTTTTATTTTATCGTATCAACAGGCCACTTAAGATATTTACGGTCTGAAATAGTCGTATGAAACATCAACACGACTATTTATTTATGGGGCATTTACGGGATATTTCGTTTTGGCAATTGAAGACGACTGTGGGGACACTGTCGGTCATTGACAAACTCTGATTTGTCTTGATTGCGATTCTCTCTTGTACCAATCGATGTTTTGTCGGTAACGGATACTGATCGAGATCACGGCAGAGACAGAACTAATTAAGGATGTACTATTATTTGTTAACTGATTTAATGCTACGATACAAGAATTTATCTTAGGATGTTCGTTATCGCGTCGGGTATTGCGCAATACTCTGATCGTATATAACGATCTCGATCTTATCACGAGTCGCAAAATCAGCAACCGAAATACATCGCTTGATGCACACCACTACATAATCGCATCGTGTCGAGGCGTTGTTCAAGCCGCAATCACGAATCGTCGCATTTCAAAGTGTCATTTTTGCTCTGCGATGTTTTCTCTCACCACTGTACTCTCGTTGGCAGTGACTAGTTTTGTTTGGAAGACTTTCCAAACTTTAAAATTTGATCCTTCTTAAAAATTTACCCCAAAATATGCAGTCTATCCGATAGAGTCGGATATCTAGTCAGTCTTACCGGATAGTTACAAAACCCTCGGATCGGATTCGGATATCCGATCCGATCTGAATCCGATCCGAATTTTCGGATATCCGCACACCTCTACACATAAGCGTAGTATGCCAATTTGATTTCATTGAATGTTAATACTTCCCGCAGTTGTCTGAAGGCATGAATAAATTTTCTCAATTTAGAGATTAAAAATTGAATATGATCTATCCATTTCATTCTATTATCAAAAACAACACCTAAATATTTATAGGAAGTTACTTTGATTGATTCACAAAAACAGTTTATATTTTGGTAATCTCCACAAGAATGAATGATAAGGTCTTGCCAAAAATAATCAGAATTTGATCTCAGTGATATAGGCATAAATTAGTTTTAGAGACATACCAAAAATTGAACTCATACTTTTTCATACTCTGAAAACTTACTTACTTTTTTTCTGTGAATTCATACTTTTTTTGCCAAATTGACTATAAAATTAAGCAGAGCTGAAATGAACAAGCAATATGTCAAAATGTTCTTATAATCAAAATACGATCAAAAATGTACATTGACAAGTAAAATAAAATAAATCTAGCTGGAAAAAACCGCCAAAAATAAACTATAAACATTGTTGGAGGGGTTCCCTCAGTGGTGGGAGGGGGGGCCCTTGCGATGGTACGCCAAAATATTGTAAACGTGGTAGGTGGTACACGAGCACCAAAAGGTTGGAAAACACTGTACTACAACATTAATTTCAAGAGTTTCTGTTTGAACGAAAATACTGTTCAAACAGAAAGACAATTTAATAACTTTTTAAACTTGCAATAAATGTCTTACTCCAATAAAAAATGTAGGATGATAAAAGAGGGTTAGGAAATACAACTCTCAACAGTTTAACTATTTATCCCACAAAAACAAACAGTGAGGAAAACGGTGAGGTACGGTATATGATTGCTCCAAAATAATTACAAACACAAGTAAAAATTTTCGGTTTAAAATGGAATATTATGATATACAATAATAATCTTGAGGCGACATCAATAAATCTATCCCTATAACATAGAGGAATTTATTCAAAGTTTTAATTAGGTTTTTTATTGGTCTAAATACTGGTGTCATCGGGTCGTTTTTGTTGGTTTCAGGAACTGCAATTTTTATTCTTAACAATATCTTTAGTTTTATTCTAAAATTTTTGTTTAGCTTTTAAGATTATTGTATTTTCATCTATTTTAGATGATTGACGTGTTATATATTTACGTATGCTATGCATATGAAATGTAAATGATGTAACAAATAATGAATAAATAAATAAATAAATAAAATCATTTCAAAATTACATTCTTCTGTTTCACCCAGTCTTTTATTGACATTCTTCTTGAGGAACCAGAAAAGAAAACAATCAAGGGAACAACACAAATCGTGCCAGCCAAATAATTCGCACGCACAAGTGACCACTTTTTGTTTCTTTAACTTGGTAAATCAAAATGAATTATTATGGAATTGAGTTAAATTATGCTGAAGATACAGAAGGTTAGGGGTGGGCGAGTAGTGGATTTTTAATTCCAAGTCGAGTCGGGCCGAGTATTGAGTCAACTACTCGTATCGAGTCAAGTCGAGTAGTTGTTTGTGAAAATTAATGTAAAGTTCATTTTTTTAAAGTAATTAGGTCTTTGAATTACAATTAGGTAAAACTAATTGTTTTATGTAAACCAATTAAATCCATAATTTAAAATTTTCTTCTCATTTTTACAAATAAAATGAAGCAAAAATGAAGGCTGTGTATTATTCAAAAGATAAATTATGAATACAAATTTGAAGCTCTAAAATGCAAGGTCAGAGCTAAATATTGCTGTAAGTTTTCAATTTCTGAATTCTGAGAGGTGGTATTTTTAGATAACTTTTGAAATCCATTCTTCAATGAGTTAATGAAATACCATTGAGGTTATTGTCACGAAAAACTCGTGGACGGCTGCGAAAAACGATAGCGCGTATCTGTCAATCGCGGATAAATGGCAGATGTGGCTTTTCGAAACTCGTGATCTGCCGTGACATACGATCGCACGTATTTGCCGATCGCCGATGATCGGCAAATGTAGCCTTGCTATAATCGCGGTCCGCCTCAAAAAGACGACCGCGTGTATTTTCCAATCGTAAATAAACTAAATGCAACTTAGCGAAACAAGTGATCGGCCGTAAATAACGGCCGCGCGTATTAGCCTGCCACAAATGAACAGAAAATGCTGCTTATTTGTGAAACAAGCAAGCGGCCGCGATAAAGAATCTGTCGATTGAGGATAAACAGCAGATGCAGCTTTGCGTAACTCGCGATCAGCTGTAAAATTCGATCGCACACAAGAAATCACATGTAATTCGATCACACACACACATAAATCGCACGTAATTTCGATCGCACGTAAACGGCGGGAGTAACTAAATACTCGACTCGTTTTTTCGGGTAGTAGGAGCTACCCGACTCGTGTTCGAGTAGTTGTGAAATTTTGGGTAATTACCCGACCTTCGGGTACTCGCCCACCCGTACGAAAGGTGAAGAGAATAAGTAAACAAGTAACCAAAGGCAGATCAACATGATCACAATCGTTTAAAATAGCGAATACAGAACTATAATTTTTAGGGATGGGCGAGAATTTGATTTTCTCGACTTTTTTACGACGACTCGATAACGAGTTGTAGTTCAACTGCTTTAAAATTCAATTTGATTAGTTAGGGAGCATCCTCACGTAATTTTATCTGTTAGACCATAATATATTTCGATCTATTTTTGAACACGTGATACGCGATAATCAACAGTAAGAGCTCTGTTTAACAACAATATCTCGTAAACTAATAAGGGAAATGATGTTTCCTTGTTAAGGGACAAGTTTTAAGAAATACGACTCCTTGGGATTCGGAAAGTAGAAATTTTAATTGTATTATTTCGGATCATTAAGAACCCCACACTCACCCGGTGGGGTGGGGTTTTTAAATCTGACAACCATTCTCCATCCCCCCCCCCAACTGGAATGGGCCTTTGCTCCAAATAGGCTTGAAATCCTTACAGAGTAGTTTCAATGATTTTTGGGTTTTTTTGTCAAAGAATAATAGATATAAGATTACAAAGAATGAAGTAGACCAACTTGAATAGTTAAATTTACGAAATATTAAAATTGATTCTATTACAAAACTTAATTTAATTAATAATAATAAATATATATCTGAGTACCCTTTTATTTTTTGATTTACTAGCTGTTGGTAACCCGCTTCGCTGGGTTGAAACATCTTATGAAGGCCTGGATGTGATTTGAAGCAAACATTATAACGTCTTATGTAATGTATAAATTTAATATATTTTGATGTTTCTTCATACATATATTTCAGAAAGCTCTGGTGCATCATATTTGGTGGTAGCAGTCTTATTTGCCCTTTCAAACAGCACATAACTTGCGTTTTCACTTTGTATTAATTTTCTTTGCTATGCAATAACAACGAATTTTGTCCATCTTGCAATGCAAATTATTACATTCGGGTGTGCGGGTGTTCAATCAAATATTTGATTGGAACAATGTGTCCTTAAGTGATGGTTGATTCCAGGAATTTCGATTCTCAAATCCAAATCAGATTCTTAAAAAATCGAATCTCGATTCTCGTATCTCAAATCCCAAATTGTTAAAACTCTTAAGTTGCATCTACTGGTTATAATTACTTTTAACCAAATACTGGTTACAATTATTCAGATTACATAAGTTTCAGAAGATCAGTGAATCATTTATTTTTAACCCAATCGTATATTTTTGTCAGATTTGTTTCAGAAATAACTAATGAATAATTTAATAAAATAAAAACCTCATTTACATAAAAGTTATTTTTTAAACTTTACACATAGCCCAAGATTATTATAAGTAAAAAAAGTTTGTTTATTTTCCAAATTAGGTTTATTAAAAACATTACTTACTCTTACTCTTACTTACTCCCATGGCCATCGATACCCTAGTAGGGTTTTGGCCTCGCCAACAATTGCTCGCCACCTCTCCCGGTCATATGCCTCATCTACTTCTGCTCCCATTCTTGTGATATCCGACTCTATGCAGTTCCACCATCTTCTCTTTGGCCTTCCAGGGGGTCTTCTTCCTTCTGGCTGTCCTCCTCCTATTTCCTTCAGTAGCGATCCTCTAACCCTCCTTATGACATGTCCTGCCCACCTTAACTGTCTAGCTCTAGCATAGCTCTAGCATCTAGCTCTAGCATAACCGTATTAAAAACATTGCCATTCCTAAATAAACTAAAGTTTTAAAGACCTTTATGTCTTAAAAATTTGTTTTGTTTAATTCTCAGTTATTACTGTTAACTCTGTTCATTCCCACTTGGTCAAATTGAGATAATTTTAATGTATTTTAAGATAAAAAACTTAAGTTGTATATAGGCCTAGTTAAACTCGTTTGCAAAATCTAAAAAACTGCAAAATTTAATTATGTTTATTTTTCTCCAACAGCAATAGTTATTAAAACCTTAGCGAAGGAAATATTGACAAAAAAAGGGCAAGAAGTGAGAGAGCAATGTACTCGGCCGGCCGTGATAAGATAAGGAAGAGATAATAACCCCCCCATACAAAAATATCATAACCTAAACTACTGGTCATATGAGAACCAATGACAAGTCATATTTTTATTCTAATTTTTACAAATCAAATGAGACAAAAATGAAAGCTGTGCGATACTCCATTCCAGAGATAAAGATGATTAAAAATAAGATAAGTTGTATGAGTGCGAGTTGAGTCAGAGCTAAACATAGCTGTTTCCTTTTTTTCTGAACCCTGAGAAATAGTTTTTTATTGAAACCTGTCATCACCCCTTCCTTATTAGTTGAAATAGTGTTGTTAACCAGCGACCAATATTTATTTTTATCGCTCGTGAAGCTAGACGATCGGTGATAGTAGGCTTGTGACCTTCACGTTACGTTGTTGATCGACACGAGCGTGATTTCTATTGAAATAATAACTTGCGAACAATTTTGGCGGTTTTGAAGGATTCGATTCTCGAATCTTGCCAATCGATTCTCGAATCCGAATCTTTTATAAAAATTTGGTGGATTCGAGAATCGAGATTCGGATTCGACACATCCCTAGTTTCCTTCATGGTCCAAATCATAGTTTCCTGCCCTTTTGCAAACAGCTTGTAAAGTTGTTTAATTTAAATCAGCTTCTTCTGTTTAATCCCTTTTTTCGAAGGTTCTCTGTTATCTCTGTTCTGATTATCTCTTTTATCACCTTGTGCGTTTGTCTCTCTTTCTGTTCCAATCTGTTACGATAGTGTTTCTTGATGTTGCTGTGATATCCCCCCGCGTATCACAGCAACACGCACGTGCGTGATGTTGCGTGCGTGTGTGTGTGTGTGTGTGTGTGTGTGTGTGTGTGTGTGTGTGTGTGTGTGTGTGTGTGTGTGTGTGTGTGTGTGTGTGTGTGTGTGTGTTTCTTGGTGTTCCTTGATTCCCGTAATACCCTCAGATGTGTTTCTTTTTCTTCGTTGTTTCATTTTTCCGTGCAATCTATCTTCTATGAGATAAGATACGGAATGGCAAAAATTTTCTCCTACGTTTTGACATTTTCTTATCTTATTTTTACTACCAACTTTGAATTTAAAACCAAAAATTTGTAACTCTAAATTTTAGTGTATTTTATGTTTTTAATAACATAACCTAACAGGAAAAATTTACAAAATAATTAAAAAAGTAAATAATAACACATTTGCTAAATAAGACGGTATTCTCCTGTTGTACAAACACAATTTTAGGTGCCGCATTTGGTCGGCAACCACTGCAACCACGGTAACCGTTTCAAATTAAACCATATGTATTGATATAAACAAATGAAATCTAAAGTACTCACAAAATCCTTGACATAGGTCCCTTAGGATCGGGTGTCCACAGAGCGGGAATTTCGGGAAAATCGGGAACTATACGGAAATTATATTTCACTGGGAAATATGCGTGAAATATACGTGAATTTTGTCGAAAATACAGGAACTTTGCGAGGACGCGGACGCTATTGTGAGCGATGGAGGGAACAATTTTTTCAGCCAAGATCTAGGCAGAAGAGGTCTGAAGAGAGTAGGCCTAGCCGCGAGATTATTTCCGTACAAAATATGAAAGAATTGTATTTTTCAGTCTTTATTTACTCTGCCAGCAGAGTTTTCCTAGAAACAGTTTTTGCCTGAGACGGTCTTGCGACGGATGGAAGATAAGAAAGCAACAAAAAGTGGTCACGTGTGCACTTATTTGGCTAGCGCAATAATAAGACCGGAAAAGACGTGACCGTCGATTCGTTGACTGTTTACTTCCTTAGGACGAATGTCAATAAAAGAGTGGGACTAAACTGAAGAACGTAATTGTGAAATAAATTTTGATAACGCCGAATGATTACCATTATAAGTAATAATATTCTGTTTTGTCCTGAAGATTTTTAATTGTGTTTGAAATTATTTTAGAGCAATCGTATATCGTATCTCACTTTTCATTTCCTCACCGTTTCTTTTCTGTAATAAATAATTTGTTTTAACAGCTAAAACTGCAATTTTTCTAACCCTATTTTGTCGTCCAGAATTTTGTAGATAGCAAATTTCGTACCTCTGAAGAAAGTATGAAATTTTGTATTTTTATCGAACAATATTTTCTTCAACTGTGGTAATTGAAAATTTATTTTTTTAGAAGTGAAGAAATTAAAATAATGCTGATGGTTCAAAAGATAAAGCAGTAAGTTTTATATGCAAATAACCAAAGGTAGATCACCGTGATCACAATCGTTTGAAATAGAGGATTCAGATCAGATCTTTAACTTTTAGGGATGGGCGGGTATACGACTTTCTCGTAATTACTCGACTGTTTAGTGCTTTTACCATTCTCAAACACGAATCGAGTAGTTAAACTACTTGAAAAAAGTCCACGTAATTTTATCGGTAGGATCATAATTAATTGTGATCTATTTTTGAACCCGTGAAATGCGGTAAACAGCAGGAAAGCTCTGCGTAAGAACAATATCCGGCAGACATAGAAGGGAAAGGACGTAGAGACGTTTCAAGAAGTACGATCCCTCGGAATTCGGAAAATGGAATCATGGCTTATCTCTTGAATGGAATATCATCGCGCTCATTTCTGTCTAATTATGATTTATAAAAATACATGAAAATATAAAACTTCCTTGGTTTTTATATGATTATTCGTTTGGGTTTTAGCATTTTTGTAATAGGGACCATTATCTCCCTCTTATCTGATCACGGCCGGCGACAACACACCAAACAAAAGAACTCAACTGTTTGGCAGGGGGTGGGGAGGGGTTTTAAAAGTCAACAATCTCTTGCCCCACGACTGGGCCTTTGCGTAATGTATAGTTTTTATTTCTAACTTCAATATTTTCTTGACTAAGTTTAGTTAACTTTTGTTTATGATTAAAATTACAATATTTCAATATTGCTAACTGTTATCACATTTTTACGATAATCCTAACAAAAATTTAGGTCACAAATTTTATGGCCTAAAAGCCTAAAATTTAGGCCATATACAACTTTACTAAATCTATTGTGGGGATGGGACTTAATGTTTAAAACTTTATAATACAGGGTGTCTATAAAGGAACTCCGGGTTTTGAGGCAAAATATTTTAATGAAGTAAAAAGGTTATACAAATGTTAAATACATGATTGGAAAGGTTGAATTTTCAAGTTTTTTTTTTAAGCAATTGAATAAAGTTCAATTTGGGCGTCCGTGAGTGACACGGTACAGGTTGTAACGTTATTCCACCTCTTCCCATGTCCTAGCCAGCATGTCTGGGGGGACTGTTGCCACACAATTTATTATTATTTGCCTGAGGTGGTTAATATCACGAATTGACGAAAGTTTACTTGAAGCGTAACAATAGATTTAGTTTCTATTTGCCAAATAACCCATTGAGCCTTTTTAGTTGTTGCGGCGTCGTCATATCGCGGCGATCCAGACAGCACCGACAGCCGCACGCGTTAACGCTCCGCAGCGCTGCCTTCTCTTGACGAAAACATTCCCAATTGATATGAGTAAAATCTTGATGAGCTAATTGTTTCAGAGAAATCACTACATTTTGCTCCTGGTGGTTTTTGGTTCTATAGTTGTTAATGTATGAATTTTTAAAATACCGGAGTTCTTTTATAGACACCCTGTATATTTTTATACTTACTTGGTTTTAAAAGTATATGTACTGTAGCTAATGTATCTTTTGACGCACTCCATGCAAATGTTAATTTATTTCACGGATTAAAGATAGTTATTATTATTACGTTGTGGACTTGAGATTACTACAGAATTAAGTATATTCGTTCATTCCCTATTGTTACCATTAATTATCGTATGATTTGACTTATAGACCAGTCATTTTAAATATTTTTCAAAAAATCGGGTAACCAAGTGGGACTTTTTACCATATGTTCCTTGATATATTACCTTTGAAACCCCATCACTTTGTCGAAAATAAAACTTGTGCTCAAGCCGCCATCTTGGAAAATGGCGGCCAAAATATAGTTTTTGAGCTATATCATGATTACTATAAAGTTTAGAAAACAACTTCTTATACAAAAGTTGCTTGGTTTAAAAAGGCCTATAATTTTTATATTTAACATATTGTTGTGCAACAATTGATAAAGCCGCCATATTGGAAAATGGCTGCTAAAAAGTATTTTTTGGCTGGTGCAGCTTAATTATTAATCTTACTAAAAAGGTTACTGAAGAGAAGTTGTAGAGATTTTGATGATCTACAACTTTTATATGTACTTTGTTATTGTAAACTCACAATTATAGGCGCCATCTTGGAAAAATGGCCGCTAATAATACTTTTTTAGTATTGACTTTACATTAGCAAACTATATACAAAAGTTGTTTGGTTTGAAAAGATCTATAACTTTTGTATTTAACATATTGTTGTACAACAATTAATAAAGCCGCCATCTTAGAAAATGGTGGCCAAATATGTTTTTCTTGGAATTTGCACCTTGAAGATTTAAAATAACTAAGTTTTAGTTGGCATCATTGGATTCAGCTTGAAAAAACAAACAATTTGGTTTTTTGAATCACTGATTTATGTCCTCTGGTTACCAAGATATTGAAAATAGTAAACAGAGTGTGTAGTCCCTATATTATCCTTATGAGAATAAATAAATTTCTATATCTCACTATTTCTTTGCTTACATTAATACAACCTTTTATGCGGCTTCTCTTAGTTCAGATCTACTGGTTTATGGCTTAAAATAATCTATTTTTACATTTCCGTGGCAGCAAACCTGCGTGCTCATTTACCATGTTATCCTTATGGAGAATATTTTATCACACTTATTTATGAGTTTATGTTTATGTTATTTAACACTAGACTTAATGTTATGGTGGAATTTGTATTTACACACGTTGAAGCATCATATGAAGTACTTTCCATCAGTAGAAGACCTTAAGTAAATTTGCTAAAATATTCTCCATAAGAACAACTTGGTAAATGAGCACGCAGGTTTGCTGCCACGGAAATACTCTGTTTACTATTTTCAATATCTTGGTAACCAGAGGACATAAATCAGTGATTCAAAAAACCAAATTGTTTGTTTTTTCAAGCTGAATCCAATAATGCCAACTAAAACTTAGTTATTTTAAATCTTCAAGGTGAAAATTCCAAGAAAAACATATTTGGCCACCATTTTCTTAGATGGCGGCTTTAATTATTGTTGTACAACAATATGTTAAATACAAAAGTTATAGATCTTTTCAAACCAAACAACTTTTGTATAAAATGTAAATTCAATACTAAAAAAGTCCCAGTCAAAAACGTATTATTAGCGGCCATTTTTCCAAGATGGCGCCTATAATTGTGAGTTTACAATAACAAAGTAAAAGTTGTAGATCATCAAAATCTCAACAACTTCTCTTCAGTAACCTTTTTAGTAAAATTAATAATTAAGCTGTACCAGCCAAAAAATACTTTTTAGCAGCCATTTTCCAATATGGCGGCTTTATCAATTGTTGCACAACAATATGTTAAATATAAAAATTATAGGCCTTTTTAAACCAAGCAACTTTTGTATAAGAAGTTGTTTTTTAAACTTAGTAGTAATCATGATATAGCTCAAAAACTATATTTTGGCCGCCATTTTCCAAGATGGCGGCTTGAGCACAAGTTTCATTTTCGAAAAAGTGATGGGGTTTCAAAGGTAATATATCAAGGAACATATGGTAAAAAGTCCCACGTGGTTACCCGATATTTTTGAAAACCGCGTTTTTTCTTCTAAAATGACTGGACTATTAGTGGAAATAAAAAATGTTAATATTTTAAAATCCAATCGGCATTTTTTTTAACTTTAAAGGAAACGTTTAATGAAACCCCACTATTCGCCCACATTATTAGAATTATTAATTTTGAACTGTCGAATTTAAAGGCGTCTGGTTCGTACAATAATTTTGGACTGGCAATTATGGCATTGGCGAGCGTGAGCCTGTTGTTTTTATTGGTACTTCCGTCCCGTCGGTCGTCTTGTCATCTCTGCCTTGCACGACTGGTGTGACATCTCGCAAAAATGAGTACACTAAAGTTAGCTAAATTAGATGTTTGACATACCAGAGAATTTCATTTTCAGAAGGTAATTTAACTTGACACGAATGCTTAGTACAACGGTTAAGATACGATATTTGGTAATCAGTAAAACCGGGTACGATGAGTCAACTGTTCTAGAATTGGTTGTAATATTACATGAATCTCAAACTCAATATTATTAATAATAAATTAAAATAATATTTGATAATATTTTACACCTCCAAATTTAAGATAGTAATTAATGTATAAAAGCCACCTATCCACACTTATATTTGTAAAGCTGTTTCAAATACCCAAATTTATTAAAATAAATAATCAATATTTTCATACATAATAAAATCAGTAAAAGTGTGATGGCTTGCAAGTGCCTAAATGTGAATTGTGCTACCTAAATCTACTAAACAACATATGTGATGTACAAAATTTGATTCCAACAATGCTAACAATGAGCAAAGGGGAGTTGGAGAGAAGCCTCCAAAGAGTCATGACATGTTAAAAACTAGGGAGTGTTAAAATTTAATTAATATGAAAATAAAAGGCCACGACCTTGGTGTTATCCTATTTAATTAGTATTTTCAGGACATAAGGCCTGAAATTTTCATTAGTCAACGGTGCGTGGAGAGAAATAGGCCCATTTTATTGTTTAGATAACTCTCCACCAGAAGCCTACAGGATTGGTAAGACCTCTCCATTTTGAAATACTCATCAAATCTCAAGAAATTTGAATATGTATTATTTTGGCACAAATTTTCAACCAACAAGAATTCAATTAAATGAACTAATAAGTATTATTTAATAATTGAAGAAAGTTTATCAACAAGAAAAATTTTACTTGAAAAATAATTCCAAAATTTAAGAAGCCAAACCTAGAACAATCATGTGGTCAACCATTGAGGGGGACAGTTTAGTAGTGATCTTCTGAAGAAGAAAATTTAAAGTATTTTCCTATTTAATAAACTTTGAACTGAACTTAAATGACATAAATAAATCTGAACTTAATGTTATTTCAAATATTGACCTTATTCTCTCCTCTGACATTCATTCAAGGCACGAAACCAACCCCTGATGATCATTTATATTTGAAACTATTGCATAGGACTTAGTTACATATCTTATAAAGTACCTCCATTTAAATATTAATAAACATAATAATTATTCCCCAGATTGTAAAGCTTGTGATGTATCCCAATGTGAATGAGAATATTATTGTATTAAAGTAATAAAATTTATTGTCAAATATATCCATCTCTCATTTCATAATATGTTATTGTAAGCCTAGGGCAGCCATCTTGAATAAACATTCAATAGGTATTTACTATTGTATCAGCTGGGCAAAGCCAAATCAGGGCGAACGATAAAAACCATTCAAGAATAAAGATTAAAGATAGGCTAAAAGAAAAATGAAATCTGTGTTTAAAGAGATAAATTTTTACAATTGGCGCAACCAACGTAAGGCCTGAGTGAATGTCAGAAAATTTGAAACAGCTTAATATTAAAAGGTAGCCTATATTAGAGTACAGTAGTAGAATAAGTGAGGTTAGCTAAGTAAAATAAGAGCCTAGTTGTAAGATATTTCTTTATTTGATTTGTACTGTATTATCCTTATCTAATAATTATGGATCAACAAAAATATAATTTGCGTCCTAAAATTAAGATACCTGCCAAGATTTCCGAGACGAGCGAATCCTTAATTGTAAGTAGGGAACACAACACCCACATGATTGACAATAGCGACAGCGCGGACAAGCTTACGGGAAACGGGCAAAGCGAATCTAACAACTCGGATATATCGGAGAGTGGTTTTCAATTATTTGATGACTTCAACCCGTTAGACGAATTAACACGGGAAAACGCGATAATTAATGTATACCGTGACGAAGTAAACACAACAGCTGATGTGACGTCGTCGCTGGCGGCAGATCCTAGCCCTTCAAGGTCAGATGACAGGAGTACCAACTTGACAGCGCCAGAATTCCTAGCCACACAGACACAAACAAATTTACCTTCGCCCGGTGAACCAATCCTACTAACAACTAACACTGATGGTAAACAAACGGAACTTAATTGGGTGAATCAAATAAGTCTGTTATTTAAATCTGAAATACAATCACTTGAAACTAAATTAGGATCCAAAATCGAAGCCACTAATCAAGAACTAAGGACTGAAATTAAACGGGACATAATTTTAGCGATAAAATCATTGAAAGATGAACTAAACGATTGTAGAAACACACTGAACACCAAAATTGACAAGGTTACTCAATCCCAGACAGAAGTTCGTAAGGAAATGAACCAAATTAAAGAAACACAAACTAAACACAGTAACGACATTAGTCACCTTAACAACAAAATCGCTCAACAGACCCATGATATTCGGGAAGGTCTAATCCGAGACCTTAAAGAACAAAAAGACGTTATCAATGAGTCCATCTGCGAAAATAACAAACACTTGACCAACACTTTCGAGACTAAAATCCAAGAGACCAAGCGTGAAGTATTGAGCCAAATTATCGAGACAAATCTAGAAAACAACCTACAACTGAAACAGATCGAAAATAAAATCAGCCAGGACATACAGATCCCTCTAAAAAGCAACACTAAATCGATCGGGATATTAAATGAACAGATAAACTCACTCCAACACAAAACACAGACGTGCGAAGACAAAATTGACAATTTGAAATCAAAAATGAAAAATACTTCCCTAACAAACCTACCGTCAACAATACAAGTAGTTTGTACTGGAAACACGACACCAATCGGAGATCAAACACCACCAAAATTTTACGGAAGATCGCACAATCCATCCGAATTTCTGAATCGACTCAGAAAATATTATGACAAGAGTCTATCACGGAATAACCTCAGCTCACCGACGACCGAACATTTACATGATGTAATCGAGAGTTGCCTAGAACAACATGCGTCCCGCTGGTTTTATTTGATCAAAGGCGATATCAATAATTGGTTGGATTTTGAGAAAGCGTTCCTAGCTCGTTATTTGAGCCGAGACGTGCAAAGAGGATTGAGACAAAGAATGGAAGTAGAAAAATACCGGCCTAATGGAAAACTGTCACGTGCCGAATATTTCGTGGAAAGAGTCATTCTTTTAAATTCGTTGACACCACCAATGAACGAAGACGAGATTGTTTCTTTGTTATCAGAACACTTCAGCGAATTGATTCAGGATGCTCGTAGAGTACAGAACATAAACACCATTCAGGAATTTGAAGCACTCTTACAAAGGGAAGACATAAAAGACACACAGAAAAGATCTCGTAACCAAAATAAAAATTCTCACTCTGATACTAAAGAACACAGAAACCACAAAACCTATCAGTCACACGAATCACAGTACGAAGTGAATTTCAACGCGTACAGACCAAGGTATAACCGAAATAATCAACAATCGGCAAACGATCACAACGATCGACCTCGTCAAAATTTTGCACCACAAAATGACAAACACCACCAAAATGGGCAAAATCATTATCAAGGAGGGAATAATCGGTACCAGAACAACCACAACCGGTCATCAAATTACAACAATTTCAATGACAACAACAATGGACGATTCAATAATCCACCACACTACAACGACCGACCGTATCCGCCAAACACAGACAATGTTAACGCTAACTCAAATTTTAACACACGACGTCAAAAAGACAATTCTCGATACCCAGACAGGAGATACGACGACAGACAATATGATGAGCGAAGATACCCCACAAATGAACAACACCAATTATGCGCCGCCATCGTTGAAAGAGAAAATCAACTACCTCCAAGCCCGCCGTTACCGGCTAGCCAAGAAGAAGGACCTTTAAACTCTTAAGCACTGAAGTATTCGACGGCCTACCCATTTCATCAACACACACCAACACCACAACATCTTCAGTGCAAAATCATAATCTTGGATTTGATAGGCCAAACAGTCATATAAATAAATTTCTTAATAAACCAATATACACTGTAAGTAACATATTTTGTGATAAAGATTTCTTATTATCCGAAGAGTCAACAGAACAATTACAACATAATCCTAAACAACAGTTAAATTGTTAAAGAGATAAATTTTTACATGGTTTTGTTTATTTTATGGTTTCCGAATTTTTGTCTTACTTCCTTCCGCCCTTCGTTCCTCTTTTCTCCCTTTCTACCTCACGCGGAATGCGCAATGTTCAGTGCGCATAGCAGGTTGTCATGGAAACCACGTGATGTCATTGCGTCGGGCCAATCAGACACTACCACTGTGTTGTTAATTCGAGAATGGGAACGGGCAGGGATGTGAAGCAAAGCATTCCGATAGTCGGCGCGTGCTCAGCTTCACCTTGTCAAGTTTACGATCGATGGATCGATATTCATTATGTTGTTGCGTCTTCGCTCAGGTCATGAAAATGAACTCTATAGATATAATGCCATAATGAAATACGAATACGAGAAGCAAATAAATATCCGCTTGGTGTAATACGACGTATTGCACATTTCACAATGTATTTGAGTTGCATTTTGCAATGAAATGTTGGCTTGTCACAAAAACTAACTTAACGCCAATTTATTTTCAAGTAGTTTTATTTCCGTTCTACTTAGGTTTCACCCTCTGCCGTGAGATTAGGAAATCATCGGCGGATTCGTCGTTCACTGTGCACGGGTTTTTCGCCTTATGAACTCAGCCCGGCAGAATTGACTTTGATTCACGCGATGATCACTCACGGTGATTTAGACCAGTTTTTGTATAAAAGTTAGTAGGCCTATATTGAAAAATTACTTGTTTATTTGTACAAAAACTCTACTAAAGCCTTTTATCATTATTGCTGTGACCACTTTATGTGGGACAGATGTGCATACAAAATATTTGTATATCATAAAAATATATTTTGAATTGCAGAAGGTACTATAAAAATTATTGTTATTGCGTTAATAACCCCCGTATATTATACAACGATTACAACGATGTGTTGATATTGACAAGAACTCCATAAAATAATTGTACATTGGTGATTTGAATATTATTATACAAGAAATTTGTGCATACAAAATATGTATATGCAACATGGAGCCTTATGTGACTTATGGTTGAAAACACCAGCCCTCTAAAGAGTTCATTGAACTGAGCGTAAGGGTTAGTGAATGACGGGAACTGAGTCATGATGTTCCTGGAAAGACGCACGTGAGGTATAGTGACGGCCAGTCTGCCGACGGTAAAAAAATTACTAACCTGGGTATTTTAGACAGGTATGTCAGTCCTCGTGGGTTAAATAATTGACTGATTGCCATATTGGTTCCGTTATTGGGGTTTCCGTGACTCTTCAGCCAGTCATTGAAATTAAAAAATGCAAATCATGAAAATGTGGTTTCTTATTTAGTGCATACTTAATTAAAAAGACGTAAACAGTTACCTAGCGTGAAAAAACTTGATTTCGGCTTGAAAAATACGGGAAATATACGGGAATTTTTATAGCCTGATTTTGTGGACACCCTGAGGATGATCCTGTGCCTAAACCCTATAAGATTTAGATAACCATCACCATAGTTCACGTGAAATTCCAAGCTTTATTTTGATACCAAGATCAAGGGTCTATGACGTGTAGTTTTTGCTGCAGCACTAAATATACCAACACACAACTCTTTATATATATATAAATATATTTTATATTTTTATTTTATATATTTATTTTTATATATTTATATATAACATTTTGGCCAGAGTGGACACATCCACTTCACGTTTGCACCATTGCTTTTGTCTTGACAAACCCTTCAACATAAACTACTATCCAGCGTGAAAAACATGATTTCGTCGTGAAAAATACAGGAAGTATACGGGAATTTTTCTAGCCTGATTTTGTGGACACCGTGTAAATGCTACATGACTGGGTTCCCACTCAACCAAGAAATCTTAAAAACCGTGAATAAGCCGTGAATTTGGCAAACCATGAAAAAACCTGGAAAGAGCCGTGAATTTCGTCATCAGATCTTTAAAATCAGCCAATTTTAAAATAACCAATATTTTTATTAAATTATAGAGAAATATTTGTATCAATTCATTAGAGACATTAAAAATGATTCACAGTCCCAAGACGAAGACAGCAATTGTGTACTTTAAGACGTAGATTGTACGTACAGGGCTAGACGGTAGGGCCTGCTAAACTGAGATTGAGATTCCACTGTGGCTGGGGAAGGAGGGGTGGAGACTGGGGAGGTAATGGCGGAACGCGATCGGTTGCCTTGGAGGGGGGAGGGAAGGGTGGAAAGGTGAAGAGAGAGAAGACTAGATAGCTGAGGACGCACGCTCATTGGTTTACGTTTGCGCGGCAAATAAATACGTGAATTTCTTTCTTCCTTAATTAATTTGTTTTCTTATTCTTTACATTCCTTCTATTGTACGATTCATCGGTTTTCAACTACCGATTAATGCATCGATGTCTCTGCTGCTTGTTTCTAATCATTTTCTGTTTGTTGTATCATCGTTCAAGATGTTTGTGACAATAAATAAACTCTTTAAAAATGACGCTAGAACGAACGTATTTGTTGCGTATTTTGTTTTTTATATGCGAAAATCCAAACGACTTGTCCTACAACAACATTTGACGGATAATATTTTTGTCTAATTTTTAGTATAAATCGATTAAGTCAAAAATGAAATTTTTATCTCTTGCCGTTCAAGAGAAATTCTATGATCAAACTATAGACTGGTGTATATTTTGTCGTTCTCCAAGGTCAACTAAATATAGCAGAAACTCCGAATTCCATCTAATTGGAGATAATATTTTTTCACCTGTCAACCTCCTCTCCTTATCACTCAGGATTATTGTTTGTGTACGTTTTTCGTGGGAAGGACACGCTCTTCCGGTTTAACGTGTCCAAAAATAGATCACAAAAATTATCTTCTCGATAAGACTTCTCGTATCATAAGCTCGGCTAGAATTTCAACCTTATTCAAAGCTGTTTAGTGTTTGTACGACTATTTCATTGCGTCAAAAGGAGCAACGGTCCTTTTAAGTTGTTATATGAGGATACGATATAAAGCAGTAAGCGTACGATAATTTTGAGTCGGCAAGGGGACGGCTGGTTGTCTGACTGAGACGTATAGTGAAGATCGCATCGAAGTTTGACATCGCGTTCGCGACCATCCTTGTTCGTCTCGTTATAATATTGCGTGGACGCCGCAAGTCAGAAGCTTGGCGCGAATCATTTATTGTTGAAAATTTTTAAAGTTTCGGGTTTCTTTCGGGTAATGTGTCGGGTATCGTCAACCCGATTTCTTTCGGGTAGTAGGTACCCGCCCGACCCGACGTGTAATAAAAACCCACCGAAATAAGCCCGAGACGTGTCAAACTCGCCTGACCACTCTGGTTCACGTAATTACCCGAAGCTACCCGAATTTTCGGGTACCCGCAGACCTCTACTTATCACTCACTACCCATTGCACTGTTTGAATGACAACAAGGCCCTAACTTCGGCCGCTGGAAAACATGCCTGCAGGCGACCAACGTTGTGCCATTAACTAACATTTACGGACAGTAGAAAAACGATTTATCCGGAGGCGTATTAACCAGGCAGCGCGCCTAACCGGTGTCCAAAACTGGCAACAAGAATTATTTTTAATCACGTTTTTACTTTCAACTTTCGCAAAAAAACTATTTTATAAAAAAAATGTAATTGAAGTGTATTTACTAACTTGCAATTAATTTTTAAACAAACTCAACATTATTTTAATACGATATAGATCATATTTCGAGTTTTTGATGATTAGAGAGTTGATAATCACGAACTTCAACTCGGTCAAGACGCAATAAATGAATGATCAAATATTCATCGAAAGGTTGGCAACATACGCAAGCGCAGACTATCATATTGTCTTTCATTACACGGCTGTTTGTTGTCTTAAAACGCAGTGCGTGATTGGCTCGTTGCTATGACGACACACGGTTGTCATGGCAACATACAGTGCGACAGTGCGCACTGGACTCTGCGCATTGTGTGGGCGGATAGAAAGCAGAAAGCAGGAAGAAAGGAAGGAAGGAATAGAGGATGGCGTTAAAAATTAAAAAATATTTAAGTTGCGTGTGTGTTCCGCAATCGCCAGTACAATGTTTTCTGTTTTCTTAAGTAATCAATAATGTTAAAATCACATCGTATTTTGTGAAAAAGTTGTAATTTATTTAATTGCATTGTATTTAAAATTATTTTTCCGTCAAGTATAGTTTGTTTTACCTAAAATATTACACAGTTTAATTCTATTGGTACAGAAATTATTACTTCTCCGTAGTGCTGGCGCCGCCGCCGCCGGCACTATGAGTCTGCCGAGTTTTCCCTCGCTACCCCCCCCCCCCCCACCCTGTTATTCTCTGTGAAACTGTGCGGGCAGCAAAATGTTTTCCTATATTTAGACCGTAAATTTAGTAATTTTCGGACCTTAAAAACCGTGAAAGAGCCGTGAATTTTAAAATTCAGTTTGAGTGGGAACCCTGCATGAATAACTTGAGTTCTAAGTGTTTTTGTTTTTAAATGTCCATTTACTACATGTACTTTTTTTAATGTATGTTGATTCTATTAAAATCAGTGGAAATTGCCTCACTGATAAATTTGTCAATGCAGGAGACTTTGTTATCGAGTATGTGGGAGAGATGATTGATGAGGAAGAATACAAAAGGAGGCTGGTTGAAATGCATGAGAGGAATGAAGATAACTTCTACTTCCTCACTATTGACAAGGATCGAATGTTGGATGCTGGGCCCAAGGGCAATGTAGCCAGGTATAGTGGAACCTTACAATCTTATAGTTCTGAAGTTCTCTGTAAATCTCTTCATGTTTGTGTATTTGGTCAGTAAATAGTAGTGGGTTTCCTAGTAGGCAAGGAGAATTGATTTCTTTGATCTTGTTGTGTATCTGAAACATTTTGGTGCCATCATTACTTAACTTTCTTTTAACACTTTATTTAAACAAAACTCTTTCACTGTGCTTACAATTGTGAAGTAAAACCGTTGAATGGTTCTCTGTTATGGAACAAGAACTGTAATATGTGTCCATGATGTAACGGTTTTTGATAACCGCTAGAGGTGTGCGGATAGTGAATTTTTGGATTGGATCGGTTTCGGATCGGATAGCTTATGTTCGGATCGGTTTCGGATCGGATAACAACAGGTTCGGATCGAATAGTACCGGATTCGGATATTTACGGCACGGCGTAAAGAGCAGATTTTTAAAAGTTTTCTCATAAGCCTAAGGTAATTGCAAGGAACTACCATATTATCCTAATGTGTAAGTCCAATTATTTAAATTGGAATAATCATGTACAAAAAGTTCTTTCTAAAATAAATTCTGGAATTTATGCCTTGCGCAGAATGTCAATATTATGCGATGATATTAACACTTTGAAAATGATATACCATGCCCATATCCATTCACATATTTCATTCGGCTTGCCACTGTATGGGGCTACAAAAAAAGATAATCTTGATGAAATTTTGAAAAAACAAAAAAACAATTAGGATCATTTTTAAATTAAGGCCTGACCAATCAGCAAGGGATTATTTCAAAAATTTAAGAATACTAACTGTGTATGGACAATATATTTATGATACTCTGTTAATATTTATAAAATCAAACCAATCAAATGAAGAAACTGTAAAACTTCACCCGTATAACACGGGGAACAGGGATATCATTGTACCCGCTCAACATAAATTGGAATTTTATAATAAGAAACCAACACATATTGGGACAAAATTTTTTAGGAATCTACCAAATAATTTAAAGTCAGAAAGTGATATTGATAAATTTAAAAATGATGTTAAAAATTATTTATCAGAGAAAGCATTGTACTCATTTGATGAATTTTATAAATTCTAGGGTTAGTTGTATTTTCCACCTTTAGGTTAAGTTTACTGACGCTATTTTCATGTACCATATTTACATATTGTGAATAAAGAAATTTTGAGTTTGAGTAAGGTAAGGTTTGCCTTGATAGCCCTGTGTTGCTGATTGTTCAGATATATTGTTTTCAATGCAGGCCAAATGTAAATTAAGTATGCAAAGGTATAACTAATTATCTGTTAATCATTTTAAAATTTATTGATTCCCCTTAAGCATAGTTAGTATTTAATTCAACAAGGTTATTAGGCCTAAATAAATGTCAGAATTAGGTTACTTAAAAATTCATTTTTCAATGCAATCTAAATTTGTTCATTTGTATGCCTCTGTATTAAGTCTGAGCAGTAAACTTAACCTAAATTTCAAGATTAGTTTCAGTTGTAGGTTTCAGTCGTTACTGTGGGTTTCAGTATTAAAGCTTGGTCATTTAATTAGAACAAATAAAAGTCTATTTGTTTTAGAAAATAATCAACAAACAAACTCACTAATTATTATCACAGGCGTAGGTTGTCAATTCAGCATTTTACTGTTATCTAAGAATGTCCATTTTAATCACGTATTGGAAATATGGCTCGGCTTAATTCGTCAAAGATTAATATTTCAACGAAATAAAAACTTAATTTTGATCATTCAACTTCGTATTTCTAGGTAGGTAATTGCTTAGTTGATAAACAAATTAATACAATTGAAAGAAAGACATTCTTGAGTTAATTCAGCTTTTAAGCAGACGACGACATTCAAACACGATGTGAGATGGAAAGACAAACAATGAAATGAACAGGTTCGCCAAATCTTTGGCAGCCCAAAATCATTGTAGGCTTTTTATTTTATCGTATCAACAGGCCACTTAAGATATTTACGGCCTGAAATAGTCGTATGAAACATCAACACGACTATTTATTTATGAGGTATTTACGGGATATTTTGATTTGGCAATTGAAGGCGACTGTGGGGACAATGTCGGCAAGGCTTGTAACAGGTTATTTTTTTGTTATTTTTTCGGTCTTGGTTATTTTTTGTTATTTTTTTGGAATTTGGTTATTTTTGTTATTTTTTTGGAATTTTGGTTATTTTTTTTATTTTTTTCAACCTCAAGAACTGCTACAAGCCCTGTTTACAGTATTCGTCTGTCGGTCGATCTTGTAGCAGCATCGCGGCAGACAAATCTCATCATCCTAATACCCCCGTCGCAGCAGACCTGCGTACTCAGCGAATTTCCATAGGATTTATTTTGTATATGTGAGCATTCAACTTGTTTGAAGGAAAGTATCATTTGAATACATTAAGTAAATAATATACAAAAAACACATATTTAATCACTAGCAGAACCCGTGGCTTAGCTCACGATAAAGATTATCATCTAACCTTGATATAAAGAATCTAGAAGACTGAATAGAAAATATTTATATCAAGGAATATCTCACGTAGAGATATGTTTGTTTTATGGCGGAATGTAGGATAAAATGTAGATACCACAGTAGGATGTAGGATACCACAGTAGATATTGAAGGTTTTCTTTTCACCGTTATAACTCGAAAACGGCCGGACCGATTTTAACACCAAATGTGTCGATTTTAAGGTACTTCCTTGTAGATTTACCATTACGTCCCTGGATTGCCTAGTGGGGCATCAATTAAGTACAGTAAAGGGCTGAATGTTAGAAACAGTTATGGTGCTATCCGTGGGCAGTATTTCAAACTCGATTCACTTAGTTTTTAACTTAAAATATGGACGGGTAGGAATAATTTAAGATCAACCACTGATTGCAGCATCTATTTTTCCGTGAAAAGCCGGGACACCGTCGAATTAGATGAAAAAGGAATTTGCCAAATTATTGTAACTGGCATGATTGTAATTAAAAACATGAAGGACGGCCTAAGGAAATAACTATAGCTCCCGCTGCCTAAAAAGATGGTACCACATAATGAGCTTATGATTGAACGTATAAGGTACGAAACTAAACCAAATGTAACTTTTATATAGTACGAATAACCTAACAAAATCATCAAAACAACCACAAAACCATGATAAAAGGAATCAAATTATAAATCAGCTGTAACAACGTATCCGTTTGTGAAGCTAATATGCTTGATTGAATAAAATTGGAAATTTAAACAAAAGATCATCCATTACATTAACATGGGGCATTTTCAAAGCTTCAGCTCCACGAAAAACCTCTAAAAACCTCGAATTAAAAAAGTCCGTTCTTGGTGAATGTCAACACTCTGTAAGGAACATCCATGCAAATTTTCAAGGTTCTAGGTTAAGTAGTTTTGGCTGTACATAGGATAGGTCAGTGGTATTTGACAAAAATACAGTAGAAAAGATAGTATAAATATAACTTACAATCAGGGATTTGTATAATTTATAAATTTTTACATAAGTAGATCAAAGAATCATATCATTTCAGCACATTCTATTTGTGACTGAAAAACCACTGTTCTTTTCTCTTTCCATCTTACCGGGATTTAGTCTCAGCCACAAAAGGCAGTATGCTCTTCACGTTTAAAACTGTGTAACTCCCGCTACCGAAATATAGAAGGTGCCACTTAACTAATTAATGGTGGATTTTATCTAAACTAAATGTAACTTTTATATAGTACGTAATTATGTCCTTGAAACAAATCAACAAAAATCAATGAAGCCATGATCAAAGAAATCAATTTATTATCATCTGTATCAACGTATACATTTCCGAAGCTAACTACCAGCTGATTGTTTTATGAACATTAAAAATGTAAACAAAAATCGTCCAACATACTTTTAAATGGGAAAATTTGAAAACTTCGGCCTCGCCAAAAACCCCTTTATACTACGAATTTTGTAAAATCCGTTCTTAGCGGATGTCTACGCCCTAAGAGGAACATCCATGCAAAGTTTCAAGGTTCTATGTCAAGTAGTTTGGGCTGTACGATGTTTCCACTGAGTAGTATTTGACAAATATATAGTAGATTCATGAGCTTTAAACATGAGGAAAATTAACAAAGAGACCATATTGGTTTTCATTAGTAATACATACACTTTTGTATTTTATATGATTCTTAGTCTTTCAATTTTTAATAACTGTAATCTTATTATAGAATATAAATGTCAACAAACACATAACCAATGAACTCAAAACACTCAAAACAAACAAATAATTTAATCTCATGAAAAAATTCAATCATATGGTCAGTTTTATAGTAATTAAAACATCCCTGTTGCAACAGGCCTACATCTCCAGCCAATTTTAATAAAACATATTATCAATCCTCATAATTTTAAACATATCATTCATTATGCTACATTTTCAGGCAGTTTAGACCAAGACATCCCCCCCCTTTCCAAATGCTCTTACTTTCTTTATTAAATTTAAAAATAATTTGTATTTTTTGATATAGTATATATTTTCTGCAAAATCTTGATCAATGAACTCTTAACTATTCAAAATAAACACAAATAAAATATTCTACACCTGCAAATTTAATCATATGTTCAGAATTGTATTTTTTTTAATCATTTCAAATCAGGGTGTCTATACTTATTGGAGGGAAAAATTAAAAACAATATTAGACAACGTACTGTGTTTAGCACATCCAATATCATCCAATATCTAAGCAACGGATTGACGTAGAATAATAATTCAAATTGCTAAATTGTTTGTTTTTTTAAGCTGAATCCAATTTTGACAATTAAGTTTAAAGATAATTAGTAAATAGGTGTCAAATCTTGAAAATAAATTTTATTTTGTGAAAAAAACCTTCTTAGAGTGAATCAATCTTGCTGGTTTTCGAACTCGAAGTCATGAATGACGCTTTACACGTTTGCTCCAAATTCCATCAAGATCGGACCTTTTTTACAAAAGTTATCGCGCCTGTCTGTCGAGATTTTCTTTTTTACCAAGGTTAAGAATGTATTATCCCCAATATAACGCCGGTTTTCTAATTTTTAGCAGCATTTTTTGTGTACAAAAGGTTATTTTTTGGTTATTTTTTTTCTTTTTGAGTTATTTTTTATTTTTTTCAACCTCAAGAACTGTTACAAGCCCTGAATGTCGGTCATTGACGAACTCTGATTAGTCTTGATTACAATTCTCTCTCGTACCAATCGATGTTTTGTTGGTAACGGATACTGATCGAGATCACGAAAGTGACAGAACTAATAAAGGATGTACTATTATTTGTTAACTGATTAAATGCTACGGTACAAGAATTTATCTTAGGATGTTCGTTATCGCGTCAGGTATTGCACAATACTCTGATCGTATATAACGATCTCGATCTTATCACGAGTCGCAATATCAGCAACCAAAATACATCGCTTGATGCATACCACTACATAATTGCATCGTGTTGAGGCGTTGTTCAAGCCGCAATCACAAATCGTCACATTTCAAAGTGTCATTTTTGCTCTGCGATGTTTTCTCTCACCACAGTACTCTCGTTGGCAGTGATTAGTATTGTTTGGAAGACTTTCCAAACTTTAAAATTCGATCCTTTTTAAAAATGTACCCCAAAATATGCAGTCTATCCGATAGAGTCGGATATCTAGTCAGTCTTACCGGATAGTTGTAAAACCCTCGGATCGGATTCGGATATCCGATCCGAATCCGATACGAATTTTCGGATATCCGCACACCTCTAATAACCGCTCTACAGTACTTAAACAGAAGCATTTACTGAGTTTGGCATGAGGACACGCTTCCACATCCTGCATGAGCTAGGTCATTGACTGCGGACAGGGAATCCCATAGTCCAAGCTTATTCCTTTGATTTTGCTATAATACAAAATTCAGAAGTCACTTTTATTATATTACTATATTAGTTAAATTATAATGTACCAGGCTTTTTGGTTGACTATTTGAACGTGGAAACATCTTAGCAGTTTGAATAACTGAACTGGATTACAGGTTCATGAACCACTCGTGCCAGCCGAACTGTGAGACGCAGAAATGGACGGTGAACGGAGACACGCGAGTGGGACTGTTCGCTCTGTGCGACATCCCCGCGGACACGGAGCTCGTATTCAACTACAACCTGGAGAGCACGGGCAATGACAAGAAGCCGTGCATGTGCGGCGCCCCCAACTGCAGCGGCTTCATCGGCGTCAAGGCTATCAAGGTACAGCCTCAACATTTTTAGCTTTAAATTGTACGAACAAAAAAATTCACAATTGATCGGGTATGCTGTTGTACTTGTGAAGTTGAAAATCTGTTCGAGTTCACATTTGGGGTGGGCGAGGTGTGGTTATTTCTTTTTAATTTCAATCTAGTATTGAATCCGTCTTAATATATTTTACCAAAAATTTCTTTACTGAATGAAATCATTTGAAAAACCTTGATGTCTTTAAGACAATTAATTGTCTCCTGCATTGATAGATAGAAAGAAGATAATTTTCTTGCCATTAAAATGTTTAAGAAAGTTTATAGAATATAGAGAAAGTCGAGAAGTGTTAAGGATATTTTACTTTGTATGATAACACCTCTCTTGTGTTCTGTTTAAATTTAATTCTCTGTGTATCTCCTGTTTGTCACCCTTTGTTACTGCAAATTCTGTTTTTCTTTTGTATGTGAAAATGGCTACTGGTTAAGATGTTATCTTTGTAAGGTACTATTCTAAAGTAATAAATTGTTTTTGTAACCTGTTCTGATTTATTCTGATTAGTTTTGAATAATAAATATTCTTCAATATTAAATATATATATTAATAAATATGTTGAGCGCTGAGTTCTTTCTGTGTTGTATTCTTACACTTAGTAATGATATTATAAAATTAAATGAGGTAAATTCATTTTATTCCAAGAATCAAATTAAACTGTATATTTCCCAAAAACAAAACTCATTCTAGGTAAAAACAAACTTATTTTCTTCTTAATGTAAATATCAATTATAATCTGACATTTCATAACATATGTTTAAATACAACACATCTCCCCTTTTAAAAGAAAGTTCTTATCTATAATAAATGAACTAACTGATCATGAAGGATTTGTTTTTGTTGTCTGATATTCCTTCGAGGTCTTAACTCATATCGTGGATGATCGGTTGTCATGTTTCTAGGTGGATCCTTGTGTAGATCTTGATGTTCTGTAAGATTTTGGTTTTCATTGTTCTGTATTCGAGGTCTTAGATGATCTGCATGTTCTCTGTCAGGGTGGCCACTGCATCGGGAATTCGGGAAAACCGGGAATTAGCCGGGAATTTTTCAAACCGTGAATAAACCGGGAAATAACCGTGAATCTCGAGCGAAATCCGGGAAAACGCCATTTTTTAAAAGAACAATAATAAACATCGTAAACAAATCAATATTAAAATAGTTGACGAAAAATGCAAGATTATTTCGTCATCTTTATGCTAAGCAACTTCCAAATACAACTACTAATGCGCAACTGCTTGAAGCAGAATCACATACGCGTCAGTAGAAAGCGAAAGACGGCAAAGAGTGTCTAGTGTCTAGCGCCACCCTCAGCGTAAACGCCAATCTGTGGTGAAGATTGTTGGTCGACAGGATAGTGAATGACGTTGGCTCTGCCCAGTCCAACTGCAGGGGAGCAGACAGACAACAGTGATGGTGCAATAGTGCAGTCGAGGGGAGGGAGGGGTAGGCAGATAATGGAACAACAAATTTCTACGCAGAAGAATTGGGGTTAAAATAAAACGTTTTCTACGAAACTTTATTACGTACAGTCAACGTACTCAAGGATCATTAGTGATGAGTACCTATACTCTTAAAAGAAGTCGCTCTTATACCGCCAAGGGTTAATTTTTATTCGTATAACGTACTTCTCCATAAAAAGACGATTTCATTTGTTTTTATTAGGTATCGATTCTTGTTTAGTTGTGCTTTGAATAACCGCAAACTCGGTTGCAAAACTGACGAAAATAAAAATAAGCTTATAATTTATTATTCTGTTTTGCAAGCAAGAAAAACAGTCACTATTTCAACGAGAAGTAGGCCTTTAATATGCCTCTATTTAGTTGTGGCGATTTTCTAGTCAAAACGTACAAATGAACTTGAGTTTGGTATGGTCCAGTAGTTCGATTCTGTAAACTGCGGATCAATTTTACCGGCAAAGATTTCCGTCTTTCTGAAAGGAATAACCGCGAGATCATTGACGTACGAAATATACAAGTATTGTATTTTTCAGTTTGTAATTATTATAACTACAGCCTGTTTCAGGAAATTGGTTTTTTTTGTGTCGGCCAGATTCGGCTTAGGGAAAATCGAAGATAAGAAAGCGACAAAAAGTGGTCAGGTGTTCATGCGTATTGACTAGCGGCTCCACGAATGTCGATAAAAGCGTGGGTTATACTAAACTGAAAAACGTAATTTTGAAGTGATTTATTGATAACGCTGAACCATTATCTTTGTACCGAATATTTTAAATTGTGTTTGAAATTATTTATCAGTAGTACCTCCTTTTACGTTTTCTTTACTGTTTGTTTTTCTGCATGATTAGTTAATTAAACTTATACTCGGGTAGTTGGCTTACTACTCGACTCGAAATGAAAACCCACTATTCGCCCGCCCCTAAAAGATTTATTAAACGTATAATTTAAAGGCGTCCGATTCGTAAAATAATTTTTGAACCGGCATAGCATTGGTTAGGCTTTGATTGTGATTTTTGCCGTAATTTGCCATCACTTATTATTAGTAAAAACAGTAATGGCAAATAAATGTTCGCAAAAATCAAAATCAAAACAAACTCACAGTCACCAACAATAAATTTCAAAAAAATCTGTACGTGACCTTGTCACCTGCCGTGTGTACGGCATGACGTTTCGCAAAAAGTACATTTAGTGTATCAAAATTAATTAATTGATAGACCAGCAAATTTTATGTTTAGAAGTTATTCATTGTCACTGTCACGAATTGGGTTTTATCTTTTCAATATCGACTTTAAATGGTGTTTAGTTCAACTTTGGTTAGAATTGGGAAATCAGTACAAAATCGGGTGCGAGAGTCAACATCTAATATCAATTTTGTTTTGTCGTCTTTCTGGTTACCGAAGTTTTTTGTCTTACTTCCTTTCATCCTTTCTTCCTTCCTTTCTCCTCCCCCTACCCCCACCACACGGATGGCGCATAATATAGTGCGCATAGCAGGTTGTCATGGTAACCACGTGTTGTCATTGCGTCGGGCCAATTAGCGACTGCCACTGCCACTGCGTTGTGAAACGTGAATTTGGGCGGACAGCAATGTGAAGCAAGACAGGCCGATAGTCGGCGCGTGCGTACCCTTACTCTGTCAAGTTTTCGAACGATATCCATATTTTTGCGTCTTCCTCCACTTATCTAATTTATATGGTTCATAGTTCTACTACCTTAAGTATCGAATACGACAAGGAAGTAATTTAATAATTATCCGTTTGGTGTCATACAACGTACGGTACGTTACAAAATGCATTTGGATTACATTTTACAATGAAAAGTTGGTTTTGACAAAAACGTTTGAGGACTATTTATTTTCAAGTATTTTTTAACCGTTCTACGGCGAACAGTCTGCTGCCGCGTGAGTATAGGATCAATGCTGATTTGCCGTCTGTTGCACGTTTTGTTGCCTTGTATTTGCGTGTTCTGACTCATTTTGATGTAGGCCTATTTCTAGTTGAATTGAATACCGCCTGCTTTAAAATATTGCCGGCCGTTGTTGTTGCTACGGCCTTATTGGTTCCGTGATTGGGTTAACCGTGACTCCTCAGCGAGTCACTGAAATTTAAAAATGCAAATTACGAAAATGTGGTTTATTTCGTGTACACTCAAGCATTATCTATTACCCAGCGTAAAATACGTGATTTCGGCGTGTAGTGTACGGGAATTATAGCCTGATTTCGTTAACACCCTGATTGTACAAGCGGCCGGTGGAAGCTCATCTTGCCTCTTGCGTTTAAACCTTTTTAAACTCTATTAATTAACAGGCTATTCTGTTTTTTCCACATGGTTGATGGATTTTAGTAATAATATATAATAACTGTAAGACATTGTTTACTCTTAATTGGGATGACTATAATGGAGTAAATATGCCTCCGGGCAGGGGCGAACCCAGGATTCAATTTCGGGGGGGGGGATATCCTGTAAGAAGGGGGAAGGGGGGATTTAGGTACTCACAAACACCTGTACTAATGTGATGATAGACAAATAAGGTCGTCGTGGTAGACGAATATCGTCGTCGCGGTAGACGAATATCGTCGTTGTGGTAAACGCCACGGTCGCCGAGTATCGCGTCGCGGTAGACACATATATCGTTGTCACGTCGCAGTAGACGAAATTCGTCTTCGAGTCGCGGTAGACAAAAATCGTCTTCACCCGCGGTAAACGAAATTCTTCGCGTCGCGGTACATAAAAATCGTAGTCGCGTCGTGTTAGCCGAAAATGGTTGTCTATTCGTCCAAAATTTCTGTTCTCCAAAATTTCGGTGGGATATATCCCCTTTATCCCCCCCTGGGTTTGTCCCTGCCACCGGGATTTCGGCCGAAAATGCCCGTGAAAACCGGGAAAAAACCGGGAATGGAAAAATTCGTTTGGAGTGGCCACCCTGTCTGTGCGCCCTTCCATTAATGTTGATCTGGTGATGTTTTCTTAGTTATCACAGCCGGTTCCCATTCTGAATCAGGCTTGTTGTTCCTGTTTACCCAGACTTGATCATTTTATTTGAAGTTTCTTTCTTTACAATGTAGATCATGATATGACTTCTGTTTATACCGGGCACTGTCCATGTCTGATATGACGCTAGGTTTTAGCAAATCCAATACTGTGTTCAGCCGTCTGCCCAAAAACAACTCCGCTGGGGTTCTTGTCGTTGACGAATGTATACGGGTCCTGTATGCAAAAAGAACAGATTGTAATCTATGAGTCGGGTTTTTGAAATTATCTTTTGCAGCCAAGTAATGTGATATAAACGTTTGGATCACTCGTTCCGCCATCCCATTTGTCCTACTGTGGTAAGGTGAAGATCGGATATGGGTGATGTTGTTCAGTTTAACAAAGTTCTTGAATTCCTTAGAAGTGAACTGAGGTCCATTATCCGTCACCAACTTCCGACATATGCCAAACTGTGAAAAGAGTGACCATAAGTTCTGTACCGTTTTGTCTGTCGTAGTGCTCATCATTGGAAAAACGTTCAACCATCTTGAATACGCATCAGTCACGATCATCCACATTTTATCTTCAAAAGGTCCCAGGAAATCAAAATGTACCCTCTCCCAAGGACCACTGGGAATGTTCCATAAGTTGAGAGGAGTTTCAGGTTCACGTTTTCTGTGCCTCTGACAGGATAAACAAAGCTTTACCTTCTCCTCCACACCTCCATCGATGTTCGGCCACCAAACTGACATTCTGGCAAACGATTTCATTGCAACTACTCCACAATGACCCTCATGTAGGAGGTTTAACACTTGGGTTCTCAACGTCTTTGGTATAATAACTCTGTTTTGCCACATCAAAATATTGTCCTCGAAAGAAATTTCAAATCTCTTTTCATAGCAAGGCATAAGGTTTTCTGGTACTCTCCTTTGTCTGGCCACCCCCGTTCAATGTATGCAATAACAGATTTTGTCTCTTCGTCTCAATGTGTTTGTTTCCTTAAACTAACCCTTGTTATAGGTAGTTCATCCAATGTTGTATTCCTGATTTGACAAACAATGTTAGCATCTTGCTTTGCAAAATCAGATACCTCAGTAGTAGGCAAAGGAAGGCGAGACAACGCATCTGCTGCAGCGTTACTGCAACCTGGGATGTACTTTATGTCGTAATCGAATGTGCTCAAGGTAATGCACCATCGTGTGAGTCGAGAGGCTGCAAATTTTGGTAGATCATTCTTACTTCCAAATATTCTTTCCAAAGGCTTGTGATCGCAGAGTAACGTGAAGTGTCTTCCATAAATGAATTGATAAAACTTATTTACTCCGAATATTATTGCTAATGCTTCCTTGTCTATGACTGAATACCTCTTCTCATGAGGAGTTAGGGTTCTTGATGCAGCAGCAATTGGTCTTTCTGTTCCGTCTTTGCATTTGTGCATTAAAATAGCAGCAACACCAAGATCTGAAGCATCAGTTACCAAAAGTAGAGGTAAATCTGGATCATAATGCACTAGAGTGTCATTTGAGGACAGAATTCTCTTCAGTTCTTCGTAGAGTTCAGTATCTTTAGTGGTCCAGTTCCACTTTTCCACCTTTTTTAGAAGCCTGTGTAGCGGAGCACATTTCAATTCTAGTTTAGGAATGAATCTTGAGTAATAATTTAAGGAGCCCAGGAACGATCGTAATTCAGTGACATTTGTTGGTAGTGGTTGGTCTCGAATGGCTTGAATGCGCTCACAAGTTGGATGAATGCCATATTTGTCAATAGTGTGACCCAAAAAACGGATCTCATCACACATCAAATGTAACTTTTCTTGTTGGGTTTTCAATCCCACTTGCCTAAATCTAGAAAATATTTGGTACAAACGATCCAAGTGTTCCTTTTCATTTTTATCACCTGTACAAATGTCATCAATGAACCATGTAACCCTTTCAATGTCTGAGAGCAATGTATCAATATATTTCTGGAATATTTGGCTTGCCGGACTGATTCCAAATGGCATTCGTTTGTATTTAAAATATCCCTTGTGTGTGGCGATCACCAGATATTTCTGGGAATCAGGATGAACTGGGAGTTGTAGATATGCATCCTTTAAATCGATTACAGAAAACATATTGAATCCATTCAACTTTGAGACAACCTCTTCGAAAGTTGGAATAGGGTGTGGTTGAGGCAATAAATGTTTGTTTAAAGATCTGAAATCTCCACACAGTCGTACAGATCCTTTTGGTTTAGCTACATAAACAACAGTACTAGCAAATCCTATTTCTGTTTCACTTGGATCGATCGGCTCAATGATGTTCTGACTTAAAAGGCGTTCAGTTTCTCTGTCGGCACCATTTCTCAATGCAAAGGGTACAAGGTCTAGGTTTGGTAACAACAGGTTTTGTATTTTCATCAACCTGAAGTTTAACCTCAAAGTTTGTTACTTGACCAGCAGCGTTCGAAAATACTTCTGGAAAGTTTGCAATCATTTCATTGGCAGTCTTTTCCGCAAGTTCATTAGAACTGTTTTTACGTATTTTTACAGGAAGTTAGTTCTCACTCTTGTTCGGTTGACTTTCGGCACCAGACTGATATGTTATTTATTGTGTAAGAAACAAATTTGCATTGAGGCTGCAAACCAAACGAAGCAATCAAATCTTTACCTAGGAATGGAGTGCCATCATCTCTTGTGACTGCAATAAAATGATTTTTAGTCTTGTTACCTATGTTCACCGTAACTAATGATTCACCTAACATTGGAATGTCAAAATTAGGATAAGCTTTTAATGAAACCGTGGTGGAAAGTTTAGGTTTTCCTATCTCTTTCCAGATCTTTTGACCAATCAACGATTTTGCAGCTGCAGTGTCACACTCCATAGTTATCTTCTTGCCATTCAGTAAAACATCAACTATATATTTACCGTGTCCATTTTGTTTTACCATGTGAATGTGATTCTCCTGCGCATAATCTTCCTCATCGGAGCTCATCGTATGTATTTTGTTCACTGGCGTCTTTCTTCTTGGTGGAGGTGTAATATTAACACTTTTAATACACATTGATGACCAGTGACCAATCATTTTACAAGCGTTGCACTTACTTTTTTCTGCAGGGCACTTTTCATCATAGTGCAAACTGTTTCCACACCTGAAACACTTGTTGTAACCCTTGTCTCGTTCAGCGTTGTTTGAAAAGCTTGTCGCTGGTTTCGTCTTCTTTTTATTTGTAAAACTGTTTGACTTTTTTATTTCATTGACCTTGTTTGTATTCTGCGACTCCAAAATGGTTCTCTGATTTTGAGCGTTTTCGATTAAAATCGCTTGTTTTTCAATCTTTGAAAACTTGAGAGTCAGTGTTGGGAAATAATCTGAACAATTCTTCCTGCATAGCAGGACTTTTCAAACCAAGCAGAAACTGGTCCCTCAACTTTCATCCAAATTAGAACCGAATTTACAGCTTTTTGCTGCTGATTTCAATTCGTTTGTGTACTGTTTTATTGTCTGGTTGTGCTTTCGATGAATATTCATGAAGTTGATTCGTTCTGACAAAAAGTGAACAGGTGGTTGAAAATAAGATGATAAAAAATCCACAATTTCATTGTAGGTTACCTCCAAGACTGATTTTGGATCAAAATTGTCCGCTGTGATTTTGTAAACTACTGGTCCTAGCCATTTCAGTAGCAGATTTCTTTTGATCTCTGAATTATCTTCAAGGCCAGCTAACTTGATTTCAAGTTCAAATCGTTGGTGGTAGTATCTCCATTCTTCAGTTTTGTGGTTAAAATAGTTAAAAGAAAACTTAGCATTTGTTGTGAGTGTTAGTGAGCTTGAATCTCCATTACCTGACGTCGCCATTTATGTGATGTATTCTTACACTTAGTATTGATATTATCAAGTTAAATGAGGTAAATGCATTTTATTCCAAGAATCAAATTCAACTGTATATTTCCCAAAAACAAAACTCATTCTAGGTAAAAACAAACTTATTTTCTTCTAAATGTAAATATCAATCATCTGACATTTCATAACATATGTTTAAATACAACACACTTTCTGTTTTTTATTGTGTTCAAAAATAGATTGCAATCAATTACGACTGAAATCACTTGCCAACTACTCGACTCATTTTTTCGAGTTGTTTTAACTACTAAACTCAAGTTTGAGTAGTTGTTAATACTCGAGAAATTACTCCAAAGTGAGTATTCGCCCGCCTCTTCTCCTTTCAAAATGCTCGTCTTACTAATTTAGTTTTCCTACTTCACAAAATTCCAGAAAAGTATTTTTTATTTATCTTAACTTGCAATTTGGAACTCTCGTGATACATTCAATACAATATAGTTTATAGCAAAAATTAATTTTTATTTTCTTTCACAGGAGGAAAGCAAAGAGAAAAAACCGGTAAAAAAAAAGAGAGTCACAAAAGTTCGAGAGAAAAAATGTTTCATGTGCTCAAAGGAGGGTGATCTTTTGCGATGTGATGGAAAACACTGTCCAAAAGCCTACCATCTCAGTTGTTTAGGGAAAAAACAGGCACCCCAAGGTAATGAAGTAAACATTTTTGTAACTTGATGAAAAGTTACTATCCTTAGGTTCACATATTAGACATTTACTCATATCAGTTGATAAAATCCTCTTGGTTTTTCTTTAAAATTCAAAATGCTAAAGTGTAAGCCTTTTGTCTAGTTAGTTTATTGAATATCTTTTTTTGTATCATGTTTTCTTGGCAGGCAATGACTAAAGATTTCACAGTTATCTACCATTTGTTTGCCCTTTTATACAGCTAGAGTTTCAATATAATAATAATCACTTTATTGTTCAAACATTCTTAAAAAGCTAGCAAGGCTAGCACAGAACATAGAACTATTATTATAAGCAAATTCACAGTAATGAGTTGTTGTTCCAAGAGGGACTTGACAACAATGGCTGGTTGGTGTAGTGGTTATAGTGCCCGCCTACAAACTTGTAGGTAGCCGGATCGATCCCGATAAAAGTTGGTAACTTTTTGAAGGGTTGTTTCTGGAGCCAGCTGCCATTGGTTGTTGGGCTATTAATTAACAATCCTGTCTAAGGAACGTGCCAACCTTAGTCAGTAACAAGGCTACAAGATCGCGCTACTATCATCACGATCATCACACTCATCCTTCACTCATATTCAGGGTAACGGCCTCCATATGAGGTACCTGTCTTATTAAGAATGATTAATGAATGTGTTTGTGTGACAGGCTATTGGCTCTGCCCGTGGCATCAATGCAGCGTTTGCAACAAGGGCCGAGTGCAGCGCTGCACTCTGTGCGTTAACTCCTACTGCCAGGAGCACGCAGAGGGCAACATCCGAGAGGACCCGGACTCCAAGCATCTCATTTGCACAAGTCATGATCAGGTACTATTGTTAAAAATTATGTTTTTTCATGGAAGTACTAATATCATACTGGTAACTATTTTTGATATATTTCAAATATAAACTGAAAATTCAAAATTCAAAGGAACTTGATATCGTTGACTTTAAAATACATGATATTACAGTTCACATATAGGTACACTTTGAAAATTTTTATTCCATCAAAAGACTTAAGAATTCAGAACAATATTAATTGTATTGCTTGTATTAACTAATTCATTTAAAGGGTTATTCAATAATGAGAGTCATTGTTGGTATGTGAAAAGAGTGGGTATGAAGCCAATCTGAAGTTTGTCCCAAGTTGGTATCTGAAAGTAGATTGATCTGCTATGTGCATTAAACAAAATAGCCAATGTGATTGACTGATTTGGCAGTGTTATGTCCACAAGCTGTTTAATAGATCACTTTTTATTTCTTAAACTACAACACCCCCATATGATTTTCCATGAACTGTGTTCAGTTTATTTAGGAATCACAAAGAACATAATATTATTGAAAGCTTTTAGAAATTTATGTTGTTTGTCTTAGAAAAAACATCAGTTTATATATCGAAGCATAGATGACTATATGTATGATGATGACCAATGATCAACAGGCGAAATCATTTAAGATGTAAAAATAGTAAATTTATAACACACATAGATGATACCTATCGGTGTGTTTTAATTAATACCCGTGCCTTAAATTTGGGGGACTCTCAATGTCTTTTGTCTTGTCTTTCTCTCCCTGACGTCACCCACCAATTTCTGTGCCGTCAAATAAACTCATGGCATCTGTTATTTTTCAGGGTGTCTTAATAGTCTTGAAAAGCCTGGAATTAATCTTGAATTTCAAACTAAGTCTGGAATTTTACTAAATATCTTGTTTTATGTCGTCACTACCTATAAAAACAAAATCTTTTAGAGTCACGTAAAAAACAGAAGTTTTCCTGGGGAAAAAATGTGTAAGATGTAAGAACCACCAAACACAACACTGGTAGATTTTATTGCGACTTAGAGCTGTGGATCTGTATAAGGTTTCGTACTCCATGCCAAACAGTAATTTTTTAGTAAATCAAAAAAGTATAGTAGCCTAACTTAGTAAGTATAGTAACATTTTAGTAGATCAATGTCAAACTCAAAGCGGATTTGATGTATTAACTTAAGGTAAAAATAACGAAAAAATAACACTCGATCTGACAATTTGTCAATTACAATTTTGATTGTTATTTAGTCAAGATCAGGATATTTAATCAGATAACACCTAAGAATATTTCTCACCAAGCACGGAAAATCAAGATGTGAGAATGGCAAATATATCATTGATGGTTTTTTTATTGAAAAAACTATAACCTATAATTTGTAAATAATAAACTTAACAGGTCTGTAATTTCTAGCTAAAATGTCAGAATTATATTTTTAGTAATAACAAGAAAGTATTGAATAACCTATGAAAAGTGTTGGAAAAGTGGGAAATTAGTCTTGAATTTTGAGAGTAAAACAAAATAAACACCCTGTTTTCGTTATAAAGGGGCTATAATGACTCTGTAGAGAGACTGATGAAATTCAGTCAAGTGATTAGGTATAAGAGAAAGTCATTTAAAAGATGTCATATTGATAGCAGCAAAGTTAACATTCATTTACTTATGTTTCATTGTAGTAATAGTTTACTATGACATTTTAGGATAAAGACGGTAAGAAGGTGGACTTGGAAGATTCCAAAAACTCCTCTGTTGTGATGGAAGTGGACGGGAACTCAAGTGACAATTCTACCACAACTTCCAGCCTTAGTTCTGATCCATCAACTCAGGAAATTACCAATAACAATGTTATGAAAAAAGAAGAGACACTGAGACTAAGAACGCGAAGGTCAAAGAGCTTTGCAAGTGACACTGTGGTCAACGAGAATACTGAGAAAATCAATATGAGGAGGAAACGTCCATCCTCTGTTGATGAAGCTCTCATTACTAATAAAGATCAGCTCGAACCTAAGAATAAAAAGAGTTTAAAGATAAAAGAGAAAAATTCTACCACTGTCAGTATTGCTAGAGACATAATAGACGAGGTAATTAATAATTTACCTGACAAAAGTAATTTGTCCATGAATAAAATTGAAAAATGTGAAGAAAATAAAGAAGTGACTGATAATACAAGTTCAACTAAAAAAGAAACAGATAACAACTCTTTAAATCTGGCAAGAGCTGATTTGTGTCATGAAAACACGGAGAGAGACCAATTTGTTCAAGTAAGTAATGAATGTAATGAGAAAGAAGTAACAAAAGATAGGGTATGTAAATCGGAAGAAGTTAAAGAAAAAAATGTAACAGCAAATTTCAGCAAACATGAAAACTCAGTGATAACTGCTGATATTGATCTCCCTCTTCCTTCAGTGGTAGCTGAACATAATCTTCTCAGTGATGTAGAAGACTTTAAACCAACAACTACAATCAAGAAAGTTTTAACAAGTGAACATAATGAAACTGATAAAATTGAACTAATGGATGAGAACAGTTCTACAAAGGAGAGTGAGTCTGATTTAGATAGTTTAAAACTAACGAATAGCTTAGAAAATGGTTTTAGTCATTCTTCCTTTCCAGAATCCATAGGAAAAGAAAATGGTGTGCCTAATGGGCTGCTTACAGGTGAAAAAGTAAGTCCTGTTCCTGAAATCCGTGAGGAATCCATTGATGAATCAGGAAAAAAGGAAAAAAGTGAAGAGTCTTCAAATCCAGCAAATATTGTTGCCGATGACAACGTGGATGACTTTGAGTTGTCATATTCAGAAAATAGCTCTGACAAGTTGTTCAAGAGTGTCAACAACTCAGAATCTTCAATAGAAATGAAACTGACGAATTGTGGGACCACAGATGATACAATTTCTAGGAAACTAGAAGAAATTCATGGAACTAAAGAATTGGTTAATGGTATTGAACAATCCAATGTTATGGAAGTTGCCTAAGTCATATATTTTTAGGTTATTTAGAGCGTATTGATTATATGCTAGTTATATTACTTTGCCTTAAAACCACTTTAGTTTTAGAAAATATTGAAATATGTATAATTTTAAGACAGACAACTACATTATTGATGAATTTGAAAGTAATTTATATAATTTATCATAGACAAATTATATATACAATAGATTTTTTAAATATTTTTGACATTAACTAAATGGCATGAATGAGATATTCTCATAATTTTTTATGAATACATTTTTAAGGAAATTTTAAATGTTTATTATCTTTTAAACTGTTCATCTGCGAGAAACAAATTAAGCACTTCATCACAGTGTTGTAGATAGTTGCTTTCACAAGTTTTCTTTATTTGCAATTTTACCTTCTATATTTTATCATCATTTATGTAAATAATATATTCCTTTGTGAAATCTGTTCATTTATATATTGTTTGTGGTTGATAATTTTCTTTTATTGTTTTTAATAAACAAATATCATGTTTAGCGTGTTTTTGGACCCAATAATCCAAAACAGGGATCTATGACCTGTGCACTTTTATAGTAAATTATAAATTCTAAATGTTAAGTTATAATATCTTACAAAGTGTTTTATTTGGAAGAACATTTTTATAGTTCAATATTTTGACTGAGAGTTTTTACATGTATGGAGGGTGCTGTCAACCTGCCTTACTATTTTTATATACATTAGAGTAAATGTTACCTATCAGCAGCCAGTCTGTAGTAGTTGTTATCGTCTAAGAACGATGCATGTTAATTGTAATAGAGGGACTTTGTACACAATAAAAACCATAAAAATTGAAGTGAGTTAAATTTTTTTACTAAATATTAATGTTAACCCAAGCTTCTCTGTTGGATTTATAGTTTATAACTGTGATGCGGAAAGTGAAAAGGGACCTGAATTCGGAATTTTCTGGTTTCGAGTTATTAATATTCTGAAATTCAGCTTAAAATGGTGAACAATTTGACATTTAATTTATAGTGCTATGATTTGCTTTAGTTTGAGTTATTGTCATTTGAATTTTAACTAATCAAAACGGGCATTTTTAGAAATCTAGGTCCAAAAATTCAAACTTTATTATTAAATTTAAGAAATAATTAAAATATTAAAATAAAGCTGAAAACTAGATCTTTAAATTCAAACAAAAAGAGATGTGACACTTATAATTTCATGGCTAAAATCAAGCATTTCCAATGAGAATTGAGAAGTTGGAAAAGGGATCTCAAGTCCGGAAGGCAGAATAAAGTAAACCCCCTCTTAACTGACCGTGACAGGACCCTGGTCCTTAGGGTCTCCGGTTGAAATGGGCAATCCTATTAACACTTGAAAGTAAAAACTCTATTGATTTAGGGTTCTAATATAGTATATTATGTTACTAGGCCGGGAAGTACTGTTTTGCCAGACGAGCATGATAGTTCCCGCACTCGCTTTCGCTCGCGCAATATGTTCATACGAGTAAGGCAAAACTTCTTAACCGTGTAATGTACGATATCTTTCATCATACTACGCAGAAAAAAACATACCTTCAATCATAACGTAGTCCTTGCATAAACTTACGTTTCTCAAACCTTCAAACCTAACCTATAACAAACAGAAAAACATTTGCTACGGATGCAGTGCTGCCACTACATTCCTCTAAAAAAGAAACCAATAAACCACCAAAAAACAAGCATAAAACGATTTGCTGCAAATCAGCTGATTGTTTACTTCTGTTCTTTCCAGCCTAAGCCGAATAAGAGTTTATCCGGCCTAGGCCGGCAATGGGTAACTTTTGAGCCAGTAAAAAGGATCTGAAAACAGATGTTTCTATGTTAGTATGAAGCAGGGGTGGATTTACATATGGGCTTAGTGGGCTATAGTCCAGGGCGGCAGAATTTGGGAGGGGCGGCAAATTAGAGAGAATTCCCCCTACTCCCCCCGTGTAGTCCAGGGGCGGCAAATTTACAAATCCGCCTCTGGTATGATGAAAACATAATTCTAAAGCCGTTCGTGGGTTATTAGGAAAATAAAAACTATAATTATTATATCAACCTATTTTCCTAAATAATTCCTACAAGAAATGTTCAAAATAACTCCAAAACACGGTCAAAACAAAACCTTTCAACAAACTAAATATTAGACGTTAAATAATTCTTATTTTAACACCTTCAATAACATTTTCATAATTTTGTAACAAATCTTCCGCGATTGTCTAAATTAATGGTAATAAACAAGCAATCATTGCATTATGAGTGGGGCAGTTGATTTATAGCCTCTCACTGGGGACTTGAGTCAAGAAAACTTTGACTTTGAGTCGCCGACCCTCTCTCTCTCTCCCCCACCCAAACAAGGTGCGTGTTGTTTGCTTTCTCTATTTATGAATGAGATAATGGTTTCCAGATAACAAAGATTCACAGACCCCATATAGGCCAGTAAAAATAAGATTGAGCCTGGACAAAATTCCTGGAAAGATGGAAATCGTCTTAATCTTTCCGTTTTACATCCAAGTATATGAATTTGAAGTTTGTCCCATTTTTCCTAGTGTGCTTTCGACCTGGGACCACAAAAATATCAGAGTTTTGGGCCATTTTTTATTCTTTAGCAAATAAGTAAAAAACCGTTTATTCTACATAAAAAGTTTAAATACAAGAATTGTAGAAGACAAAATTCTGCATTTATTGAGTACCTTCTGTTAAAGATACTTTGAATAGTAATTTATTTATGGTAAGTTAAATAAAGGGTTTTGGCGAATTTCTCTTTTAGGGAAAGAGCTATGACTGTAGGTCTCATGGTAATCCTCAAGCCCGAGACCATGGTAACTTTTAGTTTTTAGGCCCTCAGAAGCCAGAAAACCCATACGTTCAAATCTATATAAATATATATGTATCAATATAGATGTATATAAATATATACTTATGTATTGGTTTCCTCGATAACCCTCGCAAAAATGGTCCGATCTTAATAAAATTTGGCACGGACGTGTAAAGTAGTAATTATTCACACATGATTGAAAACCAGCCCGATCGGACCATTGGAAAGTGTAATGAATAAAAAAGGTGTTCCTCCCTCTGAAAAACTGCAAAAGTGGTCACTCTCTAGCACACAATAAATCACCTCAATTTTTTACCTTATCAGACAGCAGCGTGCAGTGGAAGCCAGTCGATTTAGTTGAGTTTTCGGTGCTGGACCAAAATTAGGAAAAAATGCCCAGAGATCCTTGGGGATCTGGGGAGAATGTTTGGTTTTCTTAATACTACACTGAATTTAATTTTTACAACCACTTCTTGAAATAAGAGATCAGTATTTGATCAAAGCTTGCTGTGTTGAGAAGATTATATTTGAACCATATTACCTGTTTAATAAAATTACAGTATTCAGTTTAACTGATATGTTGTAAAAGGATGTGAATATTACTGAACTGGCGTAAATTATAAAATTTAACAGAAATCTTAATTACTAAAAATAATCACAATGATCTGTCAAATGAAATATTTGAATGTAAGACTGAAACAATGAGTTACACTGTACTACAGCAAGTAAATATGAAGATGATTTTAATTAATTAATAGAACTTTATAAATTTAAACTGAGCGTATTCAATATATGTTACTACGAAAACACTGCTTCTAAAAGATTAATTATAATGTGTACTTTGCCACTTTACCTTGATAACACAGGTTAATTAAAATGCAGGATCCTTTAACATACGTATATTGAACCAAAAACATACATATTGCAGACAGTATTATGAAAACGTTGAAGACAATATTTATTGGTCTATATTCACTGAACCTTTCTTTTGCACAGTGTCTGAATTTATTTTATTAAAACTGAAACTAAGTTGAAAAACAAATTTATGCAGCGAGGGATTGGCTCGGGACCTAGAGATCTATGTAATGACTCCCTATTTATTTATTTAGTTTATTTTGAGGCTGTCGAGTACCAAAACATTTATTTGAGACAACTGGCCAGTTGTTCGATATGGCAAAAGGGATAATCAGGTGGAATTAATCACACCAGCAGTTGTATTGCAGCTTCAAGGGGGTTCAGGCTAGCTCTGAGCTAAGCCTACAAAGTTGTTAATTTATTTGAAGTTAAACGGTACTCATCCTTACAGCCTATAAGACAATTTGAGATTGAAACTGTTGTTAATATTTTTTACTCTAGGTTACCCAATATTGCCACCCTCAAAAAATTATATTACCCCAAAAATATTCAGACACTAATTTTTTACGAATAATAGACTTGTCAGCAAATGTATTGTAAAATGTCAAATCACAGTTTGAGTGTTGGATCCTTTGATTGAAGTTACAAGGCTTAATAGATAGAATACTGCAATAATTTAGTGATGTTACAAAAATATAATAAATTACGGTATTTTAAATAATTTGGCTCTTTTTAGGAAATATCACAGGGAAAAAACTTGGCGATTACCTGACCATTTTGAATAAATCTCTGAATACGTGATAACAAGATTGTAATAAATATAAATAATTTCAATAAATAATATTCTTAATAAATAATGTGCTTACTCTAAATGCAAGATTGATGGGTGGCTCTGGCTGAACTAAATATAATATGCAAAGAAGACTTACGTTTTTGCGGGTCGACCCTCTATCACTATAAATTAAAAATAATATAATTAAACACTGTTGTCGGTGGTCAAGGTGGCTATACGCTGGCGAATTTTAATTTTTCTACCGAAACGAAACAAATTATTAATTCTCGCGTTTCCCCTGGTCGGGTTCTGCGGTCTTATAAAACTTTTAACTACTCAAAAAATCGATTTTAGAAAATCATTTTTACGGCAATTGTATTTAAATCAAACACAGGCCTGATACAATGATATTCTAATTTACACCGCGACCAAGAACGCAAAGAACTTTAAATAAATTTGAACGAATTTACCACACACCCAAATTACTCTACATTCGACCACCGACTGCCAGTTTGCCGGCACATCAGGTGATCATCGACGCTGCCCCCTCCCCTCGGACTTTTTAACGGTCAGACAGCTGATTGGCTAGTTTGAAATTAATATTTCTTGTTTGCAGGAATTGCGATTTTCATGATTTTAAATCCAAATCGGTACAAAAGGGGGGTGAGGGGGGGGTAAACCCCAAAAAATGGGGTTTATTGAATTTTTTGTGTATTTTTTCACCCCCTTTCCAATGGTCCGATCGGGCTGGTTTTTTAAAATGAAAATTTATTTCGCTCAAAATGTAGCCCCGACTTAGACCAAAATAGATTTAAGTATATAATTTTTATACTTTAAGATGGGAGTGGTAATCTCTTGAGCAATAATATGTTAAGAGATATAAAATATACACAACCAAATCTCATAGGTGGTATCGATTACACTTCTTAAAAAAATTAACTTTTGATGGAGGCAAAGCAACAGACTCGTCGCGCCACGCCGGTGCGGCGCAGTGGGCTATCGCCATGCCGACCGCGACTATATCGTGCCGACGCGACGCCCTACGCAGACGCTCTTTTTGTCAGGTAGGCCTTAGTCAAAATCGTCATACCAACAGGACCGTTACCAATACCAACTGATAAACATCTACCTACACTTTCGGAAAGAGAATGCAAATGAAAACTCTGAAGCCGCTATAAAAATAGTAGGTCTACTTTATTTGTGAACAGAAAACACATTAAATAAATGTAAAGTAAACCATAGTACTAAACTCTCAAGCTTCATAGCAAAATCTAAGCTTGTTTTGTCAGTCCAATCTTAATTCAAATAGAAGATCAAATACATCTGTAAAAAGCAACAGGATATTTCAAACCATAATAATTGAAATAAAAAGTATTAGAGAGACCCCTGAGCTTGTTTGGATTTAACAATCTTCAAAATATCTGGTTTTATTTTCGAAATGCACAATATGATGTCATTTTCAAGTGACAAATGGTTCCTTGAATAACCAGCTTCACACAGACATGTACTTTTATGCAGTATGATGATAACGAAAAGCGTCACTTTCGCCCCTTGTTAACTAAATGTACTATTCCAAGTTAGACCATAACCTTACTCTACTGCAATTAAAAACAGTTTTTTTATGACTTAAAACCTAAACAACATGTATTTGAATCAATTATATTTGTTCCCATTAATGGAAAAACATTGGAGTAAATCCTTTATTGACGAAAGTTAAAAGTTAAAGTGGCAGCACTGACTGCAAAAGAAAGTGCTGCTATCTAAGCGGTTGATATTGGAACTAGGGGGTACACCGTTAGCTTATTAAACAGAACACATTTTTCTCTACACAGTAGCATGCTTAACTCAAAAAAATCATAAAATTGGAATTTCACTACTTGTGCTTTAATGGGGCTCTTATTAGAATAAACAGACATAATGGATGTCGGCATAATGTAAATATTTATAAATACCCCCCATTGCAGCAGTCAATCAATCAATCAATCAATCTCTTTATTTTCATAACATCGAGTTACATAAATTGCGTCAAACTTAGAATATAAGTAAAGATTACAAGAATTAAAGATACAACTATCTTGAAAGGTGACACATACTTTTTTTTATTATTTAAAGAGCAGTGGTAACAGTATTAAAAATTGTAAATGTTATAATAAAAATCAATTACATAAAATTTCCAAATGCATGTTAAAAGTAGTGGTGATAATGTTTTTATGCAGGGTATAAGTTGAGATTCTCAGTGCAGGCAAAGAACTCATTGAGGTTGTAGATCGATCTTTCCAATAGCCAGTTTCGCAGTCTTCCCTTGAATGATCCATTGCTTCCTCTCTTGATGTTAGCCGGGAGGGCATTGTAGAGTTTTACACCGGCATAAGAAGGCTTTTGTTCAATAAGGGCAGTTCTGTGACTAGGAAGTACAAAGTCATCAGCATGGCAGGTGTTGTGCTCGTAGATGTTGTTGTGTTTTAGAAGATCTATGTTGCTGGTGTGTTGGATCACATCAAGTATGTAAAGAGATGCTACTGTGAGGATGCCAAGGGTCTTGAAGGCTTCTCTACAGCTATCCCTTTGTTGTAAGCCGGTCATAGTTCTGATGGCCCTCTTCTGTAGGACGAGGACTCGCTGAAGGTTTTGGGCCGATGAACCTCCCCAGAGAATGATTCCATATCTAATGTGGCTTTCAAATACCCCCGTCGCAGCAGACCTGCGTACTCAGCGAATTTCCATAGGATTTATTTTGTATATGTGAGCATTCAACTTGTTTGAAGGAAAGTATCATTTGAATACATTAAGTAAATAATATACAAAAAACACATATTTAATCACTAGCAGAACCCGTGGCTTAGCTCACGATAAAGATTATCATCTAACCTTGATATAAAGAATCTAGAAGACTGAATAGAAAATATTTTTATCAAGGAATATGTCACGTAGAGATATGTTTGTTTTATGGCGGAATGTAGGATAAAATGTAGATACCACAGTAGGATGTAGGATACCACAGTAGATATTGAAGGTTTTCTTTTCACCGTTATAACTCGAAAACGGCCGGACCGATTTTAACACCAAATGTGTCGATTTTAAGGTACTTCCTTGTAGATTTACCATTACGTCCCTGGATTGCCTAGTGGGGCATCAATTAAGTACAGTAAAGGGCTGAATGTTAGAAACAGTTATGGTGCTATCCGTGGGCAGTATTTCAAACTCGATTCACTTAGTTTTTAACTTAAAATATGGACGGGTAGGAATAATTTAAGATCAACCACTGATTGCAGCATCTATTTTTCCGTGAAAAGCCGGGACACCGTCGAATTAGATGAAAAAGGAATTTGCCAAATTATTGTAACTGGCATGATTGTAATTAAAAACATGAAGGACGGCCTAAGGAAATAACTATAGCTCCCGCTGCCTAAAAAGATGGTACCACATAATGAGCTTATGATTGAACGTATAAGGTACGAAACTAAACCAAATGTAACTTTTATATAGTACGAATAACCTAACAAAATCATCAAAACAACCACAAAACCATGATAAAAGGAATCAAATTATAAATCAGCTGTAACAACGTATCCGTTTGTGAAGCTAATATGCTTGATTGAATAAAATTGGAAATTTAAACAAAAGATCATCCATTACATTAACATGGGGCATTTTCAAAGCTTCAGCTCCACGAAAAACCTCTAAAAACCTCGAATTAAAAAAGTCCGTTCTTGGTGAATGTCAACACTCTGTAAGGAACATCCATGCAAATTTTCAAGGTTCTAGGTTAAGTAGTTTTGGCTGTACATAGGATAGGTCAGTGGTATTTGACAAAAATACAGTAGAAAAGATAGTATAAATATAACTTACAATCAGGGATTTGTATAATTTATACATTTTTACATAAGTAGATCAAAGAATCATATCATTTCAGCACATTCTATTTGTGACTGAAAAACCACTGTTCTTTTCTCTTTCCATCTTACCGGGATTTAGTCTCAGCCACAAAAGGCAGTATGCTCTTCACGTTTAAAACTGTGTAACTCCCGCTACCGAAATATAGAAGGTGCCACTTAACTAATTAATGGTGGATTTTATCTAAACTAAATGTAACTTTTATATAGTACGTAATTATGTCCTTGAAACAAATCAACAAAAATCAATGAAGCCATGATCAAAGAAATCAATTTATTATCATCTGTATCAACGTATACATTTCCGAAGCTAACTACCAGCTGATTGTTTTATGAACATTAAAAATGTAAACAAAAATCGTCCAACATACTTTTAAATGGGAAAATTTGAAAACTTCGGCCTCGCCAAAAACCCCTTTATACTACGAATTTTGTAAAATCCGTTCTTAGCGGATGTCTACGCCCTAAGAGGAACATCCATGCAAAGTTTCAAGGTTCTATGTCAAGTAGTTTGGGCTGTACGATGTTTCCACTGAGTAGTATTTGACAAATATATAGTAGATTCATGAGCTTTAAACATGAGGAAAATTAACAAAGAGACCATATTGGTTTTCATTAGTAATACATACACTTTTGTATTTTATATGATTCTTAGTCTTTCAATTTTTAATAACTGTAATCTTATTATAGAATATAAATGTCAACAAACACATAACCAATGAACTCAAAACACTCAAAACAAACAAATAATTTAATCTCATGAAAAAATTCAATCATATGGTCAGTTTTATAGTAATTAAAACATCCCTGTTGCAACAGGCCTACATCTCCAGCCAATTTTAATAAAACATATTATCAATCCTCATAATTTTAAACATATCATTCATTATGCTACATTTTCAGGCAGTTTAGACCAAGACATCCCCCCCCTTTCCAAATGCTCTTACTTTCTTTATTAAATTTAAAAATAATTTGTATTTTTTGATATAGTATATATTTTCTGCAAAATCTTGATCAATGAACTCTTAACTATTCAAAATAAACACAAATAAAATATTCTACACCTGCAAATTTAATCATATGTTCAGAATTGTATTTTTTTTAAACATTTCAAATCAGGGTGTCTATACTTATTGGAGGGAAAAATTAAAAACAATATTAGACAACGTACTGTGTTTAGCACATCCAATATCATCCAATATCTAAGCAACGGATTGACGTAGAATAATAATTCAAATTGCTAAATTGTTTGTTTTTTTAAGCTGAATCCAATTTTGACAATTAAGTTTAAAGATAATTAGTAAATAGGTGTCAAATCTTGAAAATAAATTTTATTTTGTGAAAAAAACCTTCTTAGAGTGAATCAATCTTGCTGGTTTTCGAACTCGAAGTCATGAATGACGCTTTACACGTTTGCTCCAAATTCCATCAAGATCGGACCTTTTTTACAAAAGTTATCGCGCCTACGGACAGGTATATATATATATATATATATATATATATATATATATATATATATATATATACATATATATGAAAATGAACGAACAGTGTTTTTGGGGTCTAGGGACCTCAAAATGAAAAAATAACATGGTCCCGGGCTTAAGTCTCACCGTGCCGCCTACGGTAATAGCTACTTCCCTATAGGGGAAATTCGCTAAAAGCGCATGGTAAGCTGTTCGTAAGGCTTCTGGAGTACTTATAGCCCGGACTCTTTTCAAAGCGAATAAAGAGGTACCAAGTCCGAGACACACATTATCTACATGATCATTCCAGGACAGGCGGTCATCCAGAATCATTCCAAGATGTTTTAAGGTTTGAACAGTGGCAATATTCGGGAAACCTGACAGTTGGTCTTTGTTTCTTCCTAGAGCTAGAAGTTTAGTTTTAGCCTCATTGAACACAAGGTCGTTTTGAATGCAATACTGTTCAGCTTTGCTTACTGAGACGAACGTATTGATTTCCAGTGTCTCTAAGGATTTACTTTTGCTGACAAGGACAGTATCATCTGCATACATGACAGAAGAGCTTTGAGGTTCAACAGCCAGTGGGAGGTCTCGAGTGAATAGTAAGAATAAAATTGGGCCTGACACAGAACCCTGAGGAACACCTCTCCTCACTGGTAGAGGAGTTGAGGTTCCTACCTTTGTTTCCTCATTGATGGTTTGATTGACCTCAACAATTTGCGTTCTATTTGTTAAATAGCTTTTAAACCACTGGAGTGCTAATCCGGAGATTCCTAGAAAACTGATCTTGGACAGAAGTAATGTGTGATCTAGAGAGTCGAAGGCCTTACTCAGGTCGAGAAATGTGCCTGTGACGGTATTGCCCTGTTCTATGTAGTCAGTTATCAGTTCTATCAGCTCCGTTAAAGCAGTTGTAGTTGATTTTCCAGCCAAGAACCCGTGCTGCCTTACAGGAAGCAGGTTGTACGAAATGAGGTGATTAAACAGTCTAGTGAGAACAATTTTTTCCAGAAGTTTTGATACTGTAGGTACAAGTGAAATAGGTCTGAAATTTTGTATGTTGCTTTTGCTGCCATTTTTATGCAAAGGATAGACTTTTGAATTTTTCATTTTTGTTGGAAAGTGACCTTGTGCCATTGATTTATTTATAATATCTGTTAGGGGATGAGAAAGTTCATTTTCACAGAATTTCAGCATCTTTGAACTGATTCCATCGACACCAGCTGATGAGCTAAGTTTCAAGGATTTGATGGATTTTTTTACTCCTCAGTTGTTGCTAGTGGAAAGAATTCAAGATTATGGTCACAAAGGGCAATGTTTTGAAAGGTCTTAGGCATGACCTGGTTATTCCGCTTTAGTAATTCCTCCGCTGTAGTGGTGAAAAATGCATTGAACAGTTCAGCTACCTTAGTGACGTCATCGGTAACTCCACCTGCATGCTCTAACTGCCATGAACATTATTTTCCTTTCTTTCTTGTGGTTCTTTCAGAATTAATTACCTCCCATATCGCCTTGTTCTTATTAGGAGCTTCCCTGATCTGGGCTTCATTTTCTTTTTTTCTGAGCTCTTTTAGTTTTAAGTCATAACTCTTCTTCCTCTGACAAGCTTCCTGTTTGTCCTCTTCCTTATTAGTTCTGATAAATTTGTCATTAGCTTCAAGGAAACTAGCTTTGAGGGCTGCGGCTTCAGGGTACACAGCTGGACTATGTCGTTTTTTAGGCTTATCACGTGTTATTCTAATTGGACAGGTTATGTCAAGGGCTGTTGTGAGGTGTCCACAAAGTTGGTCATGCATCGTCTACGTCCGCTGCTTGATAGATCCTTTCCCATGACTGGATTCCTAGCAGTTCCTTTAAGCAGGAGAGATTATTCTTATTCAGACGCCTTCGAGCTACTGAAGGGGGTATTGTTCTTTTTGATGGAATGTCTAGAGTGGCGAGTTGCCCTGTGTGGTCAGATAGTCCCAGGTGAAGCACGTCAACGTTCAGCATGCCATGACCTAAGTTGGTGCATACCACGTCTATGGAAGAAACTGAAGTACTCGTAGTTCTTGTGGGGGGCAGTAGAATTCGTGACATGTTGTACGAGGACAAACATTCATTCAAGACCTGATTTTCCTTATTTTTTTACCTGTCCATCCAGTCCACATTGAGGTCTCCCATTAAGCAAATGCCACCGTTCTCCTGTGGTATTTGGTCTAAGAGATTGGCCATTGATTGAAGTGCATAATCAAATGATGAATTTGGGGGACAATAGATGCCAATGACATAGAGCTGTCTTTTTTGTTCCAACTTGATTTTTATTGCTGTCATTTCGCAAGTAAGTTCTGTGCTGAGATCCTCCAAATTTATACTTTCAACCTCATAGCCAAAGCTGTCATGCTTATAAATTGCCACCCCTCCCTTTATATGGTTTTCCCTACTAAATGCTGTGATTAAGGTGTAATTTATTAGGCACATTTGTGAGATGGCATTGCTGTTGAGTCCATGTTCAGTTATAATGACTAAATCTGGTCTTGAGGTATCAAGAAAGTGGTTTAGGCGGTCAATTTTGTTTCTTATCCTGTCAATGTTTTGATGAAATATAGTGATTTTTTTAGATTTGAGTTGATGAATGTTCTTGATTTTTGCTTTAATTTGACTGTTTTTCTTTGACTGGAGACTAAAAAATTACTATTGTTTCCAGTATTACCTAGTGGACTAAATGGATTGTTATCATTATCTATGTTTATCGGAGGCAGGGGGGACGACGGTGAGGAGAGCTCACAAGCAGTCAATAAAGAGCTTCCCTGGTCTCATCGTAGCTATAGTTCTGCTTCATTTCTAAAAAAGACCCAGAAGTTTTAGCTTGTCCTTCATACATTTCTCCTTCAGCCAGGCTGTATTTTATTTCAGTATTGTAATATTTCTTTGTGTGTTCTTTGTAAAACTCGATATTTTGTTCAAAGAAATTCTCCACTTTTTCATCAATTCTCCTTACTTTGGCATTCAGGGGGGGTGATTTGATGACATTTCCCTTCACTTTGGGCACAGCAGGATTAAGGTTCTGTAGTAGGTAACTTTCATCTTTGGCTTTTTGTTTTGCATTCGTTGGTGGGTCGCCACTAAGTTTCATTTCCCCCAAGTATTTTGCGTTCTTTGTAATGGTTTCTGATATCTTGGCCTTTTCTTGAGCTTTGGCGACTTGTAGGGAGACACTATATAAAGTATTAGGGTAAGTTTTATTAGGAACGGGGTCAATATTCGTTTCTGTCCAGATGTTTTTCAGTTTTTTACCGTAGGTTTGCTGTTTCCTGCCGTTAATGTTATTCTTTTGTTCATCTCGTTATTTGTCGGAGTTGTCGGAGCAGACCTGCATACTCAGCGAATTTCAAATGCAAAAAATATATATTTCAATCCAACTTAGCGAGATATGACATGTTTTTGTAATCTCCATAAGAATAACAAGGGGAATGAGTACGCAGGTTTGCTGCTACGAAAATGTAAATTTCGGGGATTTTAGACTAAAATACATGATATCTTGTCTACATGAAGCAACAAACCAAGTTTTAATTAGGTATAATGAGGAATAAGTGAAAAATAGAATTTTACTCATTTCCCATAAGGTTATTAGGACAATGTACTGTGTTTACCACTTTCAGTATCTCGGTAACCAATGGACATGGAACAATGATTCAAAAAACTAAATTGTTTGTTTTTTTTCGAGCTGAATTGGTGAATTACTTTACATTCGCAACGAATACCAAAACATGCTACATTAACAGTTGGTTTAAGTTCCATCAACATTGCTTGTATAAAGCGAATTCTTTTAGCAAAGTCATATACCTACATTAAATGCAATTGAAAAGACGATTTGTCTACAAGGTGTAAGACACCTGGTTTAAGCTTTTCTACGTGTAATAAATCATAACTACTGCTTAATGTTTCAAAACAGGGGTGCCCAGAATGGGGGGGATATGGCGCTCAGGGCGCCATCAAATAGAATTTTGGGGGGATTTTTTTAACTATAAAAAGTATGGAATTTTGGGATCATAGTTATTGAAAATTCAAGTATGTTCAGAAGGATGACCATTGCTAATAATATTGACAAATTTATTGTTGTTTAAACAATCATTAACTGTGATATCATGCTCAGTATTATACTCTTAATAACTTATACTCGAATATCTTATAACTTTGCGAATGCCATGAAGAGCGACAATCAGGTGTAATACCGGCTGCTAAGGTCGGCTATAAAATGGTTCGGCCATTGAGTCCATCAATAAAAATAATCAGAACTGAATAAATAAAGACGGAGGAATACTTTTTATGAAGAAATTAAGAAATACCTTAAGATAGTTGAGAATGCCTTAAGAAATACATTATGATAGTTTAAGAATATCAAGAAATACAGTGGAACCTGGATAATTCGAACCTCAAGGGACCAGCTAAAAACTTCGAATTATCCATAAATTCGAATTAAAGAAGTTCTAAAGAATGAGGCCAAAACATTAAAACTTCACATTGTGAATTTAACCTCTTTATCAAATTGACTCTCTTAAAGAACAAATTCATCAACAAACGCTAATTATAAGGGTTCAAAAACAGTAATAATAAAACAGAAATAACTACCCTAAAATATAAACCACGTACGACGTGACGTACGATAATACAAAGAAACGTTTCTGCTAGAAAAAATACAGTACGTTCTGCTACTTCTGGACTTGATACAGGCTACCAACTTAACTTTGTGTAACATTGACAATTGCACACTCATTGACTTTCCGCTAAAGTAAGTGTTTTATAGGTCCGAGATTTTGTCGACATGGTCACTACACTTATTTAATGTTACGTAAAAACTTTTAAACACTTAAAAATAAGACACTGCACAAATAAAAAAAACACTTTGATTGAAGGACGATCGAAAACAACGGAATGCTGCTCTGGAATTCGGAAGTTAGTTTGGCTGGTGGGGGGAGGGAGGGGGGGGTCGCAGTGTTGAGTAGCCTTTGTGTCGACATAGAAAACTGCGCATCAGGTCTGGCGCATGGCTCGTCTGCCGGGAGCCGTTCTACACAGAATCAAGCGCGAAAATACTAGTGGCGCTGCCACGACGAGTGCAACCCTTTTCCGAACCCATCAGTCAGCGTTCTGTACTGTTTTAGTTTACATTATTGGTTTCGAGTTACAAGCGATGTTGGGGCAGGGTGGGAAGCCTGGGAGGTGGAAGGGATGAGTCATTTGACCATTACCTGACACGCCATAGGTCTGGCGTTAATTTTTTATTGAACGTCGTAGTAAAACGTGTTTTCCAATGAATTTGTAACTATTTCCAGTCGTGGAATGAAATTGATAACTTAATTTGGCACTTAAAAAATTCGAATTATCCAAAATAAAATTCGAACTATTCACGATTTTTTAGCATTGTTTAGATACAAAATGCCAGGGACCAAGAAAAATATTCGAATTAAAGAAGATTTCGAATTATACAAGTTCGAATTATCCAGGTTCCACTGTAGTTGTTTTTGACACAGTTAAAAAATATTATAGAACTGATTTTTTGTGATTTTCTAACTGTAAACTGAAATTTTAAAGATATAATTCACACCCTATTAAGGTTCAGAAAAATGTATTTTGTGAGGTATTTACTAATATTTAATGTAAGATACATTAGATACATTACTTGAAATGGTGACCTACCCAGGTAGGTATTTTAAGCCAAGTATGAATGACAGATGAGTGAAGGATGATTGTGGCGCGATCTTATAGTCTTGTTACTGACTAAGGCCGACATGTTGCTTAGAAAGGACTGTTAATTAATAGCCCAACAGCTAATGGTTTTAGCAGAGTGCAAATTAAAGAAACCAGATAATTTCATAATCAAAAAGTTATTTTATTTTAACATACTAAATTATTTCTTTCTACACAATAATTGAAAAGTAAACAAAAAAACAAAACCTTTTGTAAACTGGTCTCAGATGGTACAAGTACACTTTAGTGAGTCAGTTGTTGATCATTTTATTGTACATATACCAACACCCCCCTTCAATAAAATGATTAATCAAAAACTAATCTGAGACCAAGACCATGAATACATTTATGAAATAAGTCTTTGTTCAGGGGCTTTGTTAACACATCCGCAATCTGGTCTGAAGAACACACATACTCAATCTTGATTATTTTGTTTAAAACTTTCTCCCTTATAAAGTGATGTTTAATGTCAATGTGTTTCATTCTTTTGTGATTTTGAACATTCTTAGCAGTATTGATTGCACCTTGATTGTCTTCTAAAATCAACACAGATTCTTTTTCGTCCATCACTTGAAAATCGTTAGTTAGGACGCTCTTCAACCAACAAGCTTCTGTTGTAGCGCTGCTCATCGCAGTATACTCAGACTCAGTTGATGAAAGAGCAACAGTTTGCTGCTTTCTTGTCACCCAACTAATAGCACAGTTCCACAGCAAGAAAACATACCCAGTTGTTGATTTTCGATCTTGAGTATGTCCTGCCCAATCAGCATCCACATATCCTATCACAGTTTGTCCATTTTCATTCTTTTTATATGTCAAGTTTAAGTTGACGGTTCCTGTCATATATCTTAATACTCGCTTTAGTGCAGCCCACAATTCTTGACTAGGCTTGTTCTGGTGACGACTTAATATGCTTATTGCTGTACTCAGATCAGGTCTTGTACCTAACATTACATACATTAGCTTTCCTATGAGTTTCCGACACTTGGATTCTAATTTGTCTCTTTCTTCTGCAGTTTCAGGTATTTGACAGTTATCTAGTGTGAAATTTGGATCCATTGGTGTGGAAACTGGTCTGCAGTTTTCCATTCCGAATTCTTCTAATATCGAAAGTAAAAATTTTGATTGGTTCATTCTTATCTCCCCCTCTTTTCTGTTTTGGAAGATATTAATGCCAAGAAAGTTTCTCACTGCTCCCAAATCCTTCATCTTAAAATTGTCGGACAATGTTTTCTTCAGGTCATCAACCATTGCTTCATTACTTCCAACTATAAGAATGTCATCCACATAAAGTAAAACATACAATTTTTCAGTATTTGTCAGTTTGCTATAGAGACAACAATAATTTTTTGATTGGATAAAACCATTATGAAGTATGCACTTGTTAAATTTTTCATTCCAGTACTTTGGCGATTTTTTAAGTCCGTACAGAGATTTGTTAAGTTTTAAAACATTTCCTTTTTCTACTATAACTCCATCAGGTGTTTTCTCCAGATAACATCTTCATCAATTTCTCCATAAAGAAATGCACTTTGAACATCCATTTGATAAACAGGCATATTTTCCTTATTTGCTACCGCCAATAATATTCTCATTGTGGTCAGTTTTGCAACTGGAGAGTATATTTCGGAGAGATCAAAGTGTTCCTTTTGCTGAAAACCTTTTGCGACTAATCTCGCTTTATATTGGGATGGTTGACCATTTTCATCTGTTTTTATTTTGAAAACCCATTTTGTACTAATTGTTTTACAATTCATTGGAGGGATTACTTCTGACCATGTGTTGTTTTCTTTAAGTACTTGTAGCTCCTCTTCTATTGCGTTTCTCCATTTACTTGCATCACACGATTGCACTGCTTCAGCATATGTTTTAGGTTCACCTTCTTCACATCCTAGGAAACTCGTTTCAAAACCTTTGAGTATTATCGATTTTTTAATTTCATCACGATTTCTCAAGTTATAAGTTTTATTCTTTTTATCTCTTTCACATTCAGTTTCAGTTTCTCCTTCAATTGGTTCATTTTCTATTGCTTCATCTTCTTGAGTTTCATTTGTATGAGGTAATCTGTCTGTTTCATTTCCTGACGTTTGACATTCATATTCGGTATCATCTACAATACTTTCATTCACATCACTCCCCTCATCAAAATGTAAATGATAACTTTGTTCCTCACTTACTTCATTTTGGTTCTTTGGTTTTTGGTCATAAGGTTTGAAAACAACGTTTCTCATTATTTCAATTCTATTTGAGTCAGGAAAATAAATTCTATAAGCTTTTGAGTTTTCCTGGTAACCAACAAATATTCCTTTCCTCGTTTTAGCATCCCATTTTCTTCGTTTCTGATTTGGTACATGAGCAAAAGCATCAATTCCAAAGACTTGAAGATAATTTAGTGGTTCTGGCGTTTTTCCAAACCAACATTCATAGCGACTTTTTCCTAATATTTTGCTTGTTCCAGTTCGGTTGATTGTATACACAGCTGCATTCACAGCTTCTGCCCAAAACTTCTTATTCATTCCTCGTGCTTGGAGCATTGTTCTGGCTGCTTCAATTACAGTCCTTATTTCACGTTCGGCCTTTCCGTTTTGTTCTGGACAATATGCTGCACTTCGTTGATGGCGTATTCCTTGAGCTTCAGTCAGATTCTTTATTTCTTGATTCACAAATTCTAATCCATTATCTGATCTCAATATTTTAACTTCTTTTCCTGTGTCATTTTTAGCCAGCTTTAAGAAATTCTTAATACATCCTGCAACTTCTGATTTCTGCTTCAGAAAATAAACATTGCAGTACTTTGAAAAATCATCTTTTAAGAGAAGAAAATATTTAGAGCCCCCAAGTGATGTCACTTCCATCGGACCACATAGGTCAGCATGGATTATTTGGCATGGTTCATTTGTTTTCACTTCACTTGGCTTAAAAGTTGACCTCTGTTGTTTACCTGCCAAACACGACTCGCAGAAAAAACTTTCACTTTCATTTACAATAATATTATGTTTTTTAAGAGTGGCTCTTACTTTGTCTATATGTTGGTGCGCTAACCTTTCATGCCATTCCATCAATGAGTATTTTACAGTTACTCCAGCAAAATCAGTTACGTATTTAAAATCCATTGAATACAATTTACCTGCTCTTGAACCTTTAGCGCAAGGGTTTGATGAATTGAAAATCATACAGTCACTTTCATTCCACTCAACTCTGTAACCTTTACTAAGAACAACATTTAATGAAAATAAGTTTATTCTTAGTTCTGGTACATACAACACATCACTCAACTCAGTTGGAATCCATTCTTTCCCATTGAAAGCCAAGACATTTATCTCCCCAATTCCTTTACAATCAAGTAAAGTACCATTACCAGTCATTACCTTCTTCTCTTCTGTTATTAAATTCATTTTTGAAAACAATTTATCATTACAACACATATGCTGTGTGGCTCCACTGTCAATATACCAACAATCTGGATTCAAATCACAAAACAACGCATGATCTATGCCCACAAATGCATTTTTCCCATTTTTTAATTTACTACCGTAACTTAAATTTATTCCTTTTAGATTGTCATTCTCAATTTTTGCTAGAAACCCTCTATCTCTAACTTCTTTGGCCTTAAGCCAACAATCTTTTATTACATGACCTTTTTTGTTACAATAAAAGCAGTTTAATTCCCTTTTAGAACTAACATTTTTGGTTTCAAACTGTCTTTTATTATTTTGGTGACAGTTCTTTTGTAAATGGCCCTTTGACCCACATGAATAGCACTTAACATTTGGATTATTAAATCTTTTTGCAATTAATGCACTTTCATGAGATGACTTTTCATTAATCCTTTCCTCTTCTATGAGCAATCTAGATGTGAGCTCAGACAACTTTTGTCCAGCAGATGGAACAGATTCCCATGCAGAGACAAAATGACTAAAATTACTTGGTAAAGATATAAGAATTTTTGTTATTAACATTTGTTCTGACACATTTTCCCCAAACTGTTTTAATTTACTAGACAAATCCTCTGTTTTAGAAATAAATTCGGATACTGTTTCTCCTTCATATTTCATATTAAAGAATTTTTGTTGCAATAAGTGCAAGCTTACCTCTGATTTTTTTTCGTATACCGACATCAGCTTTGTCCACATCATGTAAGCATTTTCGCACGTTAAAATGTGTAACATTGGTCCTTCTTCAATCCTGGTTACTAGTAGTTCCTGTGCTTTACTGTCCTTAGTATTCCAGGCATTCAGTACTTTTTCAAATTCCTCATTTGTCCTTTGTTCTTTTTCTGGTTTCTTCTCATTCCCAACGGTGATGTCAAATAAGCCCTTTGATGACAAAACAACCTTCATTTGGAACTTCCATACACTCCAGTTGGAGTCCCCTCTCAGTTTCACACTTGTATTCAGTGCTTCCATTTTATAAGGATAAATTGTAATCTTAAATTCAAATTACAAAATTCTTCTTATAAATCTCTGCTTTTAAATTATTGTGTGATTGCCCATAACCTTTTAGCAGAGTGCAAATTAAAGAAACCAGATAATTTCATAATCAAAAAGTTATTTTATTTTAACATACTAAATTATTTCTTTCTACACAATAATTGAAAAGTAAACAAAAAAACAAAACCTTTTGTAAACTGGTCTCAGATGGTACAAGTACACTTTAGTGAGTCAGTTGTTGATCATTTTATTGTACATATACCAACAAATGGCAACTAAGGGACCTACATTTTAACATGGAATCCGAACCACAATTTCGCCTCGGTTTACAATTTACGAACTGGTCTAATTATGAGGATGGTCCCATGAACGAGTACTCAAGTGCGGACGTTAATTACCTTATCAGCACTGTTTTCAAATAATTTTTGACGTATATCGTTTAGTTTATACTGAGAGTTACAGTACTAAAAACAAGATTTACGAATTAAAAATGTCAATTCTTTGTGTTTATGATAACTCTGCTTGGAAACATCGGAAAAAAATTCCTGTGTAGAACCTTTAGTTGACTTTCTTGGGAACATTGTATCAAAATTTGAGAGTGCTGTGATCAATATTTACTGTTAAGGCCCAAATCACTATTATTTTATTTAAAATCAATGCCAATTAAATATTCAAATTTCCCTCCTACCATTTCAACTTCTCTCCACAAGCAAGAGAGAAGAACAAGAAGATGACCAAGGGCCAATCAGAAGCTAGCTTCCTTCTTCTCCATTAAAACATGAAAACTGTGAGTAGTCCATGCAACTAGCTCCCTTTAAAATGTGATTTTACATTTAAATTTATCAATTACAGTCCTTTATTTAACTTTATCAACCATTTTTTGGTCCTCCGGGCCGGATACATCATCATCAGACTTGGTAATATGTCCATTTATTCCAATTAGAGGTTACCAGAGTACTTCTGCAGCATGCATGGCATTGCATAGTTTCAAGAAATATCTTGTCACTTTTTAAAAATCCATTTGGATTTAAGTCATTATTCATCTATAATATTTGTTGGGCTTGTATTTCTACATCCAAATCAATTCAATTAATTATTGGCCCTTGCTGTCAATAAAATAGTATCTTGGCCTTGTCCAATTTTTTAATAGCCTAGCCCTATTACCAATCTTAGCCTATAGCCCAAGTAGGCATAATAAGTGAACTTAGAACCCAATTTGTTCTTTTATTTTCTGTGTGCTATTCTCTTTCCATTATTTGTTTGATTTCATGTTAAAGAAGCACAAAATAGTATTTCTAAGATAGGCCTAATTCTGATAGCCTATTCTATATCCAACGTCATGAGTTGTTTCAATCAATGTTTCAATCCTAATTTTCATTAAATATTTCCCATTTTATTTGAGCATATTTGCAAAAATAGCCTATTTAGGTGCTTCTAAGCCCCTCCAGTGAAAATGACTGAGGCTAAAGCAATAAAGGAACTCAAGAGCCAACTGGAAGCTACGCGCTTTCGCAGGGATAGGGATCTGAAGAAAATAGAAAAGATCTACAACTTAAGCTTATCATTAGTTGTAGATACAGCTGATTATGATTCATTCAAAACTCGTAGTAGTACAATCACTGACTTGTTTGAAGAATTCAACTCTCATCAAGCCGAAATCATTAGGCTAAAAAGTAGGTTAGGTGAAACAGACCATACTGAAGAAGGGGATTTATCTGATAGTGTTAGTGACAAATACTACCACATTCTTACTGTAGTATCAAAGAATATTCCGCAATCTCCTAAAGTTGAAATTGAGAAAAAACCTTCTCAAAGCCAGGCTAAGTTACCCAAAATCAGTTTGCCTACTTTTTCAGGTTCTTTTAAAGAATGGCCTACCTTTTACGACTTATTTAGACAGTTAGTGCATGAGAATAAATCTTTGTCTAATATTGAGAAGTTTATGTACCTTATTGGGTCTTGCACAAATGATGCGTTGCGTCTTGCTAAAACGTTGCCTGTCACTGACGTTAACTACCTTATTACCTGGCAAAGTTTTACGACACGTTTTCAAAATAAACGTAAGCTGGCTACATGCTACTTGGATGAAATTCAAAAGCTTCCTCCTGTTACGCCTAAGTCGTCTAAATCTCTGAGAAGTTTTATAGACACCCTATCAGAAAATTCGAATGCCCTAAAAACATTAGGCTTACCTGTCGAGCAATGGAGCTTCATATTACTACATACAGTGATAGGCAAAATAGACCAAACGTTGCGTAAAGACTTTGAACTGAAACATTCTGATGTTGATTTACCTACTTTTAATCAATTTTTGACTTTTCTTACTGAACAATGTCGAGCTTTAGAAAGCACTCAATCCACTTCAGAACCATCTCTGAGTCAGAGCAAGCCTTCATCCAAAGTGTTTTCGAAACGAGCATTTGTTTCCAATTTTGACACGGTTAAGTGCCCATTTTGTAAAGAAGCGCACACAATTTACAAATGTAATAGTTTTGCACTTAAAACTCCTGCTCAGCGTAAGGATTGGATAAAATCTCGTAAATCATGTTTCAACTGTTTACGGAACTCGCATATGTTGAGTGACTGTACTTCTAAAACTAATTGTTTGAATTGTGGTACTCGACACAACACACTACTACATGACGATTCTCTGGACAAAGACCAACATCAGGTTAGGTTAGGTTCAGGAAATAATGTAGGCCCTAGTGAAGAATCTAATCAGTCAGTTGAAAAGTTGAAATCAAATCCTCTTCAATCCTGTAGCAGTACAATGCAGAAATCTACCTTAGTTTTACTAGGAACAGCTGTTGTTCATATCAGAGATAGATCTGGTCAGTATCAACCAGTCAGGACTTTGATCGACTGTGGATCTCAAACTTCATTCATGACGGATGAGTGCTGTCAGCGCCTGCGCCTTCCCCGAAGTAAATTTAGTGAAAAGGTCTGTGGTGTAGCAGAAACTTCAGTCTTGTCCACAAAAGGTATAGTGTCGTGTTTTATTAAGCCACGCTTTGCGACTGAACCATGCCTTCACACAAATGCTGTAATTCTCTCTAAAATTACACCTCCTATGCCATCTAACTCGCTTCCAGAGACTGTTAAAGAGCAGTTTAAGGATATAAACCTAGCTGATCCTCACTTTGACTCACCTGGAAAAATAGAATTTTTATTAGGAGCTGATTTGTACTCTGAGGTACTGAATGGCGGGCGGTTGCCTGCTCCAGACGGTTTTCCCATTCCACATGAAAGCATATTTGGATGGATTTTAATGGGTCCTGTGAGTTTAAGTCACAAAACAACCACTTATGAACAAGTTTCATCTAGGCCTATTGTCTCAAATTTCATAACCATTGGCAGGTCTCTAGATGATCAACTTAGGAAATTTTGGGAACTAGAAGAAGTCCCTACTCATGAATTAGTAAACCCAGATGATGTAAAATGTGAAACTATTTTCAGTAACACGGTTACCCGCAATCAAGATGGTAGATATGTTGTTTCGCTTCCCTTTAAAAGCGAAACTCCTAGATTTGGAGAATCGTACTCTTATGCTGCTAGCTGTTTTAAGAACTTTTGGAACGTAAATTGTTGAAAAATGAAAATTTAAAGAATGACTATTCAAAATTCATTCATGAATATGAAAATTTAGGCCACATGACATATGTTCCTCAAGATAAAACAGACTTGATCAAGTGTTACCTTCCTCATCACCCTGTAATTAAAGAGACAAGCTCAACTACTAAACTTAGAGTAGTATTTAATGCATCAGCAAAGACTTCAAATGGTAAATCATTAAATGATAACTTACTTATCGGACCAAAGCTTCAGAAAAATATTATTGAAATAATTTTGAATTTCAGGATGCACACTGTTGCTTTTACAGCAGATATTTGCAAAATGTATCGGCAGATCTTGCCTAACGATCGACATCAACCATATCAGGTTATCCTGTGGCGTGATTCTCCTACTGAACCATCGGCAACCTATATGCTAAAAACTGTGACCTATGGGGTCTCATCTGCTCCATTTTTGGCGATTCGCACGTTACAACAACTGGCTTCAGATGAAGGAAACAAATTTCCTATGGCTGCCAAAGTTTTAAGGAATGATATTTATGTTGATGACATTGTGTCTGGTTCATGTTCTTTAGAATCTGCTTTAGCTGTAAAAAATGAACTGGTTCAAATTCTCAAAGTTGGAGGTTTTGAATTGAGGAAGTGGTCAAGTAACGAAGCTAAGTTTCTCTCTGACATTCCACTAGAACATCGGGAAGTCCCCTTGCGCTTCGATGGCGACAATAAGGAAACTATCAAAGTTTTAGGCATTCAGTGGGAGTCAAAACAGGATGTTTTTACATTTCACGTTGGTGTGCAATTTTTGAATTCTACTTCCTTCACCAAACGAGGAGTTTTGTCTTGTCTATCGAGAATATTTGATCCACTAGGCTATGTAGCTCCTGTTGTATTCTGGGCCAAGCATTTTATGCAACAATTATGGACCTTAGGCCTAGGCTGGGATGAATCACTCCCTCCTAACTTACATAAGTCTTGGGAAGATTTTGAACTTCGACTTCCAGAGTTGGAAAAGCTTTCTTTACCCAGATATCTCATTCATTCATCGTCATCGTGTGAACTTCATGGATTTTGCGATGCAGCAGAAAGTGGTTTTTGCGGAGTGATTTATCTTCGTACTAGAGGAGAATCGGGTGACATTTACTCACAGCTAATTATGTCAAAAACCAAAGTTTCACCTCTGAAAAGAATATCTATTCCCAAACTGGAACTGTGTGGAGCTCATTTGTTGAGTAAAATGATGAGCTTTTTGTCTAATTTTTTAAGCACTCATTTTGAACATATAAAAGTAGTCACTTGGTGTGATTCACTGACCGTCTTATCTTGGATAAGAACATCCCCTCATCTACTTAAAACTTTCGTTGCAAATCGAGTTTCAGAGATTCAACAGAAGATTGTTCCGTCTGCATGGAATTATGTTTGTTCTGCCGACAATCCTGCTGACAGCGGCTCAAGAGGAGTTTTACCTGGATTAATCTTGGATCATCCTTTATGGTGGCATGGCCCATCATGGCTTTCTCAGGATGAAAATGAGTGGCCTAAACAGCCTATTATACACTCTGAGCTATCTGATTTACCAGAGTTAAAGCAAACTACATTTCAACCAGATCTTCAAGTTACTATAAGCACTACCGAGAAAACCTCTTTTGAATTTATCGAACGATTTTCCTCATTAATTAGGCTTCAACGTATCGGTGCTTGGTGCTTACGTTTTATTGCTAATTGTCGCTCTACAAAGTCCAATAGAACTAGTGGCAATCTCACCTTATCTGAACTCAATGATTCTTTGCTTCACTTTATTAAGCAGACCCAAGAACACTATTTCAAAGAAGACATAAAGCTTATTAAAATGAACAAACCCTGTTCTAATAAACTGAGACGTTTAGACCCGTTCCTAGATGATACAGCTGTTTTACGTGTTGGGGGCAGGATCAGACATTCACAATTACCTTATGCAAGGAAACATCCTACTTTGCTTCCTAAACATCGTCATCTAACTGGTCTAATTATACAGCACTACCATCAGTTGCACTTACATGCCGGACCTCAAGTTACCCAAGCAGTAATTCAACGGCTTTTTTGGATTTTATCAGCTCGTAAAGTAATAAGACAACAGATACACAAATGTTTGAAGTGTTTTAGGTTTAGACAAACCCTACCAGAACCATTTATGGCAGATTTGCCTGCGGTTAGGTTACAGCGCAACAGAGCCTTCATTAATTGTGCCGTCGACTTCGCTGGTCCCTTTACCACAAAGTCCGACAAATTAAGGAAACCACAACTATTGAAATCATATTTGTGTTTGTTTATATGCTTAGCTACAAGAGCAGTACATTTGGAAGTTGCTTCTGGATTAAATACAGAGAATTTTCTAGCAGCTTTTCATCGATTCATCGCCCGAAGAGGAATGTGTGCAACTATCACCAGCGACAGAGGTACCAATTTTATTGGAGCGAAGAATCAACTCCATGAGTTTCAGAGGTTGTTAGCGTCTGAGCCTAACTCATTACAAATCACCAACTTTCTTGCAGATAAAGGCATTAAATGGCAGTTTAACCCTCCATCTTCACCCCATTTTGGTGGGATATGGGAGGCCAATATTAAGTCGGCCAAATATCTCATGAAAAAGGTTATCGGAGAGCAAGTTTTGACTTTCGAGGAATTGTCTACATTATTTTCTCAAATTGAGGCTGTAATGAATTCACGCCCTCTGTGTGCACTTTCTTCTGATCCTAATGAATTAACTGCGCTTACTCCAGATCATTTCATCGTGGGAGATGCTCTTACTACCATACCTGAACCAAACTTACAGAACTTGAACTTAAATCGTCTTTCACGCTGGCAAATGATTCAAAGAGCTCATCAACATTTCTGGGATCGTTGGTATCATGAATACATCAATACTCTTCAACAGCGGCAGAAGTGGAATAACAGAAGATCGGAAGTCCTCAAGATAGGAGACTTAGTACTGATAAAAGAAGATAACCTACCCCCTCTCCGCTGGAGTCTGGGACGAGTAATTGAACTTCACCCTGGAAAAGATGACATCACCAGAGTCGTCACTCTTCGCACTTCTTCTGGGACCTGTACTCGTCCAGTTGTGAAGCTATGCCCATTACCTCAGTCATAACTGGAGGTGGTGAACATTCAGAAGGAATTTTAGTTCATTTTTCATTTGATTTTTTCTAGAGGATAAGGTTTCCTCAGATTAATTTTGTTTAGTGTCTTCTGTCCAGATGCCATTACCCGACATTAGGTAATGTCATGAACAACAGTTTTATTTTGTTCTTCTGTAAATATCACTGTCTTTCACCAAGATTTGGTGCTTTTTTCGGATATGGTATAGGCCTCATATCCCTTTTTCTATGGCAAAATTTATTTTGGCCCCACTTCCCTTTTATATGAAAAGAAAATGTTTCTTTTGGCGGGCGGAATGTTAAGGCCCAAATCACTATTATTTTATTTAAAATCAATGCCAATTAAATATTCAAATTTCCCTCCTACCATTTAAACTTCCCTCCACAAGCAAGAGAGAAGAACAAGAAGATGACCAAGGGCCAATCAGAAGCTAGCTTCCTTCTTCTCCATTAAAACATGAAAACTGTGAGTAGTCCATGCAACTAGCTCCCTTTAAAATGTGATTTTACATTTAAATTTATCAATTACAGTCCTTTATTTAACTTTATCAACCATTTACGTTGTTATTAATTTATTTCCAAAGAACTGTTAGCTCTTTTGTTAATTGAGATTTTCATTTCATTTTTCCTTTAATGACATTAGATAGTTTCCACAATCAATATTCACTTCAAAAATTACTTCACTACTACTAGTTAAATCCGTAATCAGTTGATAATTGAAATTAATTATCACGCTCGGGCGAGAGCGATCCAGACGAGGTACAGCAACTGGCCATCAACAACAGAGCACATGCTTCCAACACACAGCACATGCAGTTCAGAGGAACTGAAAGGTTCCTTATTGTTCAATGTTGGTAAATCGGCATTGTTTCTCGATGAATTATACATTTGGAAGTAGGCGTTGTTTATAAGAGAAAAACTGAGACATGCAGTGGCGCGCAAATAAAATGGGTCCACTAGGTCCAGACTGTATTTCAACAGTCATTGTTGCGCTTTGTCTCGCAGTGATGTAATCGTTTGTATATTAATCTATTATGAGAAATCATTCCAATAAAAACATAAAACTGCGACGGAATTAACTTATATTTCATTCAAAGACATAGTTTACTGAATTTCATTTATCAAAGTAGTTTCATAGCTGAGATAACAGTACTTTAGAAATAAATTAATAACAACGTATATATTAATCACAAGACTCTCAAATTTTGATATATTGTTCCCAAGAAAGTTGACTAAAGGTTCTCTATAGGAATTTTTTCCCCGATGCTTCTTAGCAGAGTTATCATAAATCAAACACAAAGAATTGACTTTTTTAATTCGTAAATCGTGTTTTTTGTAATATAACTCACAGTATAAACTAAACGATATATGTTAAAAATTATTTGAAAACAGTGCTGATAAGGTAATTAACTGGTGATTGGAATAAAATCAACTGCAAATCTTTAATGGCGTTTTTTACGTTTCTACAGCGTAATGAATAAAAATGATTTTGCTGCCGCGCGCTCGCTCCGCCGCTCACCTTCTTTCGATAATCAGGGTATAGTGTTTTATTGATTAAATTTATAATTATATTCATTTTCATTCAAGTAAGAGCCGCAAAAACTATACATATTTAAAAAATTAATAACACCGCTGCAGCAGACCTGCATACTCAGTTTCAGTTTATTGCTGGTAACAAAGACAAGGGGGGTTAGCTAAATTTGGGGGGAGGGGTTAGCCAAATTTGGGGGGAGGTATTTGCTAAATTTTGGGGGATGGCGCCATGAGGTTTGGGGGGATGGGCACCCCTGTTTCAAAACCATGTCTTGCGACATATTATCCCAGATTTACAAAATAAATTAGTTTCTATTGGAAGTAATGGTAAGAAATATGAATCATTAAAAAGGTAAGTATGATTGTTGGGTTGTTTTGATTGATTGGTTGAATTGTTTCCAATTATTTTATTGTAAACAAATAAAAAATATTTTTCAGTTTTTATGAGGTTTCTTCTTTGTTGCACCATCTTTGAATCCATCAAACTCCATGCTCAGCAATGGGTTTTTCTGTCGTGCCTGAAAAAATTCAAGATTTCAATTGCATTTTGTTTAATGTGATTTTTTACTTACTACAGTGTAAGGAAGTGATGGTAAAAATAAATCTTAGGTAGGGTGGTGGCACCAGTGAATGACCATCCCCAGTGAATGACCGTTTTGCTTAACTCTCCCGCGGTTTACTGTCACAGTTGCGACAGTATCTGCTGCCTGCTGACGGTTAAGTGTCAAGATTGGGACAGTTAGCAATCATTTTATTAACCCTTGAGCGGGCGCATGCAGAGTTTTTCTCTGTACATGATTTTTTTATTAAAATAAACAAGGATAATGGGTGTCGGCAGTCGTGTCCGGCTTTGTACCTCACAAGCCTCATTCCAGGAAGCCCCTAAAGCTAGTTATACCTTTCCACACCCCCTTGGTACCTTATTTGCAATTCAGTGATGCCATGTCAGTTTGCGGAGTGCCCTCTCCCGTAACACAGAAAGTGATTTCTATCTATACTAGAAAATTACTTAGTACAGTGGAACCTCGATATATCGAACATGAAGGGGAAAGTGAAAACTTCGATATAGCGGATTTCAAGGATTTCGATATAGCGAGGTTCGGTATATCGAGGTGATTTTTGACTGACTTCGATATATAGAGGTTCGCAACAGCAAAAAAAGGGAAATATAAAGAATACGCATTCAAATTTCACACACCAATATGATAGTGTTTTCCGTTTCGTCATTGCACCAAACGAACTTGTAACAAATGACGGTCAAGTAAACTCATTCATTGTAGGAGAATCTACAAGATTAGAACTGTTGACTGAAGGTACTGTAAACCATATTTTAATAGTCAAGTAAACTCACTCGAATTGAATGTGAACACTCACTCACACCCGCTTGCAGGGGCGTGCCAACGGCAGTGGCGGCTGGCCCATAAGGACTCTCGGACGCCGCCCCCCCAGAAGATTTTCAAACATACTGAATTAAAATTGGTTTACATATGTAGCCCATAAATGTGTAAAAAACTACCAATTTTCATTATACTGACCATTAATGATAAATTAATTTAACTACAGTGGAACCTGGATAATTCGAACTTGTATAATTCGAAATCTTCTTTAATTTGAATATTTTTCTTGGTCCCTGGCATTTTGTATCTAAACAATGCTAAAAAATCGTGGATAATTCAAATTTTATTTTGGATAATTCGAATTTTTTAAGTGCCAAATTAAGGTACATCAATTTCATTCCACGACTGGAAATAGTTACAAATTTATTGGAAAACACGTTTTACTACGACGTTCAGTAAAAAATTAACGCCAGACCTATGGAGTGTCAGGTTATGGTCAAATGACTCATCCCTTCCACCTCCCAGGCATCCCACCCTGCCCCAACATCGCTTGTAACTCAACACCAATAATGTAAACTAAAACAGTACAGAATGCTGACTGGGTTCGGAAAAGGGTTGCGCTCGTCGTGGTAGCGCCACTAGTCTTTTCGCGCTTGATTCTGTGTAGAACCTAGTCTAAGGTAGAACGGCTCTCGGCAGACAAGCCATGCGCCAGACCTGATGCACAGAACACTGCGGCCCCCTTCCCTCCCCCCACCAGCCAAACTAACTTCCGAATTCCAGTGCAGCATTCCATTGTTTTCGGTCGTCCTTCAAACAAAGTATTTTTTTATTTGTGCAGTGTCTTGTTTTTAACTGTTTAAAAGTTTTTACGTAACATAAATAGGTGTAATGACCATGTCGACAAAATCTCGGACCTATAAAACAACACTCACTTTAGCGGAAAGTCAATGAGCGTGCAATTGTCAATGTTACAAGAAGTTAAGTTGGTAGCCTGTGTCAAATTCATAAGTAGCAGAACGTACAGTATTTTTTCTAGAAGAAATGTTTCTTTGTATTCTCGTACGTCGCGTCGTACGTAGTTTATACTTTAGGTTAGTTATTTCTGTTTTATGATTACTGTTTTTGAACCCTTATAATTAGCGTTTGTTGACGAATTTATTCTTTTAGAGTATCAACTTGATAAAGAGGTTAAATTCACAATGTGAAGTTTTAATGTTTTGGCCTCATTCCTTAGAACTTCTTTAATTCGAAATTATGGATAATTCGAAGTTTTTAGCTGGTCCCTTGAGGTTCGAATTATCCAGGTTCCACTGTATATTCATCGAAATATGTTGCGAAAGTATTTAGGCGTCAACTGCTATTGCGCGTATATCCCGCGGACACTGGCCAGAGCGTCCCAATCCTAATGCATGCTATCTTATGGAAAATCCTGCAGACAATCGTGAGGGTGCTCTGACGTCACTGCCATGTTGTGTCTCGGGCAGTGTCCGAAGATGCGTGCGCACATCAGTAATCAGTGCAGCCACCACAATCTCTTTAGGGCAATAAGAAACTGAACCTTTGCTGCCGTTATGATTGCACGATTCATGTTGGCGAACCTGTTGTTTATTCGTTTTAGTAACCATAGCAACCCGCCAATCTCTGTAACCCAGTGGCGGCTGGTGGGTTAAATGAACGGGAGGACTCACTTACTACTAACTACTAAAAGAGCATTAAGGATTTTGTGTATTCCACCTACCTTTGATTGCTATTCACAATTTCATGGTCTACAATATTACCAATATCCGCTGAATTCACTATTAAAATAATAACAATCACTTATCACCAACCCTGGTTACCGACTCAATGGAGTAAAAGACACACATGAAACACAGAATGTAAACAAATAACCTCACTGACCTCACTTTAGCTCCCATCCCTCACCGTTTAGGTTACGGTTTAGAGGTTAGAGAGATTGGTAGGTTGCTATGGTTACTAACGAATAAACAACAGTTGCACCAACATGAATCGTGCAATCATAACGGCAGCAAAGGTTCAGCTTCTTAATGCCCTAAACAGATTGTGGTGGCTGTACTGATTACTGATATGCGCGTGCATCTTCGGACGCTGCCCCAGACGGCGTATAACACAACACGGCAATGACGTCAGAACACCCTCTCCACTGTCTGCTGGATTTGCCATAAGATAGCATGCGTTTGGATTGGGACGCTCTGGCCAGCGTCCGCGAGATAAACACGCAACAGCAGTTGACTCCTAAATACTTTGGCAAAATATTCCGATGCTTATGGTTGAAATGAATTTATTATTAATGGTCAGTATAATAAAAATTTGTGGTTTTTACACATTTTATCGGATACATATGTAAATTAATTTAATTCAGTATATTTGAAAATCTTCTGGGGGGGCGGCGTCCGAGAGTCCTTATGGGCCGGCCGCCACTGCTGTAACCTCTAAACCTTAATCCAAACGGTGAGGCATGGTGAGGCAAGTGAGGTTATTTGTTTACATGCTGTATTTAATGTATCTATTTTACTCCAATGAGTTGGTAATCGTAATCAGTAATGGTGATACGTGATTGTTATTATTTTAATAGTGAATTCAGCGGATATTGGTAATATTACAGACCATGAAGTGTGAAGCAATCAAAGGTAGGTGTAATACACAAAATCCGTAAAATACTCTTTTAGTGGTTAGTAGTAAGTGAGTCCTCCTGTTCATTTAACCCACCAGCCGCCACTGGCTGACGGGGGGGGGGGGGGGGGCGAGCGGGACCGGACCCCCCTAGAGCTGTTTTTTATTTTTTTTTAACTCTAAATATATTGTACAATGTTTACTATTTAATGCCTCATTTATAGATATTTTATGGCATTTCTGCTCAATTCCCGCATCATTCCTTCCGAATTTGGCTAGGAATATTGTATTCTATTCAGGCAACCGGTTGTTGTCTTTACGAACAAAAATTATGGCATGTTACTAGAGTTTATCATATCGCGGCTAGCAATCCAAAGGGATGCAAGGAACCGTTCTTTGTCTTTACAGCAAGAAATATCGTGTTATTACTGTAACAGCAAATCTTGGCCTTGACTCGTGTCCGCGACTCCGGTGTGTAAAGCTCCATTTGATAAGAAGAAGAAAAATGTCAGCGACATCGTGTCTGCGACACTGGTGTGTAAGGTGCCTTATTTTTCACTGGTTTTGGGGGGGAGGACCTCCAGCCCCTCCGCATAGCTGGAAATTCCAGCTGTCCCAAAAATACCCTAGGCTTCTGGTCTGACTCCCCCAGGGCAAAATCCATGCCACTGCCCACTTGTTGTTGCGTCTTACCATCGATAATAACAAAAGAAACAACTTAGGACGCGTGTGCAGAGCAACAGTCCCGCGGCAGCAGGATGCAACACGATTGACAGGTCGTTGAATTTGAAGATAAATTCCATATTTGCAAAACAACTTCGTTATATTGAGGTTTCCGGCCAAAACTTCGATATATAGAGGTGGTTGGTTCGATATATAGAGGTTTCCCAGCCAAAACTTCGATATATAGAAATGACAAGTGCGTAACCAGAAACCATGAAAATTCGTTATATGAAGGTTTTCAAGGTCAGTACTTCGATATAAAGAGGTAAAATTAGCATTGGGAAGATAGGAAGGTTGAAGGGGAATTGAAAAACTTCGATATATCAAGGAATTTCATATATCAAGGTTCGATATATCGAGGTTCCACTGTATGTTCAATTGCATTATTACACCTATTAAGTTGAACAATTAATTGTATCAACGATGAAATGTGATTCCTAATGAAGTTTGTCAACATTTAAATACAAGATTTAAAGTGATACCTATTCTATAGGCCTACCACAAAATTACTATGTTTAATTGAATTATTGCACCTATTAAGTTGAACAATTAATTGTATCAACGATGAAATGTGATTCCTAACGAAGTTTATGAACATTCAAATACAATATTTTGGTAAAAAACAAGTAAAAAGGGTTAAATTTATGCAATTTAATGTTGCAGAGTACAACTCCGCATGCGCCCACTGCCGTTTTACCGGTGAAGCGCCCGCTCAAGGGTTAACACGTTCTAGGGCCCCTCAATATAATACAAACAATATTATAAATAGTATTGTTGTGATCAGCAGATAACAAGCTTTCCGCCAATGCCTGCCTGCAGAAGCTCACTCTATGAACTGTTGTCCTGCATGATCAACGAAAGTGGCGACACCTATCTGCTAATGAGTCGGCGTGTTTACTCGCGTGTGTTTAGTGTTTTGAGTACCAGTTTTATTCCAAAATGGATAGTAGTGACTCAGGCGTGCTCATGCTAATGATGATAAGTAATTTAGATGATTCTGAAGTGATTGATTGACGACCGTGACAACCCTATTAGTGATTTTGAAGTTGACATTCCAACCTACGAGTCAGACTCTAAATATTCGCTTACAGACTTCACGTGAAAATGATATTAATTACAGCCCTCATCTTGGCGAATTAGGTACTTCTGAACGTGAAGACCTAGTTGAGGAACCAGGTAGTCCACCACCACCACCTCTTGTCCTTCTTTCTCTTGCAGAACCTTGAGTTAGGGTTTATCAAGCCACAGTTTCACTGAAATTGATGCCACATTCATTTATCCAGGAGAAAGTCATGCTATAAGAAGTTTTTCGGATTTGAAATGTGTGGCCTCCCCATTGAAGGACAAAACCTTTATTTTTACACCGATCAGCAATGCGGAAACAAATGGGAAAGGATCAGGAACTCATTGGAGTTTGTTTTTTTATCACAGAGTTGACAATACTTCCTATCATTTTGATTTGATTGGACAATGTAACCTAAAGCGAGCCAAAGACTTATTTTACAACCTATCCAAGTCCATCAGTTCTGAAAAAAACCAACATTGAAAATGTAACATGTTCACAGCAGAGCAATTCACCCGGCTGTGGTATTTATTTGATGTTATTCGTTGACTGGCTACTGAAAAGTATTACTACAGGTACAAACATAACAAATTTGATTAGGAGCAGTTCAACGCTACTACAAGTAAAAAGATGTGACGTAATATCAAAGCGAAACATTAACATTGCTTAGTACATTAAGCAATGATAAGTTCCATCAAGATACAGGTGGTAACTCTTGCATATTTATGGCATAATACTCAGCATATGGACTCTAGTACAACCAAAGAGATCTTATTCAAAACCCTGCAAGTAAATACAACTGTTGAAATAAAGTACACCTAAACCAGGATGATAAACTGAGAAAACCTTAAGACTTGGTTATTGGAATACTTTTAAAAATACATTTTTAAATTACAATGGAAACCCACTTTTCTTTAAACATTATAAATCAATAATAATTATGTAAACAAAATATCATCTGTTTTTAAATGTAATATTAAAAACAGTCTTGTAGAATTAATCTTCAACACTCCCCCGCAATTCTACGATTCAAATGAAACAAATTCAATCAAAATAATTTCACCATTTATAAAAGTCCCAGTTCATTTCTAAACCTATTAAATTTTTCAACTGGAAGTCCTTTTGTGAATAAGTCACCAACTTTATTTTCGGTTGCAATGTATTTTATTTCAATAGTCTTCTTTGCAACTAATTCCTTGATATAGTGGAATCTTACATCTATGTGTTTCGACCTCTTCGTTTCCAGAGTTTTAGCCATCTTGATACATGACTGGTTATCTTCATGGATCAACACTGGAGAAACGTAACGACCTAGAATTTCTGTCATCAAGCGGGAGGGGAAGACAGATTCAGTAGCACATGTTGCAAGAGCGATGTACTCTGCTTCACATGTAGACAGAGCAACAACAGGTTGTTTCTTTGTTTTCCATGCAACGGTATTACCGAAAACCATGAATATATAACCACTAATACTTTTCCTATCTTCTAAATCGTTGGCAAAATCAGAGTCACAGTGGCATTCTATTTCTCTTCCTGTTAAGTTTCTTTTGGTGTACATGAGAGATAAATTCTTTGTACCAATTAAATATCTCACAATACTTTTTAAGTGTTTCCAGTGTGTAATATCATAACAATTTTGTAAAGTACTAAAGTATGTTACCGAAAAACATAAGTCAGGTCTAGTTCCCAGCATAAGGTATATTAAGCTTCCTAGAAGTTGTTTGAATGGCAAACTCTGACAACATTCGTTACTTTTTGATAACTGAAGTTTTGGTATTATGGGCAAAGATACAGGTTTTGCATCTTCCATTCCGAATTTTTGTATTATTTTATCAATTAACTTTGTTTGTTTAAGTTTAAGACCCTCATCGCATTTTTCAATAGAAATACCCAGGAACTCCAGATGATTTTCGTTAGTTAAATCTTTCATTTCAAAATTGGAGATCAGCTTAGATTTTACATCAAACAAATCTTTCTTTTCTTTAGCAAGAATAATCATATCATCAACATATATTACAATAAAAACACTGTCAGTGAAATAAAAACATGGATCCGAAGTAGATCTCTTAAAACCAATTTCAACTAGGAAATCATTCAATCGAGTATACCAACATTTAGGAGCTTCCTTCAAACCATACAAAGATTTGTTAAGTTTACAAACAACTCCATCTTTAGTTTCTACTCCTTTAGGTGGTTTCATCTATACTGGACTACTTAATGTACCGTTCAAAAAAGCACATTTAACATCTAACTGACAAAATAATAAACTATTTACAACCAAAATTGATAGTAAAGTTCTTATAGTTACCATTCGTGCGACAGGTGCAAAGATTTCTTCACATGACTTCTCCCCCTGAAGAAATCCACGAGCAACTAACCTGGCCTTCTTTATTTTCACCCCATTAACTGATTTTTCTCTGAAAATCCACCGAGAATCAATCACCTTTTCATTTTTCGGAGTTTCTACCAGTTCCCAAGTTTCAAGTTTATGAGGACATCTTAGTTCCTCATTAACTGCATCTCTCCAGCCATCATCCTGGATTGCTTCCTCATAGGATTTCGGACCATCATGCAGAAGTTCATCAGCTAAAAGAGCAGCCGAAAAATTCACATCATAATCATTCAGCCATGATGGAAGTTTCTTCTCTCTCTGCGACCGTCTCAGATTATTTTCTTCATCTTGCGGTGCTATGATATTTTCGCCACCGATTGGTTCTTGCTCAATCTGCTCATCTTCAACATCCAAGTTTTGTTGGTTATCAAGAACTCTAACCACTTCAGAAGTTGTTTCCTCAGGGTTTTCGAATTGAATTGACACACTTAACTGCTGAGTTGCTTGGCTGTAATCCTCAGCAAAGTACAAGTCATTTTCAAAGAACTTTACATGTTTAGCAATAATTACCTGGATCCCATAATCGATATCCATTACTTGCGTAACCAATCATAACCATCTTTGAGCTTCGATCATCGAGCTTCTTTCGAAGATCTTTATCAACATGACAATATGCCACACACCCAAAAAGCTTAATTTTTGAGAGATCGGGTTTATAACCATACCAAATTTCTGCAGGTGTAACATTGTTTTCCAAAGCTGTAGTCGGTCTGCGATTAATTAGATAAACAGCAGATAGTACTGCTTCACCCCAAAAATCACTTGACATTTTAGAATCAAATAAAAGACAACGCATACAATCACAAATGGTTCTATTCAAGCGTTCACTGCAACCATTCTGTTGTGGATTACGCGGTACGGTATACTCCAGAGCTATACCTTTTTCTCGACAAAAAGCTTGAAAATCTTTTGATGTGTACTCTCCCCCGTTATCACACCTAAGACGAGCAATTTTGTTCCCAATGTGAGCACTAACTGCTGCTTCATACACCTTAAACTTTTCTAGCACCTCATCCTTAGTTTTCATTAGATAAACTTGGGTGAAATGAGAGTAGTGATCCAAAAATGATACATAGTACCTCATACCGTTATGTGTTTGATTTTCAAATGGACCGCAAACATCACTAGAAACTACCTCGAGAATCCTTTTTGGTTTCCTTTCTACTGGTAAAGGAGAAAAGGGATTTCGAGTTTGTTTCCCCCTAAGACATACATCACAACGTTGATTACATGGATAAGCTGACGAATGTCCCATTCGTCTGTGCATTAGAAGTTTATTGTCAGTACCATCAATCTTTATACTATGCGCTTGTGATTCATAAGGCAAACCTAGTTCAACCATGTACAAATTACCGTTTATTTGACCCTTTAAAAGTACAGCCCCATCTGGTTTCTCAATAAAAACATGTTCATTTGAAACACAATATTATGACCCTTTTGTTCAATTTTACGAACCGACAATAAATTTCGTGTGAGGTTTTGACATTCGATTACGTTCTCAATGGTTACAAAATTTCCATTTGGAAGAATCAACCGTAAACTATCACATCTTGTTGCCTTCAGAGTTTGTCCATGTTTGCCTACTTGAATGTCAAAGTTAACATTTTCAACATTTTCAAGAAAAACGCCAGTTTTAGTGTCAACAAGGTGTTGTGTTGAGCCAGAATCTACTACAAATGTCACTACTTGTTTACTGCTAGTGAGAACTACTTCATTCTCAGTCACAAAACACGCATCATTATTTGCCATATGCGACTTGAAAGGTTTACGCTTTAACTTAGGACAATCTGCTTTACGATGTCCTTTTTCATTACATTCATAACATCGAAATTTAAATGGCTGGTCTCTATCTTTAACTTCCCTAACCGAAAATTTGGATTTCTTAAAGAACTTTTGCTTCTTTTGTCCCACAAAAACAGCAGAATCAGGTACCACCGTACTTGATTCCCCTCGAATGCGTACTTCTTCACATAATAACTGATTTTTCAGAAAATCTAAAGTAATCGTTTCAGGATTTTTGTGAAATAAAATGTCTACTGTACGAGTTACTGCTTGAAATCGAGAGGGCATCGAAGATAAAAGTGTGGTTATTATTTCCTGATCATTCATTGTACCTCCGGCAGACTTTAGATCATTGACCAAAGATTCAAATTTAGTAAAGTACGATAGTAGGGAAGACTCAACATTGAACTTCAGGTTTCCAAGTTCCTGTTTTATCCTTCCTTGTTCTCCAATCCCGGTCGTTCCGTAAGTCCTTTTTAAAAGATCCATCATACTTTTTGCCGTCCTCTGAGTCCTGACTGTAGACATGATGTCATCCGTGATGTGCTGAACTATCAGGCTCCTTGCCTTGATGTCTTGTTCCATGAAGGTCGACCGTAACCCTTCTTCTTCAGGAATATCATCGGTTACTGCATTCAGTACTTTATTTTGTTCTAATATCAATTCCAACCTGTATAGCCAATTACTAAAATTGCGCCCATCAAAAGGTTTCAGAACAAATATTTGAGTTCCCATAGCCATTTTCCTTATTTCCACCAAGTCAACCTTATTCCCAATTAACAGTTACCCATAACTAGTAGAGCAAATAGTTGCTCTAGGCCGTATTATAGCGAGACAAAAAGACCTTTAAATGTTAGAATCAAAGAACACAAAGATAACACGAGGAAGGGCTTAATGGATAAATCAAAAATTGCTCAACACTGCTGGTCTAAAAATCACCAGATGAATTTTGACGAAGCAAAAATGGTACACCGCGAACCTCATTTTTTCAAAAGAAAACTAATTGAAGCTTCATACGTAAAACTAGCAGACCAACCAATCAGTCAATCTTCACTTGAAATAAGGCCAGTATGGCTACCAATATTAAACAAAGAATTGAAATACAGGGAAAATAAAGTGTCAGCAAATAGGGTAATTACTAACAATTCTGTTCAAAATTCTCATAACATGTTAACCCGTAGCAAGGCCAAGGGGCAAAATCAGGTTAAAAAAATTAACTAAAAAACACAAACAGACACACGGAATTTGCATATCACATGTCTCTGTTTCAGGTTTTCGCCACCGGTAGCGCGCCGTGATTTGGTTGGCTGTGGGCGCCGCCATTTCCGTTGCCGCCGCCATTTGCTTTCCTCCCACCAGTCTCAGCTCAGCTCTGATTGGGTGTGGACGTGCTCTCTCCTGTCTGGTGATTCTTGATACTTGTGATTCCTGTGTTATTTTGTGTATTGTTTTCTTTTCAGCTTATTGTTTTTGTGACTGCTTTTACAGTTCTTTGTTTTAGCTGTGTTTTTGTCCAGGTTTTCCTGGCTATGTGTTACTAATCTTGTTATGTTCTAGGTTTTCTTCCACCTGAAGACGGGATCAGATTCCAGATCCCGAAACGTCGTGAAACTTGTTTTTTACTAATCAGTGATGGCAAATGTCCGCAAAAATCCTAATCAAAATATAGTAATAAGTTAGTTGATAAGGAAAATGATTTTGTAAATAGGACTAGTAACAACATAAATGATGTTTTTTTAGAATGCAAACTTCACTTCTGTGAATGGAAACTTTGAGACTGATAGTACATTAAGCAATAGTATTTATATTTTACATTTTAACATACTGGGATTTTCAAATAACTATGTTGATTTACAATTATTCCTTGAGAATCATGCAAAAAAAGTAAATATTATTTATCTTAATGAACATTGGTTAGATTCTAGAAATATTGACATGCTGAATAAATTAGACAATTTTGTAACTGCAGATTATTTTTGAAGAGTAGATCAGTTTAGGGGAGGTTCATTCATTTTGATAAATAAAAACGTAAATTTAAAAATAAGATTTGACCTAAAATTTTTAAATGAACCTAATTATTTTGAAGGTTCTTTTATAGAGGTAAAAGAATGGAACTCAATTTTTGCATCTATATACAGAATACCTGGGGATGAAATAGACAAAATATTTCTAGAAAAATTTGAAATTTTACTGGACAAATTGGCTATGGAATCAAGATCAAAGAATATTTTCATTTCCTCTGATACCATATTGACCTGTTAAAACAGAAAACAAACACTTATAATTTTTTAGAAATTTGTAAATGCTTTGGGTTTACTCCTAATGTTTTTGTTCCTACTCCAATAACTAGAATTTCAAGTACATGTATAGATAACGTTATTTCTAATATCAGAGCAAAAAATACAAGTAACATTGTTTTAGATCTTGAGGTTTCAGACCATAAGATTTTACTTTTATCCTTTGAGAAAATACCATTGCCTTCTCCAATAAATAAAGTAAAAAATAAAAAATTAGTAAGAAAGTGTACTGAAAATAACTTAAACAATTTTGAAATAGCTTTGCACAATTCAGACTGGGGTTTTAGTGACACTTCTACTGTTGAAGATGACTATAACAATTTCCTTTCTGTTTCTATCAACTCATTTAATGAGGCCTTCCCGAAAACTGTTAAAACCGGAAAAAAATATGACCTGTAAAAAAAACTGGATTACTCAGGGAATTAGGATCTCATCGGAGAGAGAAAGATCCCACTTTTTGTTATCAAAAAAATATTTAAAATAATTTTAAATCCAATTTGTTTCCTGGTAAACCAGTCACTTGAGCAAGGGATATTTCCAGAAAAACTCAGATTCGCTGAGGTAAAACCTTTGTTTAAGAAAGGGGACATCAACAACCCTTCTGATTATCGCCCCATTGCGTTATTACCTTCTTTTTCAAAAATATTTGAAAAAATTGTCAATATTCAACTTAGTCAATACTTAGAAAACAATAATCTATTAAATCCATTACAATTCGGCTTTAGGTCAAATTTCAGTACACAAAAAGCAATTTCTAACATGATTGACAATATTGAGGGGGCCTTGGATGGAGCACAACAGACAGTGGGGGTGCTGTGTGATCTATCCAAGGCTTTTGACTGTGTCAATCAGGACATTCTCATTGAAAAATTAGGCAGACACGGTATTAAAAACAATGAACTAAAATGGTTTATTTCATATTTAAAAAATCGTAAACAAAGAATCATTATAAACAAATTTTAAATCATATTGGAGTGATTTAAAAGCCACACATGGAGTACCTCAAGAATCCATTTTGGGCCCTTGTTTATTTATTATTTATGTAAATGACATTTTTGTAACATCACTAATATAAAAACTTTTCAATATGCTGATGACACTGCACTTATTTGTAAAGAAGCCAAAGATAAACCTGTACAATTAATTATCACTAAGGAACTTAAGTTGCTTGAGGACTGGTTTGCTGTAAATGGGCTTTCAACGAATGTGCCAAAGGTCACAACTAATACAATTCTCACCTTCCAATTCATGTACCGATATTACAATATACAGAAACTCAACCATTATTTGCACTAAAAATTCAGTAGATTATCTGGGAATAAAAATTGATTGAAACCTTAATTGGCTTTCTCAAATCGAAAATGTTTCCAAAAGATTAGTTTCAGCTACTTTTGTTCTTCGAGTAATTAGAGATACTCCAAATTTTGATAAACAAATCATTACATATCATGCTTATTTTTCCTCAATCATGAACTACGGTTTGATTGTCTAGGGATCATCTGGCCATGATAAAAAAATATTCATCCTCCATAAAAAGGCCATCAGGATAATGGCCAAAGCACCAAAAACACCACACTGTAATGAGTTTTTTATCACTTTTAAAATACAGTTCATATATTTATCAACTTGCTCTCATGGTAAAAAGTGACTTTGGCACATTTATGGAGCACCAGCATAATCACAATCATGACACTAGATTTAAAAATCAAATCAAACCAGTCAAACACAGGCTACAACTATTTCATTTATCCCCCCACAGTATATGGGACCAAAAATTTTCAATAAACTACCTTCCTCTATCAAAAACATTGGCTCTTTAGCTAAATTTAAAAAAGATTTTAAAAACTGGCTGTTGGAGAGGGCATTTAACTCTATTGACGAGTATTTTTCAGATAAAATATAGGAGTGTATTTTTGTTTATATTTGTTTTGTATATTTTAGGTTAAGATTTTATTTATATGTATGGACAAATCACCTGTCAATAATCTTGATGTTATGTGATGATAATAAATAAATAAATAAATAAATTTATCCATTTGGACTATTTGTTACTGTTTTTGACTGTTTCATTTTGCAGGATTCCCGCTCAAACTGAATATTAAAATTCACGGCTCTTTCACGGTTTTTAAGGTCCGAAAATTATGAAATTTACGGTCTGAATATAGGAAAACATTTTAACGCCCGCACAGTTAGATACATTGGATACATTAGTTGAAATGGCGACCTACCCAGGTAGGTATTTTAAGCCAAGTATGAATGACAGATGAGTGAAGGATGATTGTGGCGCGATCTTGTAGTCTTGTTACTGACTAAGGCCGACATATTCCTTAGACAGGACTGTTAATTAATAGCCCAACAGCCAATGGCAACTAAGGGACCTACATTTTTACGTGGGATCCGAACCACGATTTCGCCTCGGTTAACAATTTACGAACTGGTCTAATTATGAGGATGGTCCCATGAACGAGTACTCAATAGTGCGGACGTTAATCCCCACTAAGGAACACCGCGTCCACAAGCCATCGCTCATAACTATCCACAGTTCGTGACCTCCAAGTAGCTGGATTACAGGACACGCCACCGTCCCAGTTTCACAGAGATTAACAGGGTGGGGGGGGGGGGGTAGCGAGGGAAAACTCGGCAGACGCATAGTGCCGAACGGAGAAGTAATTTCTGTACCAATATAATTAAACTGTGTAATATTTTAGGTAAAACAAACTATACTTTACGGAAAAATAATTTTAAATACAATTCAATTAAATAAATTACCACTATTTCACAAAATACGATGTGATACTAACATTACTGATTCATTAAGGAAACAGAAAACATTGTACTGGCGATTGCAGAACACGCACGCAACTTAAATATTTTTTAAATTTTTAACGCCATCCTCTCTTCCTTTCTTTCTTTCTTCCTTCCTGCCTTTCTGCTTTCTATCCGCCCACACAATGCGCAGAGTCCAGTGTGCACTGTCGCACTGTATGTTGCCATGACAACCGTGTGTCGTCATAGCAACGAGCCAATCACGCACTGCGTTTTAAGACAACAAACAGCCGTGTAATGAAAGACAATATGATAGTCTGTGCTTGCGTATGTTGCCAACCTTTCGATAAATATTCGATAGTTCATTTATTGCGTCTTGACCGAGTTGAAGTTCGTGATTATCAACTCTCTAATCATCGAAAACTCAAAATATGATCTATATAACACATATTGAAATAATGTTGTGTTTGTTTAAAAATTAATTGCAAGTTATTAAATACACTTCAATTCATTTTTTTGTAAAATAGTTTTTTGCGAAAGTTGAAAGTAAAAACGTGTTTTAAAATACGTTGCCAGTTTTGGAAACCGGTTAGCCGCGCCGCCTGGTATTAATACGCCTCTGGATAATAGTTGTTCTACTGTCCGTAAATGTTACTTAATGGCACAACTTTGGTCGCCTGCAGGCATGTTTTCCAGCGGCCGAAGTTAGGGCCTTGTTGTTGTCATTCAAACAGTGCAATGGGTAGTGAGTGATAAGTACAGGTCTGCGGGTACCCGACAATTTGGGTAGCTTCGGGTAATTACGTGAACCCGAGTGGTCGGGCGGGTTCGACACGACTCAGGCTTAATTCGGCGGGTTTTTATTACACGTCGGGTCGGGCGGGTACCTACTACCCGAAAGAAATCGGGTTGACGATACCCGTCACACTACCCGAAAGAAACCCGAAACTTTAAAAATGATCAACAATAAATAGGCCTAATTCGCGCCAAGCTTCTGACTTACAGCGTCCTTGCAATATTATAACGAGACGAACAAGGATGGTTGCGATCGCGATGTCAAACTTCGAAGTGATCTCCACTATACGTCTCAGTCAGACAACCAGCCGTCCCCTTGCCGACTCAAAATTATCGTACGCTTACTGCTTAGCCTAATATCGTATCCTCGTATAACAACTTAAAGGACTGTTGCTCCTTTTGACGCAATGAAATAGTCGTACAAACACTAAACAGCTTTGAATAAGGTTGAATTTCTAGCCGAGCTTATGATACGAGAAGTCTTATCGAGAAGATAATTTTTGTGATCTATTTTTGGACACGTTAAACCGGAAGAGCGTGTCCTTCCCACGAAAAACGTACACAAACAATAATCCTGAGTGATAAGGAAAGGGCGTTGACAGGTGAAAAAATATTATCTCCAATTAGATGGAATTCGGAGTTTCTGCTATATTTAGTTGACCTTGGAGAACGACAAAATATACACCAGTCTATTGTTTGATCATAGAATTTCTCTTGATCGGCAAGAAATAAAAATTTCATTTTTGTCTCAATCGATTTATAAAAATTAGACAAAAAATATTAGCCGTCATATGTTGTTGTAGGACAAGTCGTTTGGATTTTCGCATATAAAAACCAAAATACGCAACAAATACGTTCGTTCTGGCGTCATTTTTAAAGAGTTTATTTATTGTCACAAACATCTTGAACGATGATACAACAAACAGAAAATGATTAGAAACAAGCAGCGGAGACATCGATGCATTAATAAATAGGTAGTTGAAAACCGATGAATCGTACAATAGAATGAATGTAAAGAATAAGAAAACAAATTAAGAAATTCACGTATTTATTTGCCGCGCAAACGTAAACCAATGAACGTGCGTCTTCAGCTATCTTGTCGTCGAAGTGACGAATAAGTTAATTATAAATTATTGAGACCGTGTTTTAGTTTTAAGTTTTTTAATTCATTTACACCAGTTTTCACTACATTTCATAACAAAAAATAATAAAATAATTTCTTAGCAACCAATAAATCCAACCATCAGCTGTTGTGTTATATACAGTTTACTAGAACATCTTGCCTTTGGCAACACTCCCGCAGGAAACAAGCTGTACCAATGGGTTAAATTCTTCTTAGTTTGTTTCATTTACTTCCATCGGATATAGTAAATTGATCGGCCTTGAAATGCAGTTACCATTTCCTAGTTTTACTTTTGCGGTTCTTACGTTTCCATCATTACTTTTTACTAAGTCATATATTTTTCCCAGTCTCCACATTCCCCTGGGAAAGTCACCACTGACATGCACTATGTCTCCAACGGAAGGAAACCTTTTTGCTAAGATTTTACTTTGTTTTATGTTGGTTTGAGTTCTTTCTCTCAAACTTAGGAGGTAGTTATCCTTCCACATTTTCCAAAAGTTACTCAAAGTATTGTTTCCTTTTCTCCACATATCTAGAAGACGTATCTTGGTTCCACGTATCGTTTGAGGAATGGAGACTAAGTTTTGGTCTTCTGCGTAGGAATTACTATTCATGAAACCATTCATCCCATGGAAGTTGAGAAAGTGACCGGGAGTTATGATGTTGTCATTCAAGCTGTCATCGTTAGAGGAAACGTACACTAAGGGCCGAGAGTTAATTACTGCTTCAATCTCAACCATGACTGTATCAAGTTGAGATTTAGTCAAAGTTAGTGTACCAAGACTTTTCCTGAGGCATCTCTTGACGAGAGATATTAATCTCTCATAAAACCCACCCATCCAGGGAGCAAGTTCTGGGATGAAAGTAAACTTTATGTTGTTTTCTTTTGTATAGCATAACACTTCGCTTGTTTCATGAGGATTAAGTTTAACATTTCCCAAAAATGAAGCTGTTGTTTTGAATTGAGTGGCATTGTCAAGGTAAATTTTCATCGGTTTACCTCTTCTTCCAATAAATCTTCTAAGGCATAGTAAAAATTTTTCTTAAGTCAAGTCGTTGACAACCTCCAAGTGAACAGCTCTTGTGACCAGACACGTAAATATGCAACCATACACTTTTGAAATTAGTTTTTTGGAGCCCTGAAACGATTTTACGTAGAGAGGTCCCAAGTAGTCTAATCCAGTATTTTGAAAGGGTACGCTTTCCGTAATTCGTTCCGCAGGTAGAGGAGGCATTTGAGGTAGTCTATAAGGATCACCCTCATACTTCCTACAGGCCAAACACTTTTGTATAACTTTATACACTTCTGATCTTCCATGGATTATCCAGTAAATTTTTCGCAGTTCTGATAGGGTGTGTTGGACTCCTACATGATAAAGTTTGCAGTGACACTCTTGTATAACCAGGTGAGTAAAGGCATTATTTTTTGGTAGAAGTGTCGGGAATTTACAATTTTCATCGATGTCTGCATTTGACATCAGCTGTTTAGAATTTGAACACCAACACCTGAGATTCATATCAATATCAGAGAATAAAGTTGAGGCTGTTTTAAAGAGTAACGTTGCTTCTTCTTCTGTGTCACAACCCGTAACCATATTGTCGACATAAAAAGACGATTTCAGCTTAGCAGTAAGATTATCACATTCAGAATGTGATAAGTGTTGCATAATCGTAGCACTAAGTAGAAATGGACTAGATATTACCCCGAATGGGACCCTACAAAAACCTATAAATCTCAATGTCATCTTTAGTAGCTGCTGAAAATGGATCTTTCAGCCACAAAAATCTAGTTACATCCCTACCTGGGTTTTGTAAACTTATTTGTAGGAACGCCTTCTCTATATCCGCTGTGAGTCCGACAGCATTAATTCGAAACCTAAGTAACAAGCTGCACAAGTTTTCCAAAATGACTGGTCCACGGTAGAGACAGTCGTTTAGACTATTATTACTCATCCTAGTTTTGGCTGAAGCATCGTACACTATTCTTAGTTTGGTGGAGTTGTTTGTTACATTTATTACTGGATGATGAGGTATGTAGTGAATAACGTTCTCTAAATGTTTGCTGGTACAGTCACGTACACGTTCAATGATGCCAGCGTCAAGTTGGTTTTGAATTACCATGTCATACTCGTTGAGAAGATTCGGTTTACTCGAAAGCCTATCTGTCAACGATTTCAAGCGTCCAAGAGATAGATTGTAGTTATTCGGCAGATTTGGTGGATACTCTTTCCAAGGCCATGAAACAGAATATCTCCCGTTTTCAAACTTGACTGATTCGTTAAACTTACCAAGTGCAATATCGTCATCTTTAACGTATGGATCTGGATCATCACGAATACCAATAGTTTCCAAACGCCATAGGTTTTTAATGTCATCATGTTCACAAATATTTGTGTCAGGCATTAAAAAGTTTGATGACCTTGGAAATAAGTTTGTTGGTTTCAGTAAAGTTAAAAATGATGATTCATACAGTGGTAACTGAAGGCTATTTGTACTATTTCTACCACTGATAATCCATCCCAGTTTTGTATCAACTAGGTACAAACCTGGTGAAATTTTCATCGTGTCACCTGTCACGATATCGAAATAATAATCGTTCCCGATTAACAGGTCGATTTCAGTAGAAATCAATTGTCCGTCAGCTAATTTTAAGTTTGGAAAACATGATTAATTCATCAATATTTATTGTGTGTGAAGAAGGTACCTTTCCAGTGATATGAGGGACCACGTTTGCTTCGATCTTTAATCGATCATTGTCAGCCAATAGTAAATCAACACTTACCATTTTAGTTTCAATCGTTTTAGACTCATGGTTCCCAAAAGTAAAGAGAGAAAGTATTTGTGTACCTTTTCCCTTTAAACCTAATTTTGAGGCAATCCCTTTGGATATATATGATCTTTGACTCCCAGTATCCAGAAGAACCCCACAACTTATTTCTTGGTTAGATTCTATATTTCGTAATCTAATTATTGCAGTTTGTAAAACAACATTCTCAGATAGTGAAACCAACGCAGTTTCTTCATTCAATTGTTTAGAGTGAGAGTTAACCTGTTCAGATGAATTAGAGGAGATAGTTTTGTACTTGGGAAACGATTTATTAAGAGTGATTGATTGGTTATCCCCCCTTTTGGAATAAGTTGATGTATTAGATAGTTGATCTGAAGGAAACTGTTTGTTACATAAACTCCTATGGTGGTTACCCCGTTGTTTGCAGTAAACACACAATTTATCTGATTTACAATCTTTAACCGTGTGACCTTTTTTTAAACATACAAAACACATACCTTTGATTGTGTTCTTCCGTTCATCGGTTGTCCTGTATTTTGGGCATTGGTCATTCCAATGGCCGCCCTTACAGAAAATGCAAGTAGGTGTCTTACTCTCATACGATGGTAGAACTTGCGTTGTAGAAGGGTTGACTCTTTTGGAAGGTTGTAGTAGATCATCCTGGATTTGGCTTGAAAATGTTTGGGTAAAGGATTTTGACGTACTTATGCCTAGTAAGACTTTTCCCTAGCCTGGATTATATTCTTAACTATTTGACATAAAGTAACAACATCGAGAGTGTTATTAACATTTTGTTCTTCTACCTTGATAACTACTTCTAGAGGAAGCTTTCTCATTACAAGCGAGAAGAAAAAATTTGACGTTATATCTTCTCCCAAACTTTGTAAACATCTGATATGTTTTTCAATGGTATAAAACAAAATTCTTAGTTTGTTAGTCTCATTACTCTTTACGGGTGTTAAATCCATTAAAGCTTTATAGTGTGAATTAATAATGATTTGGTTATTCGCAAACTTATCCTTTAATATAGATATAGTAATTTCATAGTTCTCTGAGGTCAGAGAAAGACCTGCTACACAAAGTTTAGCTTCATTCAGTAACTGTGCATTGAGATAATTAAATTTGTCAACTTTGGAAAGAGATTGGTTATTATGGACTGCTGCCTCAAACGAGTCCCAAAACTCTTGCCATCTAAGGACATCTCCCCCAAATGAAGGAAGAGTTAGTTTAGGTAATTTGATTGAAGTATAATTACCTGAGTTTGGTTGAACAGCGAAAGTTGAGTTACCTGACGTTGATTGTAAAAGAAGAGGACTAGTTCTGTCAGTTCCCAGTTGATTTTTATGAGAGTCAGTTTTAGGGTTAGCATTAGTTTCTTTTTCTAAAAATGTAATGCTGACTGAGTTTTTCACGTGTTTCTTCGTAATCCAACATCAGCGTCATGAAGTCCTCAGTTAATCGATCATTTTCCTCTCTTTCTTCCTCTGATAGGTCTTCTAAAGCTTCAATGGCATTTCCTATATCTTCTACTCGTTTTCCATAGGTAATGAGTACTTGGAGAGTTGTCGTGAGTTTTTTAAGTGAAGTTGTAGTGTCATCTATCAACTGTATGGCTTCGGCAATTGTTTTTAGCCTCTTGCTAGTTTCCATATAATTGTTTCTAAATCGTCTTGTAGTCATCTTGTAGTGATTTACCTTTTATTTTAGGTGTTTAAGTTTAACGACGCTCTGCTACCATGTCGTCGAAGTGACGAATAAGTTAATTATAAATTATTGAGACCATGTTTTAGTTTTAAGTTTTTTAATTCATTTACACCAGTTTTCACTACATTTCATAACAAAAAATAATAAAATAATTTCTTAGCAACCAATAAATCCAACCATCAGCTGTTGTGTTATATACAGTTTACTAGAACATCTTGCCTTTGGCAACATATCTAGTCTTCTCTCTCTTCACCTTTCCATCCTTCCCTCCCCCCTCCAAGGCAACCGATCGCCTTCCGCCATTACCTCCCCAGTCACCACCCCTCCTTCTCCAGCCACAGTGGAATCTCAATCTCAGTTTAGCAGGCCCTACCGTCTCCCTGTACGTACAATCTACGTCTACGTCTTAAAGTACACAATTGCTGTCTTCGTCTTGAGACTGTGAATCATTTTAATGTGTCTAATAAAAATATACAAATATTTCTCTATAATTTAATTAAAATATTGGCTATTTTAAAATTGGCTGATTTTAAAGGTCTGATGACAAAATTCACGGCTCTTTCCAGGTTTTTTCATGGTTTGCCAAATTCACGGCTTATTCACGGTTTTTACAGTTTCACCGTTGAGTGGGAACCCTGTTTTGGCAGTTACTCGAGAAAAAAAATATTCTGACTGAGTAAATTGTCACGCGCTTTTTGATGCGTTCGTCAGGTTTGCGTCCCTGATGGCCTAGTCGGGCTGGATTACTCCGGGGGTAATCCCTGCCCTTTCAGAGGAATATATCACTTTCCTGGCTCAGGTGGGATATTTTGCCTCTCGGCTATTCAATCTTGCCTCATCATTGCCAGGAAGTGAGAGAACCAAAGAAATTAGGGAGAGGGAATTTGGTAAATTCGTTGTGGCGTAATTGTGAGGAATTCCTGTTTTTCCCTAGATCCGTGTGCCACTGATGGAGCGGACAGAGCTAAGCGTCGTGACGGTCAATTGTACACCAAAGGTTAGACGGATAGCCAAGTTTAAAGTTTCGACAAGAAGAAATGATAGATATAGCAGCGGAAGAAATTTTCTGACTCTAATGCAAGAGCGCTTAAGGACAAAGTAAGAATGTCACACAGGAAATACTCACAGAATATCAGAAGACTTAATTCCAGATTTTCCGGAATAAATTAAAGCTATCTTAATTCCGGTGTGCCCGAATTAACAGCGAAAGAAGGAGAGAAACTATTTTCTTTTGAACGGCTAGCAGCATAGGCTAACCGCCGACACCAAAGGAAAGAAAAACAAGAACTTAGGTTAACTTATTTCCAGATTTCCTGGAATAATAGCGAAAGAAGTGAAGAGGGCAGTTTCCTGAGAAGGCTAGCAGTAGGTACTATTAGCCCATACCAACAGTAAAGCAACCAAGAACTTAGGCTAACTTAACATTAACTTATTTCCAGATTTCCCTGAATAATAGGGAAATAAGAAAGTTATTTTCCGTATGACAGCTAGCAATAAAAGCTAACGCCTACCCCAATCACACAAACACAGTGCACTCAGATTACTTAACACTAAGGTAAAGATCAGAAACCAAACGAATTATGAAAGGAAAAGGAAAATGGGGTGAAAATGCCTATTCCCAATGCCGTTACTGGTGAGATAATTCCGGATTGACAAAATGTTCATAGTCCAAGCCGAAACTGGTATTACTAAAATAAAATTACTCAGTTAATCGGTTTACAGAATTTACTATCCAATAGTCCACAATTATTTTCTTGTTACAAGCTTTATTCCGATCGTTCGGTGGGTCCTGGTAATTCATTATCAAAGTCCATACCCCATGGACTTAGCAAAATACGTTATTAGCAGTACTAACAAGAGCATGCTTTGGATACTCATGTTACCAGGATTTGAAGCCCCTTTGTTAGTTTTTATGTTAGTAAAGCAGCATACATTTATAGCATTAGTTCTACCACCCCAAATAAGTATTAGCAGCCTTTTGACAGCTAAATAACATACCCCTACAGCAGCCCTGGTTAGTACATAACAAACTATTACACTACGATTATTCTACACAAGGCTAAAAAACAAGGTTAATAAATCACTAACGGTTCAAACAAAAGAAATAAATAAAATGTTCAGCTTCAAATGAAACAGTGGAGCAAACATTATCTACTATTTCCAGATTGAAATCAGTTTTAATTCAGCTCAACATACGAATTCAGAAAACAACAACTCAAATATTCTACTTCAATTTACTAAAGATTACTTCTTTGCATTAAACCCATCGATATTAATCAGACCTGGATAAGTAACTGGCCATAAGGCCAATGCATCGCCGGTCGAGCGCACGCAGCTACGTAGTGCGGGTTGCCGTGAAGGCGCTAGCATGGCAAAAGAGTTCCGCAGTATGGCGCTCCCTACTCCCAAAACCTGTGTGTTTTTGAGCATGCACAAATGGATTACGCAATATTTTTAATGATTGTTGTAATATGGACCTGGTTGATTCAGGAAACTGATATAGTCACTTTCGCCAGGGGTTGATAACTTGGGGGGAAGGGTGCAAACCTGGCGGGAAGCGCTATGCGTTAAAAACCGATATAGCGACACGCGTAAAGAGGTAGAAATTCGCTTAAAACGCTGTTTTAGCGAATTTCCTTAAAGGAATAAGCTATTACAGTAGTACTCATGGTAAGACCTAAGTCCGAGACCATGTTAACTTTTCATTTTGGGGTCCCCAGAAGCAAAAAACACCATTCGTTCGAAATTATATATATATATCTATATATCTATATATATGTCTGTTGACACGATAGCAGCCGTAAATATGGTCCGATCTTAATGAAATTTGGTACAGACGTGTAAAGTGGTAATCACTCGGACGAGTTCGTGAACCAGCCCAATCGGACCACCGGAAGGGGGGGTAAAGGGGGATAAACCCCCCCAAAAATGGGGTTTTTGAGTTTTTCACATAGAAAAATAAAATTTATCAAATTTTTGTTGGCACCATTGAATTCAGCTCAAAAAAACAAACAATTTAGTATTTTGAATTACTGCTCTATGTCCATTGGTTACCGAGATATTGAAAGTGGTAAACACAGTACATTGTCTCAATGTTAACCTTATGGGATATAAGTAAAATTCTATATTTCGCTTATTTCTCAACATATCTTGATAAAACTTGGTAAATGGCTTCTTCTAGTTCAGATCTACTAAATATTGAATTAAAACCAACCAGTTTAAACATACCTGTAGCAGCAAACCTGCATACTCATTCCCCATGTTATTCTTATGGAGCTTACAAAACATGTCAAATCTCGCTATGTTGGATTGAAATATGTTGTTTTGCACTTGAAATTCGCTGAGTATGCAGGTCTGCTGCAACGGGGGTATTTTCATATTAAAGTAGGCAATAAAAGGCTATTAGTTTAGAGGTTGTATTTCTATTAGAAAAGAGTTATTAAATAAAGCATGAAAATTAAGTATTACGGTAAATGTTTGACGATATAGGTCAAGTTTGTGAGTTTTGTTTAAATACATGTAGCTTAATATCATGAAATATTATTATTGTATAAGGTACTTTGATAAATGATATTTTAAAACTGTGAAAATCTCAAAGATAAATAATTAAACAGTTCCAAGTTTCTTTAAAAGTCTGCAGTACACTTGGCGCATTATATTTTGAACCAAGGCCTACTCCAATGCCGGTTGCTCATTGAGAACGATCTGGCACAACAGTGTATTAACAAATATTTACTAGTTAAAATAAAGATATAAATTTGCAGCTGTAAAAAAATGTAAACATGTCATGCTAGTACGACTATGTATCAGCTGTGGTGTTCACTCCACTCCAACTGCTTCATGTGAAACAACGGTTCCCAAGGCTCAAGATATAATGCGCCAAGTGTGCTGTTGCAGAGAAACACGCGGGAAACTAACACGCGGGAAACTAACACGCGGGAAACTAACATAAATCACCTGACGGGCGGCAAACAGCTGACTAACCGCACTTCTGCTTCACGTTGCTATTGGCGCCTGGCGGGAAGTTGTCTTATTCTGCGTTCTGTTGTGGGCGTGTATAGTAAAAAGTTTGAAGTGATGGTTTTTAGTTGCTCTGCTTATAACTGTTCTACAAGATGGAAGAAAGGAAGCGGTATATCTTTTCACAGGTATGTTAATTAATGCTTCATTGATTAAAACTGGGATTTTAGGGATATTAAAGGTGGTTAAACAAAATTCCTCATAACTAACGTAACATGTTATAACTTATAACTTTGTTATATGTATGTCTTGTACCTAGGCTTATTGTAAATGGCGCTGACCATTGATGTATAAATAAATAAATGTTAGTCACGAAAAATATTTGCGTTTCAGAAGTGTACATTTTTACTGTTCACTTTTAGGTTCCCGGTTGACGACCCAGCACTAAATAAGAGATGGATTGATGCAACCAAAAGAAAAAATTTTAAACCAAATAGAAATACATATTTGTGCAGCAAACATTTTACATCAGATGATTTTCTTGAACCGCTGCCAAAATCAGTAAAGAAACTTCTAAAAAGAAATGTTGTTCCAACAATACTCGAGTTTCCCAGCCACCTTCAACCACCCTTGCCTAAGAAAAGGAGGGAAATCAACAGAGATAAGTCTTTGGTAAGTTAAAGCAAACTTTATACGCAAAAAGATTATGAAACTTTGCCACAGAAGGAATAAAGTACTTAAGTTTGGTAATAAACAATTGCTGTTTAGGTTACACTGAATTCGTTATCCTGTTCAGATTTGTTATCCATGAAAATTATTGTGTAATCTTCTATATCTATAAAATCCAATGTGTGTTTGTTTGCTTGCTTGTTTGTCCTTTATGCGGCTACTTAACCGTCCAGCCAATCACCATGAAACTTTGGGAAGTTGTTCTATATACCCCAGGGAAGGTTTCTGTCCTGTTCCCGTTAATCTAAAATCAACCTTAATTTTATAATCTAGTATAAAATGTTAGGAAAATAAATTTTAAATTGTAAATCTTTCCAGGATTCCCAACAACCAAATCAAAATGAAAATGATTCAGTATATACACCTCCTGATACAATAAGTACGAACAAAGTGGTTGGAGATAGTTCATGCGAAATGAAAGAAGATCCTCTTCCTGGTGTGCTCGAAACCAAACGGGTAAGGTATTAATATGGGAATAGATATTTATGTAGGCTAACAACCAATGAAATTTATCGCCTTTACCAACTGATTATCCACTTTTACTTTCTCCCCATATACCATAGTATAATAATGGGGAAAGTATTGTTTTCGTCAGATCTTTAGAATTTATTAAGAGATAAATTTATTTTATCGGTCAGACAATTTATCAGTTCCATTTATTTATCATCCGATGCATGTACTTAATTACTATGATTATGTTTTAATGATTTTTTTTAGATGGGTGGTTAAGTTACCCTTGAAAAGCCCTTCGAACACGGAAGGAGGAAGTATGTATCTGATTTCCGATACCGTTTATTAACATTTATGTAATATAAGCTAATACCAACGAGGAAAATAAAATTGAGCATTAATAATTACCAAGGAAAAGTCCATTTTAGATTATAAAACAATAAAAAATGTTTGTTTATATCAATGAATCCACTTTCGATAGTAAACATTCTAACTAAGAAGAATACAATGCATAATGATGAATTTTCGCAGGTGATAAACTATTCCGAAAACAGGTAATTACACTGTAGTGTAGTGAAAAAGTTTTTATTGTTATATTTTGTTACCGTAATTACAACTTATTGAGCACATTCTAGTGCAAACTGTTGGTTTTTAATGTGTTCGTGGAATTTTGTTGTTTTCTAAAAATACTGTTTTTTTTTCTAGACTCCATCGTCACCAACAAAAGTGTTACTTTGGCGCAAGATAAAAATCCTGCAACAACGTCTTAAAAGGAGGGAAAAGAAAATAAAAACAATGGAAGATATGATTGTACTCCTAAGGGAGAAATTGAAAGCTCCTGATAGCCTTTTGGAGGTATTAGAAGACAAATTCTCAGGTTTTCCATTGGATCTAATAGTACATAGTTTGAAAAATCAAAATGTTAGTAAGTTTAAACAAAATTATTCCGATAAAATGAAGGAATTCGCTTTAACACTATACTTTAATTCGCCAAAGGCGTACAAGTTTTTAAGGAGTAATCATTTTTCTTTAACAAACCCTTCAACACTTAGAAAATAGGTTTCCAGTTATAATTGTTCATCTGGATTTTCAAAATCTTAATTCAAAACCATATTTAAAACATGTTAATCTTTTGTTCGATGCGATGAGCATTCGCAAGCATGTTATATATGACCATAATGAAGGCAAGAACTCCGGGTACGTTAATTTAGGCAATGAGGTAAATGTTAGTGATTCTGAGACTTTGGCCTCTGAGGCTCTGGTCTTCCAAATTGTAGCCTTAAGAGGTAATTTTAAGTGTGCAGAAGGGTATTTTTTTATTGATAAGATAAAATCCTGACAAAAGGAGGAGGGTCTAAGTTTCGCAAATAAATTGTCGGACAAACATGTCTTCTATAGAAATAGAAAGATGAATGTCAAAATAGCTGCACAAACCTTAAGCTCTGGCGTCGCAGACGCACTCAACTTTTTACTAATGAAGCAACATCCAGATTTCGTAGGGTGTAAAGCAACAGTTGAGTTTATTCGAGTTATTGATCAGCTTTTTGATATTTTTAACAGTAGAGACCCTTTCGGAAAACATTTCAAAGGCCCCATTAAAAAGCAGAAGAAGTATATTGATGATTTCCTAGACAAATGTTTAACTTACTCAGGTGGGTTAACAATTGAAAATGTACCCATTCTGAACCATCCAAGGAAGACCTTTGCTCTAGGTTTCATATCTAAAATTTACTCATTGCGGATTTTGATAAGCAAATTGCTAGATGAACTGGATTTTAAATACGTATTGACGTATAAGTTTTCTCAAGACCACCTGGAGTTGTTATTTTCTTGTATAAGAGCTTGTGGTGGAAACAATATCAACCCAAATGTAAATCAATTCCAGTGGGCCTTGAGAAAACTTGTGTTTCGCAATAGTGTTCAGCCATCAGATAAAGGTAACTGTTTAAGTTTTGACGAGAGCCATCAGAGTGCAGTAATGAGCTTTGCTGAAGTATCACGTTTAGTTGAAGATCAAGAACATGAAATAGAAGATGTAGATGAAATTGATCATATGAAGTGCTTCTTGGTTGGGTCGGAAAACTCTTATTATAAAGAAAATGTATTATTCTATGTATGTGGCTTCATCATTAGAAAGATAGAAAACAAAGTTAACTGTGAGCAATGTAGGAGTCTGTTGGTTACAGATTCTTCTGATTTAAATCCATATACACATTTCACCGACTTTGTGTCAAAAGGTAAATTATCAAGAGCTTCACCGGATGTTTTTAAACTGTTAAGTTTTTTACAACCATTTAACAGCATTTTGTAAAGAGTGGAGCAGTTTAAATACCACAAAACTAATTACATTAGCGTGCAGGGAGATAAGTGGGAACGTTTATCAAAACCACTGTGCCAATACAGAGTTTGGCGATGACAGCCATGAAATAAAATTAATAAAACTAGTTGGAATCTTGTTTTGTAAAATCATGTGCCATAGCATTTCAAATAAAAAAAAACTCAAGAAGGAATGATTTCTAAGATTGGTATTCGACAAAAACTAAACAAAATTATTTTGTTCAGCAATGTTTAGGATTGAGTTTGTTTGATATTTCTTATAATTAACTTTTTAGTTCATTAAAAGATATGAACATTGAAAATAACGTTTTACTTTATTTTTCCCAACTCCCAAACCATTATTAAGAAAACTATAACCTCTTATATGCAGGGTATTCAGCTTAAGAGACACGACAAGATGTCTAAACAGAATTAGACTATAAAAAGTATAATAAAAAAATACAAACGGAAATATATTATTATAAGGAATCAAGGAAAACAAGAATAAGAAAGTAGTAGGCCTAAAGATTAAAAAAGGAACATACCAACATAAAATATGTATATACGCTATATGTATATTGTTGACCTTTGCTACACAATGGTTAAATTGTTTATGGCAATAAAAGAATTATTATTATTATTATTATTATTATTATTATTATTATTATTAAATAAATAGTTATCTGTATGCTATGAGATGCGGCGCGAAATGGCGCGGCGCGGCCTCTAACCTTCTCCAAACGCTGGGCAATTTTTTATCTATCTTCAACCTGCTTTTTCCTTTAAAGACTGGTCAAAGGATCTTCGACAATGTTTCAACTAATTAAGCAGGACAAAAATTTCCTTGTCAAAGAATAAAAAAATGTCCTCGCTTACTAACTTTTCAACGATATGAAAATGTATTCAATTCATTGTCATTTATTTAATTAACTACCATAATTAGAGCAAAATTTTTTCCAACATACAAATTGTATTGTTACTGAGCAGCACTGATAGACGTGTTCTTTGCCAAATTTGGTAATTTTTAGTTTATTGCAAGTGCCTCAAATCACAGTTTATTTGAAATGCGCGCATTAGATTATATAGTTCAGTTTGGCGCGTTGCCATGCAAACGCCTTCAAAATCAAAAACGCACTATTTTCAATCGGCTCGCCGCCCGGCCACCAGTTACTTATCCAGGTCTGATTAATATCGATGATTAAACCAAACAATTAAACTCCAATAACTGAAAAGAAACAAGTTAAAATGAATATTCTATTCCAGATCCCACACCCATAAATGAATATTCTATTCCAGATCCTACACCCAAAATCTTATTCATAATATAAATCAATCAAGAGTCTTAACTAGAAATAAAAAAGGGTGAATAAAATACTACCATGCTTCCACGGACCATGAAAATACCAAAATCGTAAATATTTCCGTCCCCGCCGGAGCGTGATTTAGAAAGAAAAAATACCGGGTACTATTGCTCTGAGATGGCCAGTAACAATATAAACTTACTTCAAAACAACCAAACGTTATTTACCGTTTGATTAAGGCCACCTTCCACGGCCTTAATCAAAAAAATAAAAATGACAACAAAACAGAACAGTAATTCAACACTGGAATAGATGTAAGAGTTAATTATTTCGCCAATCCCGCGGCTCCTGAGAGTAATGAAACCAAGTAAACTTCTCTTTAATGCTACCAGCTTAGTAGCAACTGACGTTAAAATAAAATAAGTATCAAGTTAAAGAACTACAATCTTTAGAGATAAATCAATAAATTCAAAGAATTTATTGCAAGTCCTAAGATTCTACATTTCGTTATTAATCCACTAAAAATTCATTACTACCGTCCGTAATGAATACAATGGTTGAATGAATACAATTTTACGATTTAGTAAGTGAACAAGAGTGACAAAAAATAAGCAAAACTTAAATTGGTGCGAGCGAGTCGTACGTAGGCGTCCTACGAACTACAGTGATGTGTGTTGGCGACTTCCTTGGGGCGGGGCGGTTCGTTGAGGAGCTCGCTCTTCCTGCGCCAATTCCTCGGCCGAGACTGCCTGGTCACCTCAGTCAGTACCCATCCTGCCAGACGGTGCGTTCTGCACAGGCGCAGCCGACAATGGAGCAGCCTAGCGGCGAACGTTGGTAGCTGCTTGGAACAGCTGATCCGTCAGCTTACGGCTTCTGTCAGCTGCATTGTTTACCTTTGTGGGTTTGATTTTATGAAGTAGCAGGGATGGTAAGATCTTTAAATCAAATATAAAATAACTAATTTTAAGACCCCTTACGAATTACAGAAAAGCGTGACACGTTGAGCCCAAAATATAGGTTTAGGAAATGGACAAACGTAACTGTAAATGAGATGAAAGAATTCTTTGCTTTACTCATAAATATGGGCCTAACTGTCAAAAAAATGTGAGACACTATTTGGACACAAGAGAATCACAGCAAAATCCTTTCTATGGAAAACATATGTCTGTAAACCGATTCACTTTGATAAGTACATTTTTACATATGACGTCTGCACCAGATGTTCTGTGCGATGACCCCAATTATGACCCTTGGTTGAAAATCAGGCGGTTTTTTATCATGTAAATTCGGCTTTCAAGAAGTATTTTGTACCTAACCAGCATGTCTGTACAGATGAAAGTTTGATGGGAATGAAGAACCGGTGCCCATTTATACAGTACCTACCAAAAAAAATAAACAGTACGGCATAAAAAAATTCCAGTCATGTGACAGTGAAAAGAATTATGTGTTACATACTGAATTGTATAGTGGGAAAGACTATCTGGCAGTAGAAGATGGTAATGATGAAGAATTGTTTACAGAACATGTGGTCATGGAAGTAATGGCAAACAATGGTCTACTTGATAAAAGATACCACTTGTTTACAGATAATTTTTATACAAAAATCCCTTAAGCGCATCGTTTGCCGGACAGACAGACCTTAATGACTGGAACTATAAATAAGAAGTCCAGGTTTCGTTCAAAAACTGCAAAAAAATCAGAGCTTGGTGAAAGGGAAAGTTCATATTTTAGAAAAAGGGACTTTTTATTGGTTGGTTTTCGACAGAAATTGTCATGAAAATGAGTTTTAGTAGCAACAACAGCTTATCATGCTGAGGACCAACTAGTAAGGAGCGAGAGGGGATTATTAGGTAGAAAACCCTTACTTATACACCACTACAACCAAAGCATGGGTGGTGTAGATGTGAGTGTCAAGGCTGTTTATCACCTATCAATCAATCGCCCAACTTCCAAGTACTGGAAAATGGTATTTTTCAACCTGGTTAATATTTGTACCTTCAATGCCTAAACACTTTACAAACTCAACAATGATAGGCCTAAGAGCAGGAGGGAGTTCCACATGAATGTCGTAGAAGCATTGGTGGCCAGGCCCGATTCCATAACTGGGCACAATGGGCACGTGCCCAGGGGTGCCAAGGTTTAGGGGCGGAAAGAGAGCGGAAGAAAAAATAAACGAACGACGCGGCGCGTGACGTCAACTGAGTTCGACCTCAGAACTGCTGAGAGGGCGCTTGCGCCCTTGACGCCTCGTGTAAATTTGCCCTCTCCTCCTCCCCACCACTGCCACCCGCCCCCGTGTATGTTTATTGGCATATGCACAATATTGTACTTGCATAAAAGTAATATTAAGAGAAGTAAAACCTAGACAAGTGGGGGCGTTGCCTGAGAGTTAGACCTTGGAACTGTTGCGAGGGCGCACGCGCGCCGTACGGTGCACGCTTGCTCGCGACGCTAGGCCTATTTGTTATACAATCGCCAACTGGCTAACCCGCCCTCCCCTCCTCCCACTCCCGCCCCCGCCCCCGTCCTGACATAAAATATGAATAGCACTTCAAATGCGACGATTGTGGGTGTTCACAATATGGTGACCTGGTGACAGTGACTTAACAAAAACAACAGGGATCGGCAACGCGATGCCGCGGCCGATCGCTTATTTTAAAAATAAAGTCCTTATGTTTGGGGGGGGGGGCGCACCAGTTTAATGTGCCCATAGCGCCAAGAAGGTTAAAAACGGGCCTGTTGGTGGCCTCAGGGAATGTACAACAACTTCAACCTGGATCTGGTGGTGATGGCGGTCATCGGCTTGAACATATTCCCTGCAGGCAAGATCACACCTGTGCCGTTTGTGGAAGGGCTAAAACCAGAGAGAGATCTGACTGGTGGTATCCAGGATGTAATTGTGGGGTCCATAGGGAATGTTTCCACCTCTTGGAACACAAATGGAGGGCTATGAGGGGTTCCATGAGAGTGCTGGTACCCGATGACTCTGACTCTGTGTAGAGTGCTATTTTAGTGCACAAGAAAATTTTTATTTAATTTAATATAAGAGCATAAACCTTTATATTTTTATTCTCTACAAAATTTAGAACAAAATGGCTATTTTGAATTAGTTATGAAGTGGGAAAAAGTTGAATTTGGGAGGGGGGGGGGGCAAACATTATAAATTTTTTTGTATGTTCAATTTTTTCAAGAGGATACAACAGCAAAAAATACAGGTTAGCCAACATTGAGTATCATTTTCTTGTAGTTTATTTTAATGTGAGTAAAAATATGTATAATATATTATGATTTTCTTGATAATTATATTTTTTATGAATTTTTTTTAAAACGTATGCAAAATGGCCAAAAAGCGGTGAACCATCAAGGGTAAAATAGTGAACCGCTGGAGGGTTAAAAAAAACCCCTGTATTAAGCTTTTTTAGGCTAGCTAGTTATAAATAAGCATAAAACCAGCCTTGGAATATTACTGAACAATAGTCTTTCATTTGCTAAAATTGTTGGAGTCGAAAATACTTTTTTAACGGAGTCGAAAATACTTTTTTAACATATTTAATAACTAGTGTCCAACTATCTTTGAATTTTATACTTCCTGCTGTAGTGACTATCCCTTCAAGGGTTAGCTTGATTTACATTAATTCTGTATTTGATGAATATTTCATGAATTACAATTAAATAACAGTTAAAATAGTATCCTAAAATTAAAAATAATTTGATTGATCTATGTGTTATAATTACAGTACACCTCGGATTATGCAGACGCCACATTATACAAATCCCGGATTATACAGACCGGTCCATCCGAGAAATTATAAAGTTAAAATCACAGCAAAAACGTGATTTTAGCAAGTTCAGGAGCGAAATACCCCTTCTAAAAATAAAATGCAAATGCAATACATTACTGTAAGCATTTGGAATCACAATAATTATTGAATTTGAGTATGAATAATTGAGTCACATTGCTTAAACAGTGCTGTACATAACAGCATTTTTGTGAATGTAGATTTTTGGTTTGCTTCTTGGGGCGCTAGCAGTAATCAACGAAAACGTAGCCTACGGAAATTATGCGAGTTAGTTTATTGCTGTCACTTGATGTGTTTATAGTTGTAAACTCTGTGTAAACTGATATTGGGTTTCAAAATTAGTGGTTGTAAAAAGAAAAAAGTGGTTTTGACTTTAGAACAGAAACTGAAAGCTGGCAAAAGACTTGACGTAGGAGAATCAGGAAAAAATTAGCTATGGAACTGGGTGGTGAGACAAGTATGGGAATTGACTATATGAAGAATCGAGTGGAATTAGAAAAATGGTATGCGGAACAAGCTTGAAAGAATATGTTGTATAGTCTTGATACACCGTTAGCAGCATCAATTTAGCAGGGACTAAGGAACGTGATTACTATTTAGGCGATAACAATATCGACTAAATAGCAATCAATGACCTCGGATTATTCGGATTTTTTGTCGTTCGGGTCGGTGTTCCACCACATTAATCCAGAAAATCCGAGGTATACTGTACTTATTAGTGGGGGGGGGGGGGGGGGTATAAATTAGAACGTAACTAGGGCAGAAAAACCAGTGAATGACTGCGGGGAAACCTTCATGGTCATTCACTGGAACAAGAACGGTCATGTACTAACTATGACTATACGTTTTATTCTTGTCTTATTCTGAGAATTTTATTCTTATTTATTCTTTCAGGTGAGAACCTGATTTTTCTTTTTCATTGCCAGCTGATTTTTCAATTTTTTTTTTACAGTTATTCAACCAAAAGAGACGGGTAATAAAAAAGATCAGTCATACAAGATCAGTCGGTACAAGATCAGTCATTCAATAGTGCAGTCTCAGTCATTTATTGGAGCATTGACCTAGTTGTCTTTGAATTAATATTACAATCATTATTCTCATCAAGCAACCAATTTAACTCATATTGCTTAATCCTCAAAGGATAAATGAGCTTTGTATGGTAAAATGTATAACTGTGACTATGAAGTAAGGGAGCAATGTCAAATTAACTTAAAACATTGTCCTTAACCGGTCATTCACTGGTGCACTCATCCTAAAAGGAATAAAAAATCTTATGGCCTAGACCTTCTTACTGTCAGATTGTCAGAAAGTAAGTCATTGGACAAACTTAACCTTTGGCTTTCCAGTTTATTAATGTCTTAAGTTACATTTTAATATTTTTATTTTTGTTGTCCATTTTAAATGCTCAATTTATCAACATATAAAATGAAAAAACGTGTGTCCTCCTCCTCTATACAAGAGTAAAAGAAGCCAAACAGGCGTCTGTGCAATGTCTGTGTATTAATCGTACAAATGCCGTCAACTTCCACCCAAGCCGGACACAGCTTCCATTGGATGGGCCCTTGGATGAAATATCAGTGGATCAAGCTCTCAATGGACGAAAAACGTGCTAGCCTCCCAGGCTGTTGGGTAGCAAAAAGGTCTAAACTGGCCGCCGCGCACTGAGTCTTTACATCAGATAAGTCTCTCTATGACCTTCATATGTCACTATAATATGTTAAAAGCTATGTGAGTGGGAAGAATACATCTTATAGAATGCTGACATGTAATTTATATGGTTTAAATAAAAAGAAAATGACGGGTTTTCTTTAAAATAATTGAAAATACCCGTTTCTTGATAAATTTTCAATTTCGAATTTTTGTAAGCGGATCTTGAGGTTGAAACCAGGTAAACGTTATATTTTTAGGAAGATAAAGCTCTGATAAACTAGTTTTGTGTATTCAATTACCAAAATTAAATTAAAATATATTTTATCATTACTGAAGTTGAATTTTACCCACCGCAACCTTGTTTATGAGGAAGCGCTGATAACTTTGCTTCCAGAAAAATAATTTCAAACAATAACTTCACTCTAAAAATATTTTTGCATTTTCCTAGTACGTATTGTATTTTTATTTTACTTCTCATTTTATATAAGTTTAAAATTATTATCAGCAATTGTAAATAGGAACAGAAGAAAAAACATACGAAAATAATATTAACAACACATTACTTTGTTCTAGGGGTGTGCGAGTATTTGACCGATCGAGCTTTTTGGTCGAGCTTTTCAGTATTCAGCTCGGCTCGACTTTTTTCAAAAAAGCTCGACACTCGGGCCGAGCTTTTGATAAGAGAGTTCTTATGGGAAAGATAATTATTGCGATCTATTTTTGGACATGTTAATCCGGAAGAGCGTTTCCCTCGCACGAAAAAAAAAACAAAAAATATTCTCTAGTGATAAGGAAAGGACAGTGACAGGTAACAAGAAATATTATCTCCATTTAGATGGAAATCGGAGCTATATTTAGTTGACCTTGGAGAACACGAAACACAGCATTTAAGGCTATTGTTGTATCAAGGCTTATCTTTTAAACGTATATCGTACAAGTTTCATTTTGGTCTCATTTGATTTATAAAAATAAGACAAAAAATATGAGCCGTCATTTATAGTTGTATGAGAAGTAGTTTGTATTTTTGCGTTTTGTAGTAAGAATTCCTTATCTCCTAATTAAACTCATGCTCTCTGGCATACGCACTGAGTCCAATGACAAAAAACAGGGACAGGGGCTTGGAGTAAACAACCTCCACCCCCCCCCCCTGCCCACTGATAAGGAGAGTGAGAGAGGTAGCTGTTTCTTTCTTTCTCTCTATTCCGTCCTTATTTATCTTTCTTCTTCCTAGTTTTATTAAATTGTCCATTATTTTCTTCACAAAAGTTTAGAAATGCAACTAGTTATAGGATTACAATAAATTATTGTTGTTATTTCATTCATATATTATACTCTAAAATAATAAGTTAAGCCATGAATATTATGCCACAATTGGGACTGCTATTTAATTTTTAATCATCTTTACTTTGTGAACATAAAAAAATCAGTCTTGTCATTGAATAAGTGTAATTTTTTTTACTATGATATAACCATTTCAATACCTTTCTATCTACTCCTTTCAACTCTTGAAATTAATGTTGTAGTAGCTATATATAACTAGTCTAATTATGTAATTTTAACTATTTATTTTAAAGTAAAGTATTGTGGGATTGGGGGGTCAAATAATAAATGTAGATTTTAAATTTGGTATTTTTCTTCATCAATTATTTTTTGAGACAGTTTGATTAATTTTATGTAATGTAGTTTAGAAATGCAACTAGTTATAGGATTACAATAAATTATTGTTGTTATTTCATTCATATATTATACTCTAAAATAATAAGTTAAGCCATGAATATTATGCCACAATTGGGACTGCTATTTAATTTTTAATCATCTTTACTTTGTGAACATAAAAAAATCAGTCTTGTCATTGAATAAGTGTAATTTTTTTTTACTATGATATAACCATTTCAATACCTTTCTATCTACTCCTTTCAACTCTTGAAATTAATGTTGTAGTAGCTATATATAACTAGTCTAATTATGTAATTTTAACTATTTATTTTAAAGTAAAGTATTGTGGGATTGGGGAGTCAAATAATAAATGTAGATTTTAAATTTGGTATTTTTCTTCATCAATTATTTTTTGAGACAGTTTGATTAATTTTATGTAATGTAATACAAAATATTGATGAACCTATCAGATCATTAACTTGTTTTGGAGATAAGCTATCTAGTTTTGAGCTGGCGTTCACTTAAGGTATGCAAACATTAGTCTATTGTATCTTTTAAAATTAAAATCAAGCTTCATAATTCCTTTTCATAATTTGGTGATTGTAAAAAAGCTCGGCTCGAAAAAGCTCGAGCTCGAAAACTTTTGAAAAAGCTCAGCTCGGCTCGGCTCGAGTTCAAAAATCACTATTCGCACACCCTTACTTTGTTCTTATATATTTACGAAGAATGTGAGTTTTTCCTTAATGCTATATTTTAACCTTCCTTTTTTGACAGTAAAAATTTAATATTCACAAATAGGTGTATGATAAAATATTTTAAAAATTCAATGAGATTTAGTATTGTCTTAAAAGATAACGTGCATCAGTTTTAAATATTATAAACATTTTTCGTAAAAATAGAGAAAAATATTTCCTAATTTAAACATAACTTTTAATTGCAATAATTAACTAGTGCAATAAGGGACAATGTGTTAGCTGGAAATTAATAAAAACAAATAGTAAAGATGTTCGTTCAATGTCTGGCGTAGCAAGACTATTGTCGGCCCATGCGTTATCAAATGAGGACTTTCTTATTATCGTGCCGCCTGATAATCAATTATTTAAACTAATCTCTAGGAAAACGAGAAATCCTACAAAAAAATTTTGAGACAAAAAATCTCTGGAATGTTATCCACAACTTCATTGCAGACACTTTTTACCTGACCAAAATATAAAAAACTTCCTCGCTTACTACATTTTTCATCTCTTATTTTATCAGCATTAAAACATTTTGCGCTAGACAAATTATTAAAATCTATGCAATTAGTTTTTAGCATCACAATGGTTACCATTTGTCATTTCAAGCTGAAAATGTGATATAAAATTATATTTGTTTACTCAGTTTATTGCTTGGTAAATGCCAGTTTGATTGAAGCACTGTACACTCGACTGGCGTCGGGGTCCCGCCAGATTAGACCTTTTTGCCACCCAACGGTGCAAACGATGGCACGGTTTTCGCCTGACTTTAGCATTGAAAGGCGCGATCCAGTTATATTTCATCCGAGGGTGGGCCCTCCCGCCAACCGAGCCACACATTTGCAAGCCTAATAGGGATTGCACATCCCGGGATTCGATCCTGCGCATATTTTGAAAGGGCTTCGACGTTTTACTCATCAATGCAGTGCCTTAGGCCACTCAACTACAACACCACTGTCTGACCAATAGACCCGTTTCTCAGGTATAACCTACAGTGGACCCTGGTAGCAATTCAATGGCACAGTAACAGTTACTGAAACCGATACAACTTACGCTGTTATCATGAAGATCCAATTTGGTGACCTCAAGACATGAGGTTGTTACTCAACAGGTTAAACATGAAGACTAGTCCAAAATTTAAAATCAGAGCCATAATAATTTTGGACTAATCTTCATGTTTAACCTGTTTAAACATAAAAATTAGACACTGATGCTTGTGATGCCACCTTGTACTTCCTGCGGCTGTAGGATCCACTGCGCGAGCGGCTGGAGGCGGTGTGAGTGGCGGCTGCGTGGGGCACCAGCTTCTTGAGGGAGGGAGGCACCAGGTAGTCAGGCACGTGGGCCAAGTGCCTCTGTACCTTCACTGTGTGCAGAGCTCTGTCGTGCCGCAGAGCCTTGAAGTCACGAGAGTTCTCCTCGAAGAAGCCCTACATATAAAAAAATGGCATTGTATTTTTTTATTCATTTTTGAATAATTAGCGAATTTCCCCTATAGGGGAGAAGCTGTTAACGTAGTAATCATGGTAAGACCTAAACCCGAGACCATGATAACTTTTTGTTTTGGGGCTCCCAGATGCAAGAAACACCATTTGTTCAAATTTACACACACATACATAATAAATTTAGCTCTTAAATTTGTTTCAAAATTAAACCCCCATAAAATTTGACAGACTAACATGCTGTTCAGTCTTGATACGCCATTTGCAGCATCAATTTAGCAGGGGCTAAGGTTCGCGATCGCTAATTAGGTGATATTGTAATGACCTCGGATTATCCGGATTTTTTGTTATCCGGATCGGTGTTCTGCCACATTAATCCGGATAATCTGAGGTGTACTGTAAATAATTTTAGATATGTATAAAGCTTGAAAAAATAACATTTAATTAAAACAGCATGGCTTAATTTATGCTGGTAATAAATCTTGGACTAAATTCCGAAACACTGATAATGAATTATTAAATAAATCTAATTCTACATTTGGAGCAATTGAATTAAAAGTTTGAGACATTGCATTTATCGGTGAGAAAACACCAAGGTTTGTTCGAGAGTAGTGGGGGGTGAGCAGAAAACGACAACGGGAATTCCGACGAGGCACACTGAATTTAAGTTGCGATAATTCAATAATTCAATGTCATTAGCTTCTTAGTTTTTGAAATAGTACCTGGTGGACCGAGCCTTGCTCGGTCTTTTTCCATGTTTACCAGTTCATCCAGTTACTACAAAATATTTCAATGTCATAAAATTGATAAATAGAAACCTTTTTTATTAAACCATCAACTCTTCATCCCACTCACTGTATTTTTCCTTGATGGCTGTAGATTGCAAGCAGCTGTTATGATTACTTCATTTGTTTACACTTTCCTTGTTTATTTTTGTTGCTATCATGGCAACTCATAAGGTCAATGTTAAAATTTTACATCTTTAAAATTCGTTTTATTACGCTATTAGATTTTCTCAGGCCAAGTTATCTGCATAAAACACATTTTTGAGTCATAAATTACTTATTTCCAGACTTTGAAGGAAATCCTCGTAGCCGTTTTTGAGATAATTTTGCAAGCAAGCAAGCTAACATACAAGATAACACTGCTCATATAAGAGTATAGAATAGGGTAATCCAGCATTTCTATATATTAACTCCTGGTTTAATCCTTCCACTTTCCAATTTTTACTTCGCGCGTTTTATTTTTATTTACGCGATTTTGGTCGCTGGGCGACAATGCAACGACAGGTGGGGAGTCTATCTATCGGTGAATAGAACATTACTCCCCAGAAAGTCCATGCAGTCCCGCGAAGCACGCCAACTTTGACAGACGAAATCAGGGCTGTCAACTCAAATATCTTCAAAACAAAATATACCATGGTATAGCTAGTGTGTTCTAGAGAACCTTTTTCGCTGAATATCACCGATTTTTAAATTTTGTCTCTTAGAACGTTTTAAGGGGAACCCCTTCAATTGTGTTCTATGCATTTCCCTCTATACCTTTTTTTGAGCATTCATTGCATGGACTATTAATCCAAGACTCATGTCTTGTCACTGGATGTGTGCAAAGAGAAATTCTTTGGATCATTTAGGTAAATTCATCGGATTGGATAGCTATTTTTCGGATCAGTTACGGATAGGGTGACCAGACGTCCCATAGAAACGGAAAAGTCCCGTTTTTTCACGTTGCGTTTCGTTGTCCTGTAAAACTTTGTCGGGACGTCGAAATGTCCCTTTTTTTTAATTAGGCTATATATAAAAAACATACCTAACGTTATCTTAAAATTTAGAGGCGTCTATCATTACTTACGGAAAAAAAGAATATTACAAACTTTTACCAAATGTTAAACAAGATTTTAGTTTTACGCCTACTACTATAATCGGTTGGCTGTACTGCTGCGCTGTTTTGATCCAACAAGTTTATATATATTACCACCTACATAATTTATTGTTAGAAAACCTTTTTTTCCTTTTATAATAAAAAGTTAAAATCTTAAAGATGTGACTTGATTATTTTTAATCCTCAGTATGTGGCCCATTCAAAAATTATGTTTCATGGCTGCATGCCATTTATTGTATTTAAAGAAAAACTGTAACAATAATGCGCTGTAATAAGTTCAATAAATGGAAAATAAAATTCATGGTCTTAAAGCTTCAAAAACAGCTTGATAATTCATTTCTTCCATTACAAAATTTGTACGAGGTGTGGCTATAAAGTAACGGGACTGGTTTTCTGTAAGACAAACGGCGCGAGTTTCAAGGTCAAACGCCACGTTGCCAAGTCGCCTGAAATCCCCCCTCCACATTCCAACCGGTTTGATGAGGCTAGCTTGCTCAGTTGAGTCGCAGCCTTCGTTCGTGTCGGACCGTGTATCTGCCGCCCGTCGAAAAAATGGTAAGCCTCTTGATTGAGCAGCGCGTCAACGTGAAATTTTTAGTCAAGCTTGGTAAATCCGCAACAGAGACTCATTCTCTCTTAAAACAGGTTTATGGGGATGAATGTATGTCACGTACACGATTGTTTGAGTGGCACAAACGTTTCAAAGAAGGACGAGAAGACTTTGAAGACGATCTACGCTCAGGACGTCCATCGACTTCCAAAAATGACGAAAACATTGAGAAAATAGGCATTCTCATCCGTGAAGATCGTCGGTTAAGTATTCGAGCGATTGCCGAGACAGTAGGAATTGATAAGGAATCAGTGCAACAAATCCTACATGAAAATTTTAACATGAGGAAAGTGTGTTCGAAAATGGTACCGAAAGTCCTCACGCCTGAACAAAGGGACTCACGTTTGGAAATTTGTTCTGACACCTTGAAAAACATTGAAACGGATCCTACTTTGCTGGGAAGAGTAAAAACTTGTGACGAATCTTGGTTTTTCACCTATGATCCAGAAACTAAGCGTCAATCAATGCACTGGAAGAGTCCGCATTCACCAAGATTGCACAAAGCACGAGTGTCAAAATCAAAATTCAAGGCCATGATGATCGTTTTTTTCGACATCCATGGAATCCTATACGTAAACTGGGTTCCTGAAGGTCAAACCGTGAATAAAGAATATTATCTTGAAGTTCTAGCCAATCTTCGTGAGCGAGTGAGAAGAAGACGACCAGAGTTGTGGAAGAACAAATCATGGATCCTTCATCAGGACAACGCCCCAGCCCCACACTGCACTGATTGTGAAGACATTTCTCGCCAAGCATGGGATCCCTGTGTTGCGGCATCCACCTTACTCACCAGCTCTAGCTCCGTCAGGGTGTCTACCAAATTTCATATATGAAATTCCCGACTTTTTCCCAACTTTTCCCGACAATTAAAAAAAAATTCCCAACCATAGGAAACATGACCATTGCCTCCTATAACGAATATTGAGAACGATATTTGTAAATAAATACATTTAGACGGCTACAATGCAAGGGAAAGATCGCCAAAAGATGAGCAAGATGACCGCGATAAGTCCAATAGATTTGTCTGCCGTAATGCGACCGAAATTTCCGGCTGCGGAAAGAATGACCGATTTTCCGGCCGCATTGTGACCAAGAGATTCTCTGGCCGTGGTGTAAATGACCGAGATTTGACAGCCACGATGCGACAGAGAGATTTGCCGGCTGCAATACGACCGAATCAAGTAACGGCTATGAAAAGAGTAAGCGACATAATGCGATCAAGAAACAATCGGACACCCGACAACCGAAAAACAAAGATTTCCGGCCGCAGTAAGTCCAAAAGATTTGCCAGCCATGTTGTAAATTAAAATATCTCTGGCTTTGAAAAAAATAGCGATTTTCTTGTCGCAATACAACCGGGAGATGTAACGGCCACAAAAAAAAAAAAAACAAGGAACTCGTCTGCTGCGAATCGACCGAAAAATGCTTCATTCCTAAAACGAGTGAGCGACTTTCCGGCCGCAATATGACCGAGGTCTAATGGCCGCGAAATGAGTAAGGTTCTCATCGGCCGCGATGCGACCGAGAGATTTGTCGGCCATAAACAAGCGAAAGATTTCCGATCGCAACGAGACCGAAAATCTTGCCGGCCACGGTATAAATGATAGATATTCCGTCCGTGAAAAGATCGAGCGATTTTCTTATCGCTATACAACCGAGAGATGTGACGGCCACGAAAAGAGCAAAAAAATTGTCTACCACAAGACGACCGAAAAAGTTTTGGTCCCAAAATGAGTGAGCGATTTTCTAGCCGCAATACGACCGAGAGGTCTAACGCTCGCGAAAAGAGGGATGAAGTCATCGGCCGAGGTGCGACCAAGAGATTTGCCGGCCGCAAAACAAGCGAAAGATTTCCGGCCGCAATAAAAGCGAAAGATGTGATGGCCGTGAAAAGAGCAACAGATTTGCGGCCGCAAAGAGAGCGAGATATCTGACAGCCCCAATGTGACCGAGACGTTTGCTGACCCCGAAACGACCGAAGAATTTGCCGGCCGGGTTATGGATATTCTGGCCTTCATGTGGCCAACAGATGTGATTTGATAGCCACGAAAAGAGCACACGATTTTAAGGTAGCAATACTAGCGAGAGACTTGACGGCCGCGTAAAGAGCGAGATACTCTTCGGCCGCGTAAAGAGCGAGACTTGTCGGCCACGTAAAGAGCGAAACTTGTCGGCCGCGTAAAGAGCGAGACTTGTCAGCCGCGTAAAGAGCGAGACTTGTCGGCCGCGTAAAGAGCGAAACTTGTCGGCCGCGTAAAGAGCGAGACTTGTCAGCCGCGTAAAGAGCGAGAGACTCCGAGTACAGACCGTAGAGACTCGTCGGCCACGTAAAGAGCGAGAGACTTGACGGCCGCGTAAAGAGCGAGTCTTGTCGGCCATGAAAAGAGCGAGACTTGTCGGCCGCGTAAAGAGCGAGAGACTTGTCGGCCGCGTAAAGAGCTAGAGACATGTCGGCCGCGTAAAGAGCGAGACTTGTCGGCCGCGTAAAGAGCGAAACTTGTCGGCCGCGTAAAGAGCGAGAGACTCCGAGAACAGACCGTAGAGTCTCGTCGGCCACGTAAAGAGCGAGAGACTTGACGGCCGCGTAAAGAGCGTGTCTTGTTGGCCGCGTAAAGAGCGAGACTTGTCAGCCACGTAAAGAGCGAGAGACTTGTCGGCCGCGTAAAGAGCGAGAGACTTGTCGGCCGCGTAAAGAGCGAGAGACTTGTCGGCCGCGAAACGAGCGAGCGTTTTTACAGCTGTATTAGGACTGAGAAACTTGCGGCAGCGGAATAAGCGACAGATTTTCTGGTCGTGATATAGCTAAAAATTTGTCTGCAGCAATTCGTTTGAGATTTGCCGGCCGAGACGATGACAATAAGGAAGAAAACCGAATTCCCGGTTTTGTTCCTTATAGCCAAATTCGAATTTCCCGACCAAATGTTGAAATTCATTACTTTTTCCCGACTATTCCCGACCTTACAAAATATCCGACATTTTCCCGAATTTTCCCGAATTCCCGACTGGTGGACACCCTGTCCGTGTGACTTCTTTATGTTCCCGAAAGTGAAAGAAGCAATGAAAGGAACCAGGTTCGATTCGGTGGAAGCTATGAAAGAAAAAGCGACGGAGACCATGAACATGCTTACAGATAATGACTTTAAACATTGTTTTGAGCAGTGGAAAATTCGAATGGAAAGGTGTAGGGACAGTGGAGGGGAGTATATTGAAGGGAATAAGGTCAAAGTTGTACAGTAAAAAACATTAAATGAGTTACACAAGAAATCCGGTTTTTTTTCTAGCCACACCTCGTATATTACAGACACCCCCGTATAATTAAACACCTTGGTGTGTGGTGTGTTGTTTTGGTGATTGGGGGGGGGGGGGGTGAGTTTGGTTTAAGTGTCCCGTTTTTATTTGGAAACAATCTGGTCACCCTTGTTACGGATCGTATAACAACAGGTTCTAATTGGATAATACCGTATTTGTATATTTACGGAGTAGTGCGTGGCTTTAAATTTTCTTATAAATATTTATCCTGTGTGTAAGGTAAGGTATGCCTTGATAGGCTCAATTTGTTGATTGTTGATTTATAATAAAGTTTTTATCACAACTCAAATGTCAATTATTAAAGTATGCAAAAGTAAAACTAATTATTAAGCATTTAGAAATTTAATTGATTCCCCTAGGCGTGATATTTAATTACATAAGCTTGTAGCAATTTCAGGATTGTGATACTTACATATTAAATTATCAATGAAACCTATATTTGATTACTTTTAGGCCTCTGTATCCCTTTTTCATTTAATATCCCGAAACCACTCCTATTCAGATAAATAATAATGTGGATATTTTACATTTCTCACAGGACCGACTAAACAGAAACACACTTGAAAAGTTTGAGATATACAAAGCAGTTAAAACCGATAGCCCAAAAGCTCTTTTTCCAATCAAATTTTCTACAATCCTACCAATTCCATTCTAACCACCAATTTTTTCTAACAATCCAATAATTCCAATAATTTTCTAACTACCAATCCATTTTTTGCAACATCAGAAACAGTTAACGTCCTTAAGTGAGCAGGTGGCAGAAGAATAGCTGCTGTACCAATAATACTGACATCACAGACTAGCCACCAAGCTTCCACTGCCATGTTTGATCAGTCCTGCAGCTCACTTTGTAATCCTAATTTTATCAAGGTCGTCTGACATTATTACTCTGATGATGGTATACTATGGTTATGTATATTCTCTCTTAAGTTATGGGGTGATTTTTTGGGGAAATTCAGACAGAGGGCAAAAAGTATTCAAATTTCAAAAGAAAATTCTTCGCATCATATATTCTCTTAAAACCAGGGATTCATGTAAGCCTATTTTTAAAAATAATAAAATTTTGACTTTTCCCTGCATTTACATTTATAATCTCATCATATTTATTAGGCAAAACATGTTAAGTTTTCCAATCCATTCTGACAACCACAATTATAATACAAGACAAAGAGCTGATTTTATATACCCTCGACATGCCACTTCCACTCTTGAACAAACTCCTTTTTATTCTGGAATAAAATTATACAACAGCCTGCCGAACTCCTTGAAATGTTTAAGGTAATTACATTCATTCAAAAAAGGATTGTTCAATTACTTATGTGAAAAATGCTGTTATAAGATTGAGGACTTTTAGAATTATTATATAACACACCATTGTTTGTTTTTACTAGGTATAACCTTTGACAATATTTATGTATGTAATGTACTAGACAAATAAAGGATGTTTTGAATTTGAATTTGAATTTGAATTTGAGTACTTGAAGGTTAATAATAGAGGTGTGCAATTCGGTTTTATAACTTTCCGGTAAGACTAACTAGATATCCGACTTTTTCGGATAGACTGCATATTTAGGGGTAAATTTTTAAGAAGCATAAAATTTTAACGTTTGGAAAGCGATCCAAAGAAAAAAAGTCACTGAAAATACAGTAGTGTCAGAAGTCATCGCGGAGCAAAAACGATGCTTTGAAAGCGACGGTTGCGATCGTGGTTAGAACAATGCCTCAACACGATGCAATTATAGTGGTATGCATCAAGCGATGTATTTCGGTTGCTGATATTGCGACTCACTGTGATTAGATCAAGATCGCTGAATACGATCAGAGTTAGTACTGCGCAATACCCAACGCGAAAACAAATTTTTTTGTGAGATAAATTCTCGTATCACAGAATTAAATCATTTAACCAATAATAGTCCATCCATTATTAGTTCTGTCTCGACCAGTATCCGATACTGACGAAACATCCGTTGGTAAAAGAGAGAATTGTAATCAAGACCAATCAGAGTTCACCAATGACCGACAGTGTCCAGAGACGTCGAGTCGTCGTCAATTACCAAAACGAAATATCCTGTAAATACCCTATAAATAGTCGTTTTGTGTTTCGTACGACTATTTCAGGCCATAAATATTTCAAGCGGAATCCGGGATCACCATCGCTTCCAATTTTGATACCATGAAATAAACAACTTACAATAATTTTGGGCTGGCAAAGAGTTGGCGGACCTGTTCATTGTTTGTCTTTTATCTCACTTCGTTTTCGAATGTCGTCGTTGTAATCGTCATCTGCTTTTACAACTTAATAGTTGTTAATAACTCGGAGAACGTCTATCAGGCACGGCCCTAGGGACTTTGCCGCCCTGGGCGAAATCGGCGGCCGCCGCCCCCTCCCCCCCATATATCCAGGGGCATACCCAGGGGGGGATATCGGGATATATCCCCCCCCGAAATTTTTGGGGATTTTGTAAAATTTTTGGAAAGAATAATATCTCATTCATAATTAAGTGGTGGTATCACTAAACTTGCCATAAAACAGAGAACAATCTACAAGAATTATACTCACTAAACTTTTATAAGGTTTTTAAAAAGTTAGTCTTTTATTTTAAAGATAATTGATGGGGATGGGGATTGAATATTGGATTATTAGGATATTTTTACCTATTGCGGTTATCGTGAGTAATTGGCGGGAGTAGGCTTATGGCAAGCAAGCAAAAACTCCTGATAACAACAGTGGTAATTAATGGTGTCCACTATCTTGCCACCATCGCCATCGTCGTCACATGAGGCAAAAGACTCATCATATGTATTAGTGAAATATTTATGGTAAAAAATCACGATGTTAAAATGAGGCATACAAACACTGTCGTCTTCTCAAGGCCATGCACTTAACACTATTCGTCTATTGGACAATCTCGTAGCAGCATCGCGGCAGGTAGACGAATCTCGTCTGTCTACGTCACGTGAAAACCATGCAAGACTCGCCGTCAAATCTAGGCACAATTGTGATAAGTTTACGATGCTTACGAGGATTCATAGGCGTCGCGCCAGGGGGGGGGCACGGGGGGGGGGCACGTGCCCCCCCCAACATAAAAAAGTTTATTTTTGTAGCCGCCGAACAACATTAAAGAGCCAAATACAAATTATTTTCTGCTATTCTCTTAAGTCGTTTCTATACTCATAAGTAATTTAAACCAGTTGTTTTAAAGTTAGATGTTTATTTTTACCATATCAATCATTCAAATTCTCTTGCATTTTTATATTTAATCATTATTACATTCAATTGATATATGAGTTTAATTATTTTACTAAGTAAAGAGGTTGGTTGAAGAGATATACATTCGTTGAGTAGGCCCGTTCTTTGCCTGGGCAGGGCCGCGACAAGGGCCATGCGGAACATGCGGCCGCATGGGGCGCCAACAAGGAGAGGGCGCCGCCGAAACCGGCGTGGTGTTGAGTCCGCAGCAACGCCCGAGTAGCCTTTTAAAATCGTTCCAAGTGCTTATCGGACGATTTTACATGTATCAAAAGTCAAAAACATGTTTGATTTTACATGTATCAAAAGTCACATGTATTTTGGTGACTTGTTGGCGCCTGGGGAGCATTTTACAATTTTGTTTACGAGCAATACATGAGTTCTGGATGTGTTTGCCGGCGCCCGAATCCCTTTTTAAATTGGTCAACGTGCAAAATATTCGTTTTGGTGGCGATTTCCTGCGCTCGTGGAGCCTTTTCAGACTATTAAGAGCTAAATTAATTTTTTGATGGCGCTTGCCGACGCCCAGGGAACCTCTTAAAATTGCTCAACTTGCCAAAATTTAATTTAGGTGGCGTTTACTGGTACTTGTAGAGTTTTTCAAATGAATAAAAGTGTTAATCATCTAATTTGGCGACTGTTGTTGGTAACCAAATCTATGTAACTGTTGGTATTTACACATCGTTCAACGTGTTAAACGTGAGTTTTGACCGTTTTGGAGGCTTTTACCGACGCCCGGAGCCCTTTTAAAATCTGTCATTGTGCGTAATGTGAGTTTTGGTGGCGTTTACCGGCGCCGATCCATTTCAAACAATTCAAAGAGCAAAATGCTTTTTGTGTTGGAGCATGCCGGGGCCCATGGAGCCTTTTAAAATTGTTCAACCCGTAAAACTTTCGATTTGGTGGCCGTTTACCCGCGCCCGTGGAGTTGGTGGCCGTTTACCCGCGCCCGTGGAGTTATTATTATATTCAAATATTTCAAAGAGTATATTTTTTGGGTTTGTGAATAGTAGCTGTAATATTATTTAAACAAAATGGCTATCAATTTGAAATGAATGGGTGACGTAGTAGAGGTTTTTTTACCACAGTTTCCTTTTAGTAAGACCTTTTAAATGAAATTAAATTTGCAATTTTGTTTACAAAACAAATTTCAATATTTAAAATTAAGACCTAAGAACTGAAAACTTATAGAAACTCGAATTCAACACTCTCCCCACGAGCAACGAATGACTGTGTCAGTTTAGCTGTTCATATTATATCATGCATAGTATAAGTGTTTAGTATATTTTGACTTATATTGGTTTAATTTGTCTGGGCTCTAATGTTAAAAATCATGTCTTTAAGTTGAAGCAAGAAAAACCCGATAAGCGGTGTGCCTCTTTTTACTTAGATAATTTTTTTGACTTAATGTATCCAGCCAGCACCCACAATATAAAAACCTTTAAATTTATAATAAATAAAATTCAATACAGTACTTTCAAACTATTATTTTTTTCGCAAATGATAGCTTTAACCACCCTGGAGGTAACTGATATAGAAGTAAAGGGGCGCCAATGCTAGGCCCTCGCATGTCCCAGAAAAATCCCTTGCCCTGGGCCCTGTGCCTGGGCGAAGGTTGGTCACTCTATGCACTGTGCGCCTAGTGCCTGTCATTCTGTCATTCTCTAACTTGGCGTTTAACCTTCAAGCTGCAGACGAGAATGACAAAACGGCAATGAAACGGCCAGGAAAGTAGGGGAATCGTGAATAAGAGTTATTTTTTGACCGCCTATTTTCTTAACATACAAAACAATAACTGTAATGGTTTTTATAGGTAAACAATCTTCAACAATCATGTGTTAAAAATCTAAGTAATATGTAGTGGAACTTTTCCCGCAAATTTACTTTGAAAATCGTAAAAAACTAAGGTTTTTAGTGCTGTATATTTTGCAGATTTTAAGGCTTAAAACCCCACTTTTGAATACGAAAAAACCTAAATTTTCCGGGGGAGGACCCCCCATACCCCCGCCACTATGGTCAGTTGTGCCCCCCCAAAAGTTTGGATCACGCGACGCCTATGCGAGGATTTACAATTATAGCTTTGTGGTTGCATTCTGGGACTTAAGAAACACTGCACAAGTGAGAAAACAGCATTTTCTAATTCTATTCATCAACCTAGGTCGGATATGTAGGATCCGCAAACTTCAGGTCCGGAAGGTCCGAGGCGTGCAATATGTGAGATATAGTTTTTACTTTGAAATTAACAGAAAAAAAATTCTCTTTTACCAAGGTTAACAATGTGTAGTACTTTCTCATTTGTCATCCTTTAGTATTAGGTCTACTATATAAATAGGCTATTTTTTATTGTGAAAAAAACACTTTTTTAAAATTCCAATGCGATCTAAAATTTTCAGTATCTAATATGCGAGCAGCCTGAAATTAGTTCAAATTTCAGGAGTTATTCTGTTTGTTGTTATGCCTCTAGATTGCCTAAAAACGCAAATTTTCAGATGTAATTTATGACGCCCCGAATAGGTTATAGTGCATCTGTGCATCATTTATTTCGTGGTATAAATTCAAATAACTTTTGTTTTAGGTTTAAACTATTTAAAGGCTTTGGCAAATGTAAATCTTATTGCTACCACAATAATAAACACAATGTCGGGGGAGAAGAGAGGATTCCGTCAAGGTCACTCCCGACACCCAACCGCTGCGCTGTTGCTTTGACGCTGTCACTGTTCTGCGCAGCGCGGCTTCGACGGACGGTTGTTCAATATAAGCAGAGTGGTTTGTTTTTATATTTGGACTTGAATTATGATTGTAAATCGATGCTTGCATTGCCGTATATTTTCTTAGGCTTGTTCTTTGGGTAAAATGTGATACAGAAAATTTTACTCGTCACATTCATATCATAAATTTATTATTTTATTTATATTTTAAAATTTGCCTTTCCTTACAATTTGCCGCCCCCAAAAATCTGCCGCCCTGGGCGGCCGCCCGATCCGCCCACCCCTGGGGCTGGCCCTGACGTCTATCGCGTCTTTGTTTCAATCACCAGATTTCTTTATTTTTCAATTAATTAATCAATCACATAGATATAGAAACATTGAACGATCAAAAATAGATTTTATTTTTTTTAAATACTAATCTGACGAATTAGGCAGAGCGTGTTTATTTTCAATACGTTATTAAAATGGACATTTTTAAATAACAGTACAATGCTGGTTTGACAACTTAAGCCTATGTTAATAATTAATGAGTTTGCTTGCTGTTTACGATGTAAAACAAATAAACTTTGTTGTAATTCAATGGCCAAGCCTTAAACCTACAAAATTTGTAAATTATCTTGAAAACGAAATAAAATAAATAAAATTGTAAGGCTTTCTTCAAATATGAAGTAATTGGTGAACCAAGTTTTATTTTTAATTCTTTGGTCTAATCGCTTAAGCCTAGTCCCTGATCAAATAATTTATTGATTCATTAAAAGGAAAAGAACAAAGGGATACAGAGGCCTAAAAGAAAACAAATTTAGGTTGCAGTGGAAAAGGAATTTTTAAGTAGCCTAATCCTGAAATTGCTATTATAGGCTTAATAAGCTTACTAAATTTAGTATTACCTATGCTTCAGGAGAATCAATGAATTCCTAAAGTCTTAACAATTGATTAGTTGTACCTTTGCATAATTTAATAATTGATATTTGACCTATATTAGAAACATTATATCACAACAACATCAACTCAAGCACATCAGGCAAACCTTACCTTACACATTTATATTAATACTGTAGTTCCTTGGAATTACCTTAGGCTTATAAGAAAAGTTTAAGCCGCTAATTACGATGCAAATATTCGAATGCGGTATTATCCGATTCGAACCTATTGTTATCCGATCCAAAAATAAGCCATGCAATCCTATCTAAAAATTTACTATCTGCACACCTCTAGTTAATAATAAAATGTGTGAACTGGAGTTCTACTAATATTAGTTTATTTATTAATACAACTACCCTACTGCTCGGGACTTTCCGGCGCCCCGGGCAGAGAGGCACGATCCCCAACGTAACCTTTGCGTCCGAATCGCTTCTTTCGAGGATCTCTGGCTGGAGGGTGGTGGAGGATTACACGGGAAGTGACCACCAAAATATCGTTTTCGACAATCATGATCGGGAAAACCGGGGAGTATCCGCATCTCGGGGAAGGGCCACGCCGGTGGAACACCAACAAGCTGGACGTGGTTACATTCACCTAGGTCATCTCTCGGGGAGCGTAGGGGAATTCTGGCAAGGCTGGAGCCGAGGCATTGGTAACATCTACGATGGAGCTAATTGCCTCGGCCTGCGACCAGTCTATGCCGTGAAGGAGACCCCGGCGCGATAAGCAACCCGTTTACTGGTGGAATGAAGAGACTGCGGAACTCAGAAGAATATGTCTTAGAACCAGACGAGCCGCCACTAGAGCGAGGATTCCCACAGACAGAGTTCGTAAGTCGAAGGCCTATAAAGCTGCGAGAAAATCTCTCCGCCGGGCCATCAACAGGAGTAAGGTGATTAGCTGGAGGAAGCTGCGTGACGATGTCGATTCCGATCCATGGGGTTTGGGTTACAAAATAGTAACCCAGAAACTTGGCGCCCGCTCTCCACCTTCCATTATGGAGGGCGCCACCATGGAGAAGATCGTCTCTACGCTGTTTCCCGAACATCCACAGCGACCGCTGGTTGACTTCGGACGGGTAGATGATGTACCGCTCTTCACAATGGAAGAGTTGGAAACGTCTGTTCTCTCCCTGAAGAGCAACAAAGCTCCTGGCCTGGATGGGATTCTCAGCGAGGCTCTTAAGAAGATTTACACTATCAATCCTGGGTTATTGCTGAAAATGTACAATGCCTGCTTGTTTGAAGGGGTTTTTCCGTCTCCTTGGAAAACCGCCAGGCTTGTACTGATCAGCAAGGGGAAAGGTGATCCTGAGCTGCCGTCGTCCTACAGACCTCTCTGCATGCTGGACACGGCTGGGAAACTTTTTGAGAAGTTGATCCGTTCCCGCCTGACTTCCGCCGTAGTAGCTGCCGGGGACTTATGCCCTCATCAGTACGGATTCAGAAAGGGACGGTCAACGATCGACGCTATCGCCGAAGTCCGTTGAGCTGTGGAGAGGGCTGAGAGCCACAACAATTTCTCCCGCCGAGTAGTGCTTCTTGTTACGCTTGATGTCAAGAATACCTTCAACTCGGCGAGGTGGGTGGATATGCTGGATGCGCTTCGCAACACCTTTCTCATCCCAGCGTATCTGTTGCGGCTCATCGAGGACTACCTCCGCTCTAGACGACTTACGTACGACACTAGAGACGGAGCGCGGACGATGGAAGTCACCTCTGGTGCCGCACAGGGTTCAATACTCGGCCCGGATCTTTGGAATGTTGCCTATGACAGCCTCCTGAGATCCGAGATGCCTGGGGAAACCACTTTGGTTGGGTACGCCGATGACGTTGTGGCTCTCATCTCCGCACGCAACGTTGAGCTGGCCCAGCTAATGTTGAACCAGGTCATGCGCGTGGTCAACGCCTGGATGTCTGATCACGGTCTCTCACTTGCCCTCAGCAAGACGGAGATCGTGATCCTCACGAAGAAGATGATCGACACCGTCGTCCCGCTGCGAGTGGGGAGGGAAGTTGTCCGGTCAACCCGGGCCGCCAACAACTTCCCTCGGAGTCATGGTGGACAACAAGTTAAGTTGGAGGGACCAGATCTTTCGTACGGCAGACAAGGCCGCTAAGGTGGTCTCTTACCTTTGCAGGCTTATGGCCAATGTCGGAGGTCCTAGGTCCAGCAGAAGACGTTTGTTGATGTCCGCAGTCTAGTCCGTGCTCCTTTACAGGGCAGAAGTGTGGGCAGACACTCTTGACAAGAACTTTTACAGGTTGCGACTCGCCCGGGTACAGCGTCAAGCTGCGCTCCGGGTGTGTTCCGCCTACAGGACAGTATCCGAGCCTGCCGTCCTGGTGATTGCCGGAGTCATCCCTGACAAACACTTGGCAGGGGAGAGGAAGGCGATTTACCAGAGACAAGGCGATATCGGCAAGGATGCTGCACGATCTGAAGAGCGCTCCCGAACCTTCCAGCAGTGGCAACACAGCTGGGAGAACGACACTCGTGGACGATGGACTGCGCGACTGATCAAGCAGGTCCAACCATGGGTGGAACGGCGGCATGGGGAGGTGGACTACTACCTCACTCAATTTCTGTTAGGCCACGGCTATTTTAGGTCGTACCTGCACCGGATGGGCAAGACCGGTTCACCAGATTGCATCTATTGCCCGGGCGTTCCCAACGATGCGGAACACACATTCTTCCGCTGTTCTCGTTGGGAAAGGCCCCGCTTGGAGGCAACCCAAACACTGGGTGTATTTTCGGTGGACACGGTCTGTCATAAGATCATGGAGGATGAGGGCTACTGGGATTGCTTGTCGCAGTACATCCGGGGTCTCCTCCTCACAAAGAAAGACGATCTGGACCGCAAAGCAGCGCAGATCCCATGAGCGTGCGGCCAGTCAAGGAGCGAGCCCCAAGGGCAAAAGCCAAATTTAGGCCTAGCCTGATGTAATGTGACAAACAATTCCAGGTTAGAATCCTAAAGAGTAGAGGAGGTTTTTTAGTGGGTATACCCGTTTTTTAGGGGAGTCCCACACTACAGGCTGGCCACCTGTGTGCGTAACAGCATTTTTCCTGCCTCTCCCTCAAAGAAAAAAACCCTACTGCTCGGGAAAAGTAGCCTATGAAAGCTTTGAGTGATTTTTTTTACCTCAGTTTTTAATTTTTAGTCTACCGAGATCTCAACAAGTGTTTTGTCATTTTATAATGCTATTACAGTAGAGTCCCGCAAACCCGGACTTTGATAACCCGAAATTCTGGATAACTCGGAAGCCTGCCAGAGCAATAAAGTGCACTGAGATTCAAGGCCAGAGCACAGTGTGACATTTATAAAACAGTTTTGGGTTTTCTATATGTTTTTTTGCAACTGATAATAAAGTTTTTGTATTTCTTACTATGGAATAAATAAATGATTTCTTGTAGAAATAACAGAAACTATTCTTATTTTTTCTTATTTTTACTCATTTCCCTCGGAATTTTCACAAACCCGGACTCCGTTCGGTCCACATTAGTCCGGGTTTGTGGGACTCTACTGTAATAATTAAATAAGCTAAATACAGGGAGAAGCTGAGGGGGGAAGCTGAAAATGGATTTAAAAAGTTCTGATGGTCTTATAATGAGACCTATGGTAATAGCTTCTTCTCTTTACAGGAAACTAGCTGTTGATAACCCGCTTCACTGGGTTTATAAATCTTATGAAGGCATGTAGGTTGTAGCTCCAAAAGACGTTGTTTGGAAGCAAGCATTGTAATGTCTATTGGTTTGTAAAAATTTTATATATTTTTATGTTTCTCCATACATATATTTAAGAAAATAGGGGGTAGCATATTTGGTGGTAGCAGTCTTATTAGCCCTTTCAAAAAGCACCTATTTTGCGTTGGTGGTAGCAGTCTTATTAGCCCTTTCAAAAAGCACCTATTTTGCGTTTCCCTTTTGAATTTCTTTACTATGCAATAACTACAAATTTTGTCCATCTTTCAAATTACTACATTCGGGTGTTCAATATAATATTTTTTGATCGGAATAACGTATCCTTCATGGCCCAAATCATAGTTTCCTGTCCTTTTGCAAACAGCTAGTAAAGTTATTTAATTTAAATCAGCTTCTTCTGTGTGATCCTTTTTTCGAAAGTTCTCCATATCTCTGTTCTGATTATTTCTTTCATTACCTTATGCGTATGTCTTCCTTTCTGTTCCAATCTGTTATGATAGTGTTTCTTGATGTCACTGTGAATTTTCCCTATTACCCTTAGATGAGTTTCTTTTTCCTTCGTTGTTTCATATTTGGTGGTAGCAGTCTTATTAGGCCTTTCAAAAAGCACCTATTTTGCATTTCCCTTTTGAATTTTTTTACTATGCAATAACTACAAATTTTGTCCATCTTCCAAATTACAACATTTGGGTGTTCAATATGATCTATATTTGATCAAAATAATGTATCCTTCATGGTCCAAATCATAGTTCCCTGTCCTTTTGCAAACAGCTTGTAAAGTCGTTTGATTTAAATCAGCTTCTTATGTTTGATCCCTTTTTCAAAAATTCTCCATATCTCTGTTCTGATTATTTCTTTCATTACCTTGTGCGTATGTCTCCCTTTCTGTTTCAATCTGTTACGATAGTGTTTCTTGATGCAGGGCTTGTAACAGTTCTTGAGGTTGAAAAAAAATAACTAAAATAAGAAAAAAAAATAACCAAAAAATAACCTTTTGGAAACAAAAAATGTTGCTGAAAATTAGAAAACCGGCGTTATATTGGAGATAACACATTCTTAACCCTGGTAAAAAAGAAAATCTCGACAGACTAATCACAAATCAGCCTAGATTTGATGGCGAGACTTGGTTTTCACGCAACAAGACTTGGTTTTCACGAAATGTAGGATGACGAGATTCGTCTGCTGCGATGCTGCTACGAGATCGTCTGACAGACGAACAGTGTGAACAGGGCTTGTAGCAGTTCTTGAGGTTGAAAAAAATAATTAAAATAACCAAAATTCCCAAAAAAATAACAAAAATAACCAAGTTCCAAAAAAATAACAAAAAATAACCAAGAGTGAAAAAAATAAAAAAAAATAAAAAAAATAACCTGTTACAAGCTCTGTTGATGTCGCTGTGAATTTTCCCGTGATACCATCAGATGTGTTTCTTTTTCTTTGTTGTTTCATTTGTCACGCTCTTTCCTCTATGTGATGAAATACAGTTTTGCAAACATTTAACGCATGTTTTGGAAAATTAGTGTCACAGGGTTCCCACTCAAACTGAATTTTAAAATTCACGGCTCTTTCACGGTTTTTAAGGTCCGAAAATTACGAAATTTACGGTCTAAATATAGGAAAACATTTTGCCGCCCACATAGTTTCTGTTGTATATTCTATATTGGGCTGTATGTGAAAGTATCAGCTGATTGATTTATTCCATCATATGTCATTTAGTTCAATGTTTTTGTTGTTGTTTTTGATTCTAGTTTTTGTTATATTATAGAATGTAAAGTGAATAAAGTTACTTGTACAATTAATTGAGTTTTAGTCAACTATAATAACTGGCGAACGATGGAAAAAAGAAGGAGAGGTAGAAGACAAACAGATGAAATAGATAATGCAGCAGTGGAAGGTCGGAACGTTAGAATGCAGGAACAGATAAGATGTACCGGTAGTTGGTGCAATGTAGCATTCAAAGAATTTCAAGAGGGGTGTGAGACTTGGGATTATTTTGTTGGGCGGCTGGAGAATTACTTCGCAATCATGAACATAGAGACGAATACTGTTAAAAAGTCTCAGATATTAATTCAAACAATGGGTGTTAGCACATATCAACAGTTATGCGACCACCTGAGTCCTGAGAAACCAAGTTCTAGAGGATATGAGGAATTGATAAAATGTGTAGAGATGATTCTGAATCCAAGACCAAGTATTATAACAGAGCAGTACAATTTTACTTGTAGGAAGCAACGTGAAGGTGAATCGATAAAAGAATACTTGTGTGATCTTAAGAGAATGGCCAAATACTGTTGCTTCAGCTGTAATCGATGCAGTGCCTCGACTCAAGACACACATATTCAGCAGCAGTTTATAGCTGGGTTACGCGATAAGACTATTTTGAGGGAACTTTTGAAAAACCACAAAACTATGAATTTAACTGAATGTGTAGACTTGGCGTCAGCGATGGAAAGAGCCTCCGTAGAAGCCGACATAATTCAAGGGAAAGAAAGTGTCAGTATAATGAGAGATAAAAGTCCAAAGATCAATGAAGAACGTGTCTTTAAATGTTTCAGTTGTGGATCTACAAAACATAGAAAATATGATTGTCCATGTAAAACTGCTACATGTTTTAAATGTCAAAAAGTAGGTCACATTGCTAGGGTGTGTCGAGGTCAGCTGAACAGAGGACAAACTAAACATTTGACGACTGATAGAAACCAAGGAGATACTAAAGATTATACATCAGATGAACTTGAAGTCTCTATAGGACAACTGACAAGTAGTAGTGCAAATTTACCAGAAGTGTGTCCAAAACCAAAACGAATGATGATAACCTGTAAAATTGAAGATAAATGTATAACATTTGAGTATGATACCGGCTCTACTGTATCGACAATATCAGTAGACGAATTTCGAAAGAATTTTCCTAATAAGAAGATGGAGAAAACTGAGCTAAAACTCAAGACATATACTGGGGAAACAATAAAACCTTTGGGATATGCCTCTGTCAACATCAAGGTGGACAATGCCGAGGCTCGAGGCAATGTATATGTCCTACCAGGTCGATTGCAACCCATCTTTGGTCGAGAGTGGATGGTTTTGTTGAAAACAAATGTTAGTGTCAATAAAATTGAGCCCATTGATGAGAAAATGAGAGAAAAATTAATCACTCAAATAAAACAGGATTTTCAAGGGCTATTTAGGGATGACATCGGAAAGATTCCTGGATACAAAGGGCATATTCAATTGAAACCGGAAGCGAAACCAGTATTTAAACCACCTCGACCGTTACCATACTCTTTGAAAGATAAGGTAGAGGATGAAATTGACAGACTGGAAAGTGAAGGAATTATAACCAAGGTATCGTACGCAGAATGGGGAACACCAGTGGTGCCTATTATGAAACCAGATGGATCTGTTCGACTTTGCGCAGACTACAAAGTTACTGTAAATCGTGTAGTAGAGAATTGTGCTTTTCCCATTCCAAGAACTGACGACATCTTTGCTTCAATAGGAAAGGGCAAGTTTTTTACCACATTAGATATTAAACAAGCATATTTGAATGTGGAAATGGACGATGAAAGTTCAATGATACAGGCGATTTCAACAACGAAGGGAGTTTATCGTGTAAATAGATTAATGTTCGGAGTGAAATTGGCACCAGCAATATGGCAAGAGAAAATCGCGAAGATATTAGCGGGTTTGGAAGGAGTTCATGCATTTTATGATGATATAATTGTAGAGGGTAGAAATCTAGAGGAACATAACTTAAGACTAAGAAAGGTGCTACAAAGATTGTTGGAAAACAACTTACGGGTGAACTTGAAGAAATGCAAGTTCTTTGAAAATAAGGTTGAGTATCTGGGACATGTGATATCAAGAGAAGGTATTTCAAAGTGCGCTGATAAGGTAGCAGCTGTACGAGATGTCCCTCGCCCTCAAAATGTAGCAGAACTCAGAAGTTGGTTGGGACTCGTAAATTACTATGGGAAGTTTATCAAGAATTTGGCAATGATTTTGAGTCCATTGTACAAGCTGTTGGAAAAGGGTTCAAAATTCATATGGACTGAAAAGGCAGAATCATCTTTTAATCACATCAAACAGGAGGTTATCAGTGAACAGGTACTAATTGCATATGACCCTGATTTACCTTTGATTCTAGCAACAGATGCGAGCCCCATGGGTCTTGGAGCTGTCCTAAGCCACAAGCTGCCAGATGGTACAGAACGACCTATATGTTTTGCCTCTAGATGTTTGAGTGCAGCAGAGAAAAATTACAGTCAAATCGACAAGGAGGCGACGGCGATATATTGGGCGCTTCACAAGTTCTTCAGATACTGTTATGGAAGAAGATTTACTTTAATCACGGACCATAAACCCTTAGTGATGATCTTTAGTCCAAGTAAAGAGTTGCCTACCTTAAGTGCCCATCGGTTGCTCCGATATGCATTGTTCATGCAAGGTTTTGATTATGAGATTGAGTACAAACCCACAAATCGACATGGAAACGCCGACGCTTTGTCACGGTTGCCCCAGAAAAACACAGTTAAGGACAACTTTCAAGATGAAACTACCCTGTACCATTTAGACCAAATCTCACAACTTCCAGTGAGTTTTATGGAAATACAAAGAGAAACTGAAGCAGATGAGGAACTAAGTTTGGTATTAGACGAGCTTTTGAAAGGAAAATCAATCAGTGAACCAAAATACGGTCACCAGTCACAAGAACTATCTACAGAACAGAAATGTTTGTTCAGAGGAACTAGAGTGATTATTCCTAGATCTCTTAGGAAAAGGGTCCTTGAAGAGTTGCATTCAGCACACGTTGGAATGTCAAAAATGAAGGCATTAGCAAGAGGTTATGTGTGGTGGCCTCAGATTAATTCTGATATTGAAAACATTGTGAGGAGCTGTCAGTCTTGTTTGCAGTTTCAGCGAGAACCACCAAAAACAATCAATCACCCATGGGAAGAGCCACACGAACCGTTTCAGCGAGTACATATTGACCACGCAGGACCTTTTAAGGGACAACACTTTTTACTGATAGTTGATGCATATACCAAGTGGTTAGAAGTGTTCCCAGTGAGAAATGTCACATCTCAAGTAACTATTGAAAAGTTAAGAGAAACATTTTCTCGTTTTGGATTACCAGCAACGTTGGTGTCTGACAATGGAACGGCTTTTACTTCCAACGAGTTTAAGAATTTCTTGAAAGAAAATGGAATAAATCACAGGACCATCGCCCCATACCACCCATCATCGAATGGGCAAGCAGAACGGTATGTGCAGACACTTAAAAGAGCTTTACTGAAAATGATGGATGAAAAGGGCACCTTGAACGTGAAACTGAGCCGCTTCTTGATTGCTAATCGGCGGGCTCCCAATAGCACTACCGGCAAACCACCAGCAGAGTTGATGTTGAGAAGAAACATCAAAACCAGGCTAGATCTGCTTCTCCCATCAGACATGGACAAGAATGTGGTAAAGAAGGACGAATTGAAGAAGGTGCGATCGTTCCATCCTGGAGATCCCGTGACTTTTCGAGTGTATAATGACAGAGGAAAGAAATGGGAAAGAGGAGTTGTCAAAAATAGACTTGGAAGGGTTATGTATGTAGTGCAGAGGGAAGATGGAACTACAACCAAGAGGCATGTCGATCAACTAAGAAATGGACATGTTTAAATAGGTGTGGAGGAGCGTTAAATAGGTGTGGAGGAGTTTGTTGTATATTCTATATTGGGCTGTATGTGAAAGTATCAGCTGATTGATTTATTCCATCATATGTCATTTAGTTCAATGTTTTTGTTGTTGTTTTTGATTCTAGTTTTTGTTATATTATAGAATGTAAAGTGAATAAAGTTACTTGTACAATTAATTGAGTTTTAGTCAACTATAATAGTTTCACAGAGAATAACAGGGTGGGGGGGGGGGTTTGCGAGGGAAAACTCGGCAGACGCATAACGCCGGTGGCGGCGGCGCCAGCACAACGGAGAAGTAATAATTTCTGTTCCAATAGAATTAAACTGTGTAATATTTTAGGTAAAACAAACTGTACTTGACGGAAAAATAATTTTAAATACAATGCAATTAAATAAATTACAACTATTTCACAAAATACGATGTGATTTTAACATTATTGATTACTTAAGAAAACAGAAAACATTGTACTGGCGATTGCGGAACACGCACGCAACTTAAATATTTTTTAATTTTTAACGCCATCCTCTCTTCCTTCCTTCCTTTCTTCCTGTCTTTCTGCTTTCTATCCGCCCACACAATGCGTAGAGTCCAGTGCGCACTGTCGTACTGTATGTTGCCATGACAACCGTGAGTCGTCACAGCAACGAGCCAATCACGCACTGCGTTTTAAGACAACAAACAGCCGTGTAATGAAAGACAATATGATAGTCTGCGCTTGCGTATGTTGCCAACCTTTAGATGAATATTCGATCGTTCATTTATTGCGTTTTGACCGAGTTGAAGTTCGTGATTATCAACTCTTTAATCATCAAAAACTCGAAATATGATCTATATAACACGTATTAAAATAATGTCGTGTTTGTTTCAAAAATTAATTGCAAGTTAGTAAATACTCTTCAATTAATTTTTTTTTGCGAAAGTTGAAAGTAAAAACGTGATTAAAAATAATTCTTGTTGCCAGTGTTGGACACCGATTAGGCGCGCCGCTTGGTTAATACGCCTCCGGATAAATCGTTGCTCTACTGTCCGTAAATGTTAGTTAATGGCACAACGTTGGTCGCCTGCAGGCATGTTTTCCAGCGGCCGAAGTTAGGGCCTTGTTGTCATTCAAACAGTGCAATGGGTAGTAACCCATTAAGAGTGCATTAACAGTGCAATTAACAGTGCAATGGGTAGTGAGTGATAAGTAGAGGTCTGCGGGTACCCGAAAATTCGGGTAGCTTCGGGTAATTACGTGAACCCGAGTGGTCGGGCGGGTTCGACACGTCTCAGGCTTAATTCGGCGGGTTTTTATTACACGTCGGGTCGGGGGGGTACCTACTACCCGAAAGAAATCGGGTTGACGATACCCGACACACTACCCCGAAAGAAACCCGAAACTTTAAAAATGTTCAACAATAAATGATTCGAGCCAAGCTTCTGACTTACGGCGTCCACGCAATATTATATCGAGACGAACAAGGATGGTCGCGATCGCGATGTCAAACTTCGAAGCGATCTTCACTATACGTCTCAGTCAGACAACCAGCCGTCCCCTTGCCGACTCAAAATTATCGTACGCTTACTGCTTAATATCGTATCCTCGTATAACAACTTAAGAGGACCGTTGCTCCTTTTGACGCAATGAAATAGTCGTACAAACACTAAACAGCTTTGAATAAGGTTGAATTTCTAGCCAAGCTTATGATACGAGAAGTCTTATCGAGGAAATAATTTTTGTTATCTAGTTTTGGTCACGTTAAACCGGAAGAGCGTGTCCTTCCCACGAAAAACGTACACAAACAATAATCTTGAGTGATAAGGAAAGGAGGTTGACAGGTGAAAAAATATTATCTCCAATTAGATGGAATTCGGAGTTTCTGCTATATTTAGTTGACCTTGGAGAAAGACAAAATATACACCAGTCTATAGTTTGATCATAGAATTTCTCTTGAACGGCAAGAGATAAAAATTTCATTTTTGACTCAATCGATTTAAACTAAAAATTAGACAAAAATATTAACCGTCAAATGTTGTTATAGGACAAGTCGTTTGGATTTTCGCATATAGAAAACAAAATACGCAACAAAGACGTTCGTTCTGGCGTCATTTTTAAAGAGTTTATTTATTGTCACAAACATCTTGAACGATGATACAAAAAACAGAAAATGATTAGAAACAAGCAGCGGAGACATCGATGCATTAATCGGTAGTTGAAAACCGATGAATCGTACAATAGAAGGAATGTAAAGAATAAGAAATCAAATTAATTAAGGAAGAAAGAAATTCACGTATTTATTTGCCGCGCAAACGTAAACCAATGAGCGTGCGTCTTCAGCTATCTAGTCTTCTCTCTCTTCACCTTTCCATCCTTCCCTCCCCCCTCCAAGGCAACCGATCGCGTTCCGCCATTACCTCCCCAGTCTCCACCCCTCCTTCCACAGCCACAGTGGAATCTCAATCTCAGTTTAGCAGGCCCTACCGTCTAGCCCTGAATCTACGTCTTAAAGTACACAATTGCTGTCTTCGTATTGGGACTGTGAATCATTTTTAATGTCTCTAATAAATTGATACAAATATTTCTCTATAATTTAATAAAAATATTGGCTACTTTAAAATTGGCTGATTTTAAAGGTCTGATGACGAAATTCACGGCTCTTTCCAGGTTTTTTCATGGTTTGCCAAATTCACGGCTTATTCACGGTTTTTAAGGTTTCACGGTTGAGTGGGAACCCTGTGTCATTATAATGGGAGACATGAATGTCGACAGAGTGAGGCACAGGGAAAAGGAAACTGAGCTAAAAGAACTCCTAGCAATTTATAACATCAAGAGATTGGATTTGCCACCCACCATATTTACCCCGCATAGCGCCCCCTCTATAGACCTAGTCTGCACAAACATGCACTCTAATGAGGCCACAGTGACAGTCCTTAACACCTTCATTTCGGATCACACAGGACATATCTGTTCAGTACTGGTCACAAAACATGAGATGGCAACCCCTCCCTTCCTCTATGAGACGTAATTTTTGCAATGAGAACCTCCGAACGCTAAAACACCTGCTTAGTAGAGAGGCTTGGGTAGATATGTATGAACCACCCTGTGTAGAAAATGCCTATGAACAACTTTATCAGCTCTACAACTTATAACCTTGACATAGCATGTCCAATAAAGAAATACAGGCCCAAAAAGAAGAAGAAGAATCTGCCCACTGACAAAACAACTAGAACAAAAAGAGATACTTTTCTAAGGGCAATGAAATGTATCTCTTATATGGAACAAGGGAAAACAAAGAAAATGCAACTATTAAAAAGAAAGAATATGATCTCCACCTTAAACATATTAGAAAATCACAAAATTCTGAATTCATAAACAGAGCCGATAATAAATCAAAAGCCACTTGGGAAGTCATAAACTCTGAAAAGCAAAAAAAACATCCAAAGTATGAGCCTGTTCAGCTAAAGATAGATAACAAAGTTACAGGCCATCCCCAAAAAGTGACTGAGGGTTTAAACCGCTACTTCATTAATGCTAGCACCAACATCTTAGCGCAGATACCCAATTGTAAAGCAAAGATTGCAGAAGCTGCACATGACGTACAAGAAGATCTAGTACTCTAGCCAACAACTCCATGTGAAGTTAGCAAAACTATCGAGTCACTCAAATCAAAAAACTCAAGTGGCTTTGATGGTGTTCCATCTAAGGTTGTTAAGCACTGTGAAAGCGAGCTGATACATCCACTAACAAATATTATAAACAAGTCATTTGCACAGGGAAAATTTCCAAATAATCTCAAAATCACCAAAGTGTACCAAAATTTAAACAAGGTGACCCAACTGAAACACAAAACTATAGACCAATATCACTCCTCTCTACATTCTCAAAAATAATTGAAAAGATTGTTTTGACAAAACTACTGCAGAATCTCTCACAACATCAACTACTGACAGAAGAACAGCATGGTTTCACAGCAAGTAAATCAACAAATACTGCCATCATAACCATAATAGAAAACATCATAAAAGCCATTGAAGAAGGCGACACAACCACCGCAGTTTTCCTAGATTATAGCAAAGCTTTCGACTGTATCAGTCATGACTTGCTTCTTAAAAAACTAAAGAACATGGGAGTAAGGGGCACTGCTGGAGAATGGTTCAAAAGCTACTTAACTAGCAGATCCCAAGCAGTAGAGGTAAGATCTTAAAAACAGATGTCTTTGTGGAAACCATCTCCAAACCAGCAATAATCAAATCAGGAGTTCCCAAGACTCAGTCCTGGGGCCTGTCTTGTTCATAATCTTCACAAGTGATCTTCCTCGCTACCTCGAAGACCACTGCAGAACAATCATGTATGCTGACGATACCGCACTGTTGCTCAAAAATAAAAATCCCATTGACCTGGAAATACAATCTTTTATTGTTTGGGAATGGCACAACAATATTGTCATGCTAACAGTCTGGTACTGAATGAGAAAAAGATCCAAGAGATTATCATTGGTGAAAAAAGAGAAGAAGTAGCAGGACTGCAAGATGTGATGCAGGTGTTACAAGTAAGATATTTAGGAGTAGTAATAGATGATAAACTTACCTGATCTGAACACCTAGACAAGTTTTGCCGTAAACTCAGCTCGCAGCTCTTTATGTGCTACGGAGGCTAAGTCACATATCTAGTGATGAAACTACAAAAGCAGCGTACTTTGCTCTCTTTGAATCACATGTCCGATATGGGATAGCGGTATGGGGAAATTCCACTAGAACAAACACAAAAAGGATCCTAGTTCTAGAAAAAAAGGCAGTTCGAATTCTAGCCTGCCTTGGACCTAGAGAATCATGCCGCATTGCCTTTAAACAACTAAAGGTGTTAACTGTAGTGAGCCTTTTCATCCTAGAAACTGCCTTGCATGCTAAAAGACAAAACCTGCAGAGAGGAACTGATACACATAATTATAACACTAGAAGAGTCAACAACATAGTACTTCCGATCCATCATCTCACACTCTATGAAAAACAACCGTCATATCTGGGAGCAAAATTTCTCAACATCCTGCCAGAAGAAGTGAAAAACATCCAATGTGAGAAGAAGTTAAGAAAACACCATATCGCATGGCTACATCAGCCATGTGATAAGGTCATCGCACCTTAAGGATAAGGTCCTTGGTTTAAGGATAAGGTGCCATCTTCACAGTGGATGAGTTTGAAAACTGGAGGCAGAACTTTTAAAAACACAGACCTTTGTATCTTTTGTATTAGTTTTAGTGACACATTTGCTATTATCAATGAACAATGTAAATAAAGATAAATGCACCATGATAGAAAACATCATAAAAGCCATTGAAGAAGGCGACACAACCACCACAGTTTTCCTAGATTATAGCCAAGCTTTCGACTGTATCAGTCATAAGCCTTATTTTTGAGTTGTCTATTGTCTATTGGCATTTTCTCATCTTATTTATTACTATTAACTTTGAATTTAAAATAAAAAATATGTAACTCTATATGTCAGAGTACTTTATGTTTTTAATAACATAACCTAACAGTAAAAATTTTCCAAATAATTGAAGATGTAAATAAAAACGCATTTGCTAAATAAGACGGTATTCACCTGTTGTACAAAAACAGGTGCTGCATTCTGTTGGAAACCATGGTAACCATTTCAAATTAAACCACATGTTTTGATGAAACAAATAAAACTTAAAGTACTCACAAAATCCTTGACATAGGTCCCTTCCAGACGATCCTGTGCCTAAGCCCATTAAGATAAGGAAATCCAACCACCTTAGTGCACATTATGAGATTCCAAGCTTTAACTTGATACAAAGATCAAGGGTCTCAGACGTGTAGTTTTGGCTGTAGCACTAAATATACCAACACACAACTCTCTTTTTATATATGTAATTGAGTTATCACTACTAAAAATTTGTTATAACAAATAAAAAAATGAAAAGTATTAAAAATAAATGTTAATAGAGAGAGAGATGCAAACGATTTTAAATTATAAATTGTGACCTGAAATTACCTTGAGCCTATCATTATTCAGCATTTCCTCCTTTATTTCCTTGAGCCTGGCTTCTCTCACAGCTATCCTCGTGACTGCTCTCCAGGCATCCTTGGCTCGGTAACGAAACCCTTCGACTTCTTCTAGGTTAAAATGGTAAGTTCTGAAACATTATTTTGTATAGAGCTAAGAACTTTTAATAGGTTTCCTTAGGAAAAGTTAGGGTTAGATCAGGTCTGAAAATTAAATTTTATTTTTGAATATTCTTTTACCGAGAATATATACATCTCAGTCTGATCTTCCATAATATACATCTCAGTATGATCTTCCATAACACCGCTTAACACAGTTTGAAAGGAAACCATCGTATATGGGAATGAGACTCCACAACCAGCTACCTCCAGATTTGAGAAGCAAGAATGAAAAGGACTGTAGTCCAGCTTTGCAGAAATGGCTAATAGACATTCTACACCTTTGATGAATTCCACCAGCAGATCTTTAACACCCAAATTAAAAAAAAAAAAAAAAAAAAAAAAAAAAAAAAAAAAACAGTTGTTTATATTCAAGAAAAGGAAAATTATTAATGGTAATGCTGATCTTGATATTGATCAAGATCAGCATTACCATCAATAATTTTATATTGATATTAAGAAAGAATAATTGTGTATTGTTCTATTATGTTTGAAATCACTAATCTTTTAAAAATTAGTACAAGACAATACGATAGTTTATTATGATCTTTGACTGACAATATCATAGTTTGTTATGAGCAATTGGGGTTTATTGCTTTTGCCAGAATCGACAAACTAATGTTCCCTTATTTTGGGATGATTAAAATTTTTTTATCCGCCCCTAGAGGTTTGAATTATTCAAGTTCAAGTTAATTATATAAGTTTTATTCCAACTACTTTTTTATCCAAAAATATATATTATTTAATAACCCCTTTAAGTCAAAGACAACGGTTTGGAATTCTTTATTTCATTTAATGTTAAAAAGTATTCAAATTCAAATTCTTTATTGACTTAAGCCCCATGGGCTGCATCAAGTTACAATATTTTGAAATTTATATTTAAATATTAAGAAATATCCATACAAAGCTGGTAACCTGGAAAAGAAGAAAAAAATAATCACACCACATTCTAATGAGACATGCACAAGCAGAATTTATATAAATATAGTTAAAAAGTAAATTCTATTACCTAAAACTCTTGGCTTAACTTTAGAATCCGTCTCCACCGTTAAAATCGATGTTTAAATCAATGTTTTCTGATTTGATATAATTTATTGAATTATTTAATGAACATATGTTTTATTCTTGTTATTAACGTACAACTTATTGTAAATAAACAATGTGGGTTATGCAGTGATTCAGTTCTAGGCCTAGTCTAGGTAACCTAGATTTTAACAGTAGATAATAATATTTTGAGCTAGAGATTGTTTATTATGTAGGCCTAAGTTAAGGTTTTATATCATTTAATAGAAATAATCAGTTTTATATTCATTCTAATTTGTTTAAAATGTGAAATAGTTAAAGAAATTTAATGTAGTTGACTTACCGTACAGGTTAGGTTATCCAATATCATTCGTTGTACTTAACTACACAGTGTGCATTATCATAATTTATTTTAAAATACAGTAGAGCGCCGATTATCCAAACTAATTGGGGATAAGGGGTGTTCGGATAACTGAATATTCGGATAATCGAACATGAAAATACCACATTTGAAAATTATATACGTAACATAATTCTTAATAGTAAAAAGGCTAAAAAATTATCAAACAAAATTATTCACATAATTTTATTATGAAATCTATCAGAATACATTGATATCTCGGCGCAACGGGAGTTTCGGTTGGCGCGCGAGTTTGAATTTCTTGAGAATCATGTTCAAAATATGAATTATTACGGCGTTCGGTTAACCGACGGTTCGGATAATCGACGTACGGATATTCGGCGCTCAACTGTACTTTGTTTGTATTGTAAAATAATTGATATTTATTAGTTTTAAGTTAGAATAATCCATATTTAACGATTTAATAGCAATAATTGTGAAGCAGGAGTAAGAAATGTTTACATTTCCATTACGATGTGAAATAGTGGCAATCCTGTACTAGTAGACAGTTGCATTGGCTGACCGGTGGTCATGTGATCATCCCCAGCTGATCGGTGCTATAAAAGGCAGGCAACTGCCGCCGGCCAAACAGATTCGTCTCAATAGCTGACTGATGCTGTGAGCACTCTGTGCCCGCTGTTGCATCTCCAGCAGTAACGGGTAGACAGTAGGTCCCCGATTTTGTTGTTTTGGAACGGTAGAGGCAGAGTCCCCCATATCCCCAATTAATTATGATTTGTCAGTAATAAGGCATTTAACCACTAAGTAATAATGTTATTTATTTATTGTAAATCCATTGTAAGTTGATTTACGAAAGAATAAAAGTCAGTGCTATTAAAATATTCACATTTCTCCTCATTTAATATTTTAAGTTTCAAAAAGGTTGATCGAGTTGGTGAGTATAAGGCCATCGTAATTACACTAACATTCGAAGATTGTTTAGCCCTGACTGTCCTTTGGCACGGCAATCTTAACACTACACTTCGGCTTACGCTGTTGCATCTTAATTGATGCTGCGTCCGAAAACATACAATTAGTGGCACTTTACATTTTACACTCATAAATTCAATAAAGGCTTACGCTGTTGCATCTTAATTGATGCTGCGTCCTTTATAACACTACGCTTTCGGATCGCTGTTGCATCTTAATTGATGCTGTGACCGAATTAAACACACACATTCACAGATAAAGGCTTACGCTGTTGCATCTTAATTGATGCTGTGTCCTTTATACACATAACACCCACAAACAAAGGCTTACGCTGTTGCATCTTGATTGTTGCTGTGTCCTTTATGACACTACGCTTTCGGATCGCTGTTGCATCTTAAATGATGCTGTAACCGAATTAAACACACAAAATACTCACTTACACTCAGTACTCACAAGTTAGGGCCTCATTGATAGCCTAAAAGTGGATTGTGTTACGGCAAAGAACTCCCCTTGAGGTATAATAAGGTGAAATTGATTTAAATAAATAAAACACCCGATATAATCCTTTCTTCCCCTCCCCTTACACATAGTAGTTATAATTTTTAAAACGCCGATTCCAGTAATTATTAATATCCTATTAGAAGGAGAGTAACCTTTTAGTTATAAAGTTCATGGAGGAACTGACAGCCCTATTCTATATTCAAGGAATGAAAGAATTTGGTTTGCTAACTGATTTGGTTTCACAGTAGAAATTGCAATGAATCTGCGAGTGTGAAAAGTGACAGTAGTGATAGATAGTAATGTAACCAAAGTGAATGTAAAACTTCAAAATCACTGAGAATTGGTACATGGTTCGAACATTCCAAAATGTCATTGGAAGCTCACTTATATGTGCACGGTGCCTTAAGTATACTCAATTGCAGGAAGGGTAGCACAAATACTTTCGTAAAGCATGACGCTGTCAATGACTGACAATGAATCAAATGCAAGGTGGTGAACAATGTGAAATTAGTTTTAAGTACGTCATTTTAGTTAAGAGTATAGTTGGGTTAAGATATGTTGAAAACGTTAGAATATACCTTGAGTTTATTCACATTATGTGACTGTTAGATTTCATTATGTTGGTTAAAATTGTAGTTAGGTTATGAACTACTGATTCGTGATGTCTCGATTATGATAATGAAATGTTATCATGATTAAAATAATCAAGATTTTAAATATCGAAAAACATTGATTTTTAACATCGATTTTAATGATGGAGACGAATTATAAAGTTTTGCCAAAAACTTAAATGAAAACCTTTGCCTAGGAAAAAGATTATTCTTATTAGGTTAAGAAGGGGCCAAAGGCAATTTGGTGTTGTCCTCGCTGGAGAGATACATACTAACATTACTCCACAATGATAATGGAAAAAGGTAGTGCAATGAAGTGACGTAGTACATACCTAGTTTTCTAAAATTATGGTCTTAACTAGCATATAAAGAACTCTTTTCCACTTTTAAAGTCCAAAATATAACTTCAGAGGCTGATATGATGTCGTCGCTCATTCAAATAAGTGTCCAAACAGTAATGAGTGGAGTAAATATTCCTCCACGGGGTCGGCGATCAGCACGTGTAAACATTCACACAGGCGCAAATTACGTCAATATATTTCAATTTAGAGAAAATGATTTTATTTCATCTAAAAGAAAAATAAATTTAACGCTAGGTTCATGAAGTACTATTCATTTTCTTTTTAGATTCCAAGTTATTTTAGGTTAAGTATCAACTACCTAAAACCCATAATTTAAACTCGGAGCCAATTACTCTTGCTTGTATTTTTTTATATTGGAAAAATAAAAATTGCATATTGAGTTTTAAAAAATCAGTGGTCTTTCCATTGCACAAAAAAGGGGATTTTAATCAAGTATCAAACTATCGGGGGATTAGCTTTATGGATGGATGCACTGGCTAAATTGTTTACGGGAGTTATTTTGAAGAGGCTTCAAAAATTTGTTCTAGATAAAAATATTTTGACAGAGTTTCAAGTGGGATTTCGTAAAGGTTCCTCAACCATTGACAATTTATTTACTTTAACTGAAATGGCCAAATTAAATCTTTCTGTTAAAAGAGGAAAATTATATTGTTTCTTCGTAGATTTCTCAGCTGCGTTTGACAGGATTGATATGGGTGCGTTATTTGTCGACTAAAATATTAACTTTAATAAAAAATATGTATTATGGCACTTCAGCTGCTGTGTGGTGTAAGGGTGGGGTTTCTGACATTTTTACAACAAATAAAGGCTTAAGACAAGGCTGTTTATGGAGTCCGCTAGGTTTCTCGCTTTTTTTAAATGATTTGCCAGAGGCTTTAGGCGGAAGCTGTATTTTTGGTGGAACAAAAATTAACACTTTGCTATATGCGGACGATATTGTACTGACAGCATCCTCGCCCGTGTAGTTGCAGTACATGATCAATAATTTGGAGCAATATTGCGACACATGGGGCCTTAAAGTAAATTTGGAAAAATCAAAAATACTTGTTTTTCGTAATGGTGGAAAATTGTCTGCTCGGGAAAAGTGGCGGTATAAAGGGGAAGAAATTGAATGTGTCAATAGTTATAAATATCTTGGAGTAACTCTAACGCCGATGTTATCGTTAAATTCACATTTAGAACAAAAGTTGGAGCTGGCAAAAAGTGCTATTAATCACACATGGGGAGGTTCCACGCAAAGTAAATCGATTCCACTAGAGGCAAAATTTGAATTGTTTTGGGCCGTGGCAAGATCAATTATGTGTTATGGGGCACAGGTGTGGGGTTTTGAAGAGCATGAGAAAGTGGAACATCTGTTACGTTTTTTTATAAAACGTATTTTGGGCCTGCCTCAAAGTACGCCAAATTACATGTTGTATTTAGAGACGGGGGAGGAAAAGTTATATTGGTTTACATTAAAACTTCATTTTAATTACATTTTGAAATGTTTGAAAATGCCAGATTTCCGACTGCCAAACATTTTAGCCAAGGAAATAATTAAGAAAAAGGTGTATTGGTATAAAAATTGGATTCAAATAGCAAAGAGTTACTCGGTTACGTTATCGACAGATTGGGATGGGGAGTTGTTTGTTTTGTTGGATAAGATGCGAGATAAGGAAAGGCAAAAATGCATTCAAGCCGCGCGGGCGAGCCAATATCATAAAATATACGGAAGTCTAAACTTGGAGCTGGGTAGTAATTCGTACTTTAAAGAAAATTTAGAAATAAATTTAATTAGGTGGATTTTTAAATGTAGGGGGAATTTGTTAACCCTCGAGCGGGCGCACGCGGAGTTTTCCTCCGCACGTGTTTTTTATGTTAAAATAAACGGACATAATAGGTGTCGGCGGTCGTGTCCGGCTCCGTACTTTATGCCCCTCATTCCAGGAATTTCCAAAAGCTATTTATACCCCCCACCCCCCCCCCCCCCTTGGTACCTCGTTATATGCAATTCAGAGATGCCGTCTCAGTTTGCGGAGGGCCCTTTCCCGTTACACAGACACTGATACCTATTTTTTAAATTTATAATAACAATGGTTTTGTAAATATTATTAATTTTCTGGACTTTTCCTTTTGCTTTCGAAAAAAAGAAGTGAAAGAAAAAGTCTAAAAATGTTAATAATAATTAATACATGTATTATACTAGAAAATTACTTACTATGTTTAAATGAAATATGACACCTATTAAGTTGAACAATTAATTGAATCGTCGATGAAATGTGATTCCTAATGAAGTTTGTCAACATTTTAATACTTTATTTCGTTATGAAACAAGTAAAATGGGTTAAAGTTGTGCAATCTAGGGTTGCGGGTAAAACTCCGCATGCGCCCGCTCGCGTTTTGCCGGTGAAGCGCCCGCTCAAGGGTTAAGGCTCAATTGTGTACCTTGGTTTGAAGGTCAAAATCAGTTATGTTCACTTAGTAACAAAAACGAAATAGAGGATGTTTGTCATTTTATAGTCACGTGTCCGGTAATTAAGCATATTAGTTGTAAATGGTTTAATTGGGGGGAATTATCTAGGGAAATTTTGGATTCTTATCTTAATGGTAGAGAGTGGTTGCGGCTGGCAAAATTTGTTCAGGAGGCATGGCAGTACAGGTGGACCCTTATTAAAGTGTTTAATTTATAAAAATTTTGAAGAGCAAGCTGTGTATGTCAGGTCAAGGTAGATTTTAGGTAAACATATTAAATGTAGGTAGCACTTAGTTAAGATTTTTTTTCTTGTTAGTTCTGCCAACCAAGGGTGACGGCCTGTGGCCAACCCCTACAAATGCGAGTAGAATTTTGAAGTGAAAATGGACAATTGTTTATGGACAGATTTAAAAAGGAAATAATTGTGATTATAGACTGTTTTATTTCAATTGTTTAGTTTTCATCTGTATTCACTTCTGTAAAGACATGTCAGTAAATAAAGCATTATTTCATTCATTCATTCATAATCAAGAATTTAAATATCGAAAAACATTGATTTTTAACATTGATTTTAACGATGGAGACGGATTATAAAGTTTCGCCAAAAACTTAAATGAAAACCTTTGCCTAGGAAAAAGATTATTCTTATTAGGTTAAGAAGGGCAAAAGGCAATTTGGTGTTGTCCTCGCTGGAGAGATACATACTAACATTAATCCACAATGATAATGGAAAAAGGTAGTGCAACGAAGTGACGTAGTACATACTTAGTTTTCTAAAATTATGGTCTTAACTAGCATATAAAGAACTCTTTTCCACTTTTAAAGTCCAAAATATAACTTCAGAGGCTGATATGATGTCGTCGCTCATTCAAATAAGTGTCCAAACAGTAAAGAGTGTAGTAAATATTCCTCCACAGGGTCGGCGATCAGCACATGTAAACATTCACACAGGCGCAAATTACGTCAATATATTTCAATTTAGAGAAAATGATTTTATTTCTCTAAATTGATCTCCAAAAATTATTTATTTCTCTAAAATTATTTCTCTACTTTTTTTGGTGATAAGGAGAGTAAATAGTAACTGGTCCTAACTCTGTAATTTCGGTCAGTTTTTTATTTATTTTATTTATTTATATTTATTTATTACATGAACATTAAGAACAGTAATTTGTCAAATCACAATAATTAAACTCAAGGAGTGATATTGTTCATAGCTTCCTTTCTTCTTCTATGGTGTATACAGGATTCTTCAGCAGGAATTCTTGAAGTGAGCTCTTCAGTTTGTTGCCAGTCAGGTTCCATAGGTGGTCAGGAAGGAGGTTTTTCAGCTTTTGGCCTATGTATGATGGTTTTTTCTCGTAGAGGGCTGTTCTATGTTGAGGTAGGATGAATCTGGAGGCATGGCGTGTGGGGTAGTTATGAAGGTCCATGTGAGTTTGCAGGTTTAGTTTGTCAACATATAAAATTGCTTCGTAGATGTACAGTGCAGGTACTGTGAGTATGCCCAAGGTCTGATAGGCTTGTCGACAACTTTCCCGTGGCTTCAGGTTTGCAATGGTCCTTATAGCCTTCTTTTGCAGTACAAGTATTCTCTTGAGATTTCCCGCGGAGCTTCCCCAGATTGTAAGGCCGTATCTAATATGAGATTCTATTAGCGCATAGTAGGCCATTTTTGCTGCTTCCAGCGTGCCAATCCATGTGATGCGTCTAACAACATAGACACCAGTGCTAATTTTACTGCAGATGTTATTTACATGATCTGTCCATGTAAGATCTTTGTCTAGAGTTAATCCTAGAAATTCAATCTGGTTGGCTACTGTTATGTTGGGGATACTAGTGGGCAGATCTCTTTTCCTGCTAAAATGTACTTGTGTTGTCTTGTCAGGGTTTATTGCCAAGTCATTTTGTTTACTGTAGTCTATGGCTTTTTGTAGAGATGCAGCAGAGTTGTCATACAATTCTTGAGTTGAGTCATTTGTTAGAAGGAGAGTTGTATCGTCTGCATACATTATGCAGCTGGTATTGTAATTTTGAATTAGAGCTGGGAAGACGTTAGTAAACAAAATGAACAGAACAGGTCCCAGAACGGATCCCTGAGGGACTCCCTTTGTGATTGGTTTAGGATCTGATCTGAACGTAGTAGTGAGGCCTAATGTAGTATGTTGGATATCCACAACTTGGGATCTCCCTTTTAGGTAGCTGACAAACCATTTGTTTTCTAAGCCTCTTACTCCCAAGGTTGTTAGTTTTCTAGAGATCAGGTCATGTCCTAAACAATCGAAAGCCTTGCTGTAGTCTAAGAATAAGGCTGTCACAAATTGTCCTTTATCAATGCTGTCAATGACAGACTCAACAAGGCTTATGATTGCAGAAGTAGTTGATTTTCCCTTTTGGAATCCGTGTTGACAGTCAGTAATTAAAGCTTGTTGTTTGAGGTGGGTCATTAACCTGTTCAGAGTGTGTGGTCGGCGTGGTTCGTCCTACGTGTGGTATCGTGCATCTGCGGTAAACGGCTAGTATGTCTAGTTTCGATACTTTTATTAACTTTAAAAAATTACTCTTATTAGAGTAATTAAAACCGTACTTATATGAGTGAGAAGAAAATAAGTGATTTTTTCACCCCATTAACTGCCCGGAGTGCTAAAAGGTGTCTTAGTTCTCCCGAAGCTGAGAGTCAGTGTAGTAGACGAGCGCGTAAAACTGATCAAGTAACTTATGCCCTAAGAGAAATGGAAAATGAACAAGTAAATTTGACAAACGGGCAGCTAAAGGACCTTTTAAGTTGTTTGTTAGACGATAAATTAGCTAACCTTGTTACAAAGCAAGACATTGGCGGAGCTTTCAAATGAGGTTAAAAACATAATACCCCCGTTGCAGCAGACCTGCATACTCAGCAAATTTCAAATGCAAAACAACATATTTCAATCCAACATAGCGAGATTTGACATGTTTTTGTAAGCTCCATAAGAATAACAAGGGGAATGAGTATGCAGGTGTGCTGCTACTGGTATATTAAAACTGGGTGGTTTTAATGCAATATTTAGTAGATCTGAACTAGAAGAAGCCATTTACCAAGTTTTATTGAGATATGTTGAGAAATAAGCGAGATATAGAATTTTACTTATTTCCCATAAGGTTAACATTGGGACAACGTACTGTGTTTACCACTTTCAATATCTCGGTAACCAATCGACATAGAGCAGTGTTTCAAAATACTCAATTGTTTGTTTTTTTGAGCTGAATTCAATGGTGCCCACAAAAATTCGATAAATTTTATTTTTCTAAGAAAAAAATTCAAAAAACCCATTTTTGGGGGGGGTTTATCCCCCTTTACCCCCCCTTCCGGTGGTCCGATCGGGCTGGTTCACGAACTCGTCCAATTGATTACCACTTTACATGTCCATACCAAATTTCATAAAGATCGGACCATTTTTGCGGCCGCTATCGTGCTAACAGACACATAGATATATATATATATATATATATATATACCCCCGTTGCAGCAGACCTGCATACTCAGCGAATTTCAAGTGCAAAACAACATATTTCAATCCAACATAGCGAGATTTGACATGTTTTTGTAACCTCCATAAGAATAACATGGGGAATGAGTATGGAGGTTTGCTGCTACAGGTATATTAAAACTGGGTGGTTTAAATTCAATATTTAGTAGATCTGAACTAGAAGAAGCCATTTACCATGTTTTATTGAGATATGTTGAGAAATAAGCGAGATATAGAATTTTACTTATTTCCCATAAGGTTAACATTGGGACAACGTACTGTGTTTACCACTTTCAATATCTCGGCAACCAATGGACATAGAGCAGTGTTTCAAAATACTATATTGTTTGTTTTTTTGAGCTGAATTCAATGGTGCCCATAAAAATTCGATAAATTTTATTGTTCTATGTAAAAAACTGAAAAAAACCCATTTTTGGGGGGGTTTATCCCCCTTTACCCCCTCTTCCGGTGGTCCGATCGGGCTGGTTCACGAACTCGTCCAATTGATTACCACTTTACATGTCCGTACCAAATTTCATAAAGATCGGATCATTTTTGCGGCCGCTATCGTGCTTACAGACACACATATATATATATAGATATATATATCGATATATATATATATATATATATATATATATATACAAATTCGAACGAATAGTGTTTTTTGTTTCTGGGGGCCCCAAAACGAAAAGTTATAGTGGTCCCGAGCTTAGGTCTTACCATGAGACCTACGGTAATAGCCTCTTCCCTATAGGGGAAATTCGCTAAAATTCAAACGAATAGTGTTTTCTGCTTATGGGGGCCCCAAAACGAAAAGTTATAGTGGTCCCGAGCTTAAGTCTTACCATGAGACCTACGGTAATAGCTTCTTCCCTATAGGGGAAATTCGCTAAAAGACGAAAATAAGTGCCTCCAAAATGAACAGAATCAATTAAAATCACAACAAAACGAGCTAATGAGCAAAATTAGTGATCTTGAGAGTAGGTCTAAACGAAATTACCTCATTTTCAAAGGCTTGAAATGGAATGGAAGAGTGGACTATAAAAACCTAGTTGCTAAGTTTTGTATAGAGGTTATGGGGTGTAATGATAAAATCTGGGTCAATCGTGCACATCCTATTGGAGACAGCAAGGTCGTAATAGCGCACTTCCCAGTTGACTCTGATATCGATGATATAATGGCTAATACAAAACGTTTGCGCGGTACGGGTTATATTGTGCACAGGGACTTTACAGTGGAGGTGTGAAAGAAGCGTGCGGTACTCACTCAAGTGAAAAATGAAATTATAAGAGTTTGTGGAAGGCGTCGCTTGCCTCTCGTTTTTGATTATTTGTTTGTGGACAACTATAGGTTCACTTGGGAAAATGGCTCTCTTAGAGCTGGCGAAAACGACGGTGCCTCTAAGCTGCGAGAGTTATTAGGCCACGACTTTACCGCGTTCATCAGTAGCGTGGGAGATGAAAAAGCAAGGCAAAGTTTCCATACAGCCAAAACCGCAGGGTGTCATACGCGCCTGTTACCGAGCGAAACATTCTGACGGAATGAAACACCAACACCAGACCGACCATATCCGAGGTGTCAACTGAGGCGCCACCGACAAAGACGTTTGCAGAGGTGACAACGAAAACACCACCGCTTCAGGGAGATGGAGTTAACGCCATGGGACCTACATTGCAGGGTTGAGGACGCCACACCAATCCCAGACCAGTAGCTGCAGTAGTTCAAGAAAGACATTATCTGCGAATTTTAAGTTATAATGTAGGAGGTTTAAGGAATAAGGTTAGTGACAATTCCTTTTTGAGTTTGATTAGAAGCTATGACGTTGTTTTTCTGTTAGAGTCTTTTGTTATGGAACAAGATAAAAACTATTTTACAGAGAGGCTTCCTTATTTTAAGATATTTTTTGAGAATGCAATCAGATACGCTAATGTAGGAAGAGCAATAGGTGGTATTCTATTATATGTAAATTTGGAATCACCCTTTTTTAAGGACTTGAGCTTTGTAAGTGAACATGAAGTTAAATTATTAAATTTTAAATATAACCCCACTACATTGATTAAAATTGCTCCAGTTTATCTTAATTACAATTATTGGGAAGATAACTTTAATGTCTTATGTGACTTTTTAGAACAAAACATAGGTGAAAATCTTTTAATATTAGGGGATTTTAATAGTCGCATTGCAGAGGAAAAAACTACTATTGATATTGATGAATTGAATTTATGAACAAGTTTTTGTAATGAGAGGAAGTCAAAAGATACTGTTTTAAATGCTAGAGGAAGAAAACTTTAAGAAATGTGTGAAAATTATAGTTTAATTATTCTAAATGGAAGATCAATTAGTGACAAGGAGGGGGAATATACCTTTATAAATTCTTTAGGAGCTTCAGTCATAGATCTGGCACTAGTATCTGTAAATTGTTAGGTTAATATAAATGATTTTGAAGTATTGAAAGAAGCTAGTGCAGACCATTTGCCTATTGGCATTATACTAGAATCTGATAAGTGGAAGCAAAATAATGATAACGTAAATCCATTGTTGCCTAGGCTAAGATGGTCAAGTATGGATGACACTTATTATTCTAATAATCTCAAAAGCGAATTAGTTAATTTTAATGAAGTTGAAAATGATGAGGAGTATGTAAAAAACTTAATTGAATGTATTAAGAATGCTGCTTATTGTAAGTCTAATAACGTAAGTTGTTCTGTTAAAGTGTGTTTTAAGCAACCATGGTATGATTTTAATTGTTTAGCTGCTAGAAAACGAAAATACCGACTCCTGAATCTATATAGAAAAACCAACTCACAATTGGTAAGAAAGTCTTACATCGAATCGAGGAAGTTTTACAATATATTATGTAAACAAAAGAGATTTGCTTATCAAAAAAGTATTATTACGGGCTTATCACATGTAAGAAATGGTAAACAATTTTGTAATTTAGCAAGTCAGTTTAAAGTAAATATTTCTAAAATCATGTCAAACATCGAGCCCAATGTTTGGGTCGCGTATTTTAAGCAGTTATTAAGCCCCCCTATTTTTGCTGGCTCAATTTCATATGCTGAACCGTATGATGTTGACCAATTTCTAGATAACGAATTTACCAAGGAGGAACTTAATTTTGTGTTACCAAGAACTAAGAACGGGAAGGCCCCGGGGTATGATCGAGTGCCCTATGAATTTTTAGCGAATTTCCTTAAAGGAATAAGCTATTACGGTAGTACTCATGGTAAGACCTAAGTCCGAAACCATGTTAACTTTTCATTTTGGGGTCCCCAGAAGCAAAAAACACCATTCGTTCGAATTTTTATATATATATATCTATATATCTATATATATATATCTATATATCTATATATATATCTATATATATGTCTGTTAACACGATAGCAGCCGTAAATATGGTCCGATCTTAATGAAATTTGGTACAGACGTGTAAAGTGGTAATCACTCGAACGAGTTCGTGAATCAGCCCAATCGGACCACCGGAAGGGGGGGTAAAGGGGGATAAACCCCCCCAAAAATGGGGTTTTTGAGTTTTTCACATAGAAAAATAAAATTTATCTAATTTTTGTTGGCACCATTGAATTCAGCTCAAAAAAACAAACAATTTAGTATTTTGAATTACTGCTCTATGTCCATTGGTTACCGAGATATTGAAAGTGGTAAACACAGTACGTTGTCTCAATGTTAACCTTATGGGAAATAAGTAAAATTCTATATTTCGCTTATTTCTCAACATATCTTGATAAAACTTGGTAAATGGCTTCTTCTAGTTCAGATCTACTAAATATTGAATTAAAACCAACCAGTTTAAACATACCTGTAGCAGCAAACCTGCATACTCATTCCCCATGTTATTCTTATGGAGCTTACAAAACATGTCAAATCTCGCTATGTTGGATTGAAATATGTTGTTTTGCACTTGAAATTCGCTGAGTATGCAGGTCTGCTGCAACGGGGGTATTTAAGAATGCTCCAGAGGAATTTAGAATAAAATTATTAAAGGTTCTTAACAACATTTACAAAAAGGGTTGTGTACCAGAGAGCTTTAGGAGTCAATAATATTTCCACTGCATAAAAAGGGCGATGTCAACTGTGTGTCAAACTACAGGGGTTTATCTTTTAAAGATTGCGTTGCTAAGATATATGTTAGTTTGCTTTATAATAGGTTAAGTATGTGGGTAGATAATAAAAATATAATGAATTTCAAGCTGGTTTTCGCAAAGGATATTCCACAGTAGATAATTTGTTTAGTTTAACATGTATGGTTAGTTTAAAGTTATCTGTTGCAAATGAAAAACTCTATTGTTTTTTTGTTGATTTTAAAGCAGCATTCGACACAATCGACCGAAAAGCTTTATTTTCAAACTCTCAGAGTTAGGTGTGTCTACGGTCATGTTGCAGGCTTTCAAAAAATTATACGAGGGCACCAGGTCAGGGATTTGGTATAAAAATGGGGTGACAGATGTTTTTGAAACTACAACGGGGGTAAAACAGGGCTGTATTTGTAGTAGTTTGTTGTTCTCTTTGTTTATAAATGACATCCCTGACGTATTAGAGGGTGGATGTAATTTTAAGGGATGTAGAGTGAATATTTTACTTTATGCTGATGACTTAGTAATTTTAGCGCCTACTGCCGTTAGTCTTCAATTAATGGTCAACAAACTGGTAGATTATTGTAATACGTGGAATTTGGTTGTAAATCTCGATAAATCTAAGATTATGGTTTTTAGAAGAGGGGGTAAATTGAAAAGAACTGATAACTGGTATTATAATGGGGAAATAATTGAAGTGGTTAATAAATATAAATATTTGGGTATGTCACTAACTTCAAAGTTGTCCTGGGAGTCGCACTTAAAAGAAAAATCCACTGCAGCTAAATTAGCAATGAATTTGTAACGTGGCGAAATTTTATAGGAAATGGGCAAGTACCGTTAAATGCGAAATTTGTCGTTTTTAGTTCAATTATTAGGGCTTTGTTAAGTTATGCTTGTCAAGTATGGGGTTACAGGGAGTTTGATACCTTGGAAGGAATTTTGAGGGTTTTTGTGAAAAGAATTTTTGGTTTACCTGACAATTTGCCTAATTGCGTTATAAATGTAGAAACTGGTGTCGATAAATTATTCATATTCACTTTAGAAATGCATCTTAAGTATTTAAAAAGAGTCTTGACGTTACAGCCTGGTCGCTTGCCGAGGGTATTGGCCCAAAAAGTAATAGAGAAAAATGTTTACTGGAGTTGTGAGTGTCATAGGCTGGGGAGAGAACTGGGGGTGGAAGTTGATTTTGGTAGGGAAGATGCGGGGGATCAGCTGTTGACCTTGGTGGACGCGGCGAGGGCGGCGGCCAAGGTCGCTTGTATTGCAAGGGCCAGGGCGGCGGAATACCACACCACTTACACAGTTCTTAGTCTAGAGCTCGGCAACAACAGTTATCTTTCTGATAACATACCTATTGTATTGTATTGTATTGTATTGTTCGGTGGATAATGAAGGCTCGCGCCGAAGTTTTGAATCTTAATTACAAACCCTGGATTTTAGACAAAAACTATCAATACTCTCTATGTAATCTTCAAGAAGTAGAAAATACTTTTCATTTTATAGTTTGGTGCCCAGTTTTGAAAAACATTAGAAAATACTGGTTTTTAAAAAATTTTAAGTTTTGATGAATTTTTAGAAATTTTGAATGGGTGGGATTGGTTTAGGCTAGGAAGTTATTTAAAAGAGGCGTGGAAGGCTAGATGGCAACTTGTTACTGAATTCAATTATTAATAATTAAGATTTTCACTTCGCTGTCCAATTTATTATATACTCTATTTTAGTGATCAGTTAACTATTAATTAATTCTCTTCTCCTATTATTGCTAAAATTCCTGAATCTCTTTATGTTTGTAGTAGGCTTAACACCATAAGTGCCACGCCGTTTTTTAGCCACATTACCGCAGTGCCAAACAGAAATGTAGTTCTTTTTTTTACCATATGATGTTTTTTATACTTGTTTATCGTAGTTATAAGGTTTTTATAAAAAAAATTACGATTTTGACCAAAAATAAAATTTGGACCAATCGGGGCGGCAGTGAAATTTGTTAGCAAAATATTGCTAGAAAAAATCAGTGCCGCCCCGATCGGACCCCGGGTAATCTTTCGGTATTTCAGGGTATTTTGCCCCGCGAAGTTGACAGTAACTTAGTTTCCCGCCAAACCTGGTTACAACATATGGTTTTGTACACATCCCAGGGCTTTACACGTCTTCCCCCTCCCCTACCACCCCTCATCCCCCGCCATGACTTCGTGACCTTCACTCAGTTCTAGTATTCCATGACATGCGTTTGTTTACTTGTGAGTGTCACAGTGAGTTTATAGTTTAGTTTATAGTTGTCACTATGAGTGATCTATCCAAAAGTGAGATAGACAGAGCACTAGACATCCCAATGTCCAGTGAAATGGATATAAGTGAAGGTTGGTCCATTGGTGGAGGAAGCGGGGACGGCCTAACTGACGTCAACGAGGGCGACCCGGACGCCGACTCGGACTTTGCGCACAGTGATTCTTTGGACAGTGAGGGCCCTGTTTACGAGCAGGTAATGGATTTAGAAGATTTAGATGAAAATTTGAATGACAGTGAACATGTCCAGGTAGAAAATGAGAGTGTGAATGACAGTGTATATGTCCAGGTAGAAAATGAAAGTGTGAATGATATTAACAATGTTAGTGTGAATGAAGAAGAGGATGCAAATGCAGAAAATAATTTTGTCTATGTAACGTTAAGCGAGAGATATAAAAAGTTAAAAAAAAAGTGGACAAAGCTAAGATGAAAAAGGAGGAGGATGATAAATGGCAGCTGTCAAAGGGAAACCAGCAGAATTTCATTTTTGATGGGAGCTCAAAATTTAATTTTGATTTGCCAAATAATGCTGAACCAATCGATTATTTTTCTCAATACCTGACGGACGATATTCTCCAGCAAATGGTTATCGAGACCAACAGAAACGCGGCCCAAGTTCTGCAAAGAGTAAGATTTAATCGTAGCAGTAGGCTGAGGAAGTGGCAACCGACAAATGTCGAGGAAATGAAGAAATTCCTGGGTCTCTTGCTGTACATGGGCTTAGTCCCAATGCCTAGGTTTAGTGATTATTGGTCGAAAAAGATAATATATAGAAACCAAGTGGCAAGTCGAGTCATGGCTAGGAATAGGTTTCAACATTTAATGCGTTTTTGGCATTTTAATGACAATGATAACCTGGAGAGGGATGGGCGCTTGGGTAAGATTTTACCCCTAGTATCTCATTTGAAAAAATGTTTCAAGCGCAAAAAAGGACCTGGCGAAGATCTAGTCGTTGACGAGTCTATGATTCCTTTTAGAGGCTGTCTGCTGTTTAGGCAGTACCTGCCCAACAAAACCCATAAATATGGGATCAAAGTCTTCAAAATCTGCGACACATCTGGTTACACTTTGAAGTTAAAAGTGTATATGGGGAAAGGAACTGCTGTAGATGAGGGTTCAACCTTAGCCACGTCTGTTGTGATGGACCTAATGAAGGATTATTTAGACCAGGGACATACGTTGTATGTAGACAACTTTTACTCTTCCCTTGATCTGGCCAACATTTTGTTAGTAAGGAATACCCACCTTGTTGGAACAGTCCTTCCAAACCGTGCTTGGTTCCCTCAAAAAAAAAAACAATCCCTGCAAATCAATCTTTAGAACCTGGGGAAATGAGCTGTTTGGAATACCCAAACGGTGTGGTGTTCACAAGATGGGTAGACAAGAGGGAGGTTCGAGTCATGTCAACGAAACACCCTGCAGGATTTTCTGATACTGGCAAGAGAACCAGAAACAATGAGCCTATTCTGAAGCCCACTTGTGTTGTGGAATACAATAAGGCGAAAATGGGCATTGATTTGTCGGACCAGATGGCTTCGTTCAGCACAGCAGTGTGTAAATCGATGCGCTGGTACCAAAAAGTCGCCGAAGAAATCCTTTTGGGAACAGCTGTGGTAAATGCTTGGCTGGCATATAAGGAAAACGAAGCTGCTAACGGACAAAACAGGCGAAAATCCGGAACATCTATTACCACATTCAGGGAAAAGCTTGTGTATTCTCTCCTTGATATTCAAGAAGTAGCTGTAGAACCCGTTAATGCACCCAATGGTCACCATTACCTCTCTGAAACAGCCACATTCACTGGAGAAGGAAAAAAACAGAGAAGAATCAGAAGGTACTGTAAAGTATGTTATCAACGAGTCGTGACTGAACGTGGACGCTTAGTAGCAAAGAAAATGAAGAAAGTTACAACTTTATGTGAAATGTGCCCAGAAAAGTCATTTTTGTGCAAAGACTGCTTAAAAAACCTTCATGTATAAATGACAAAGGACAGCAGAAATGTATGTTATTATTTACTAATACATTCTCTATAATGCGTTTCTAAATGACATTGCTTTTATGAATTTTAAAAAGCTGTATTTTTCAAAAGAATTCTTTTTTAGTTTTACTTACAAATTTTTAAGATATTTACAAACATAAATTTTTATAAAAATACATCTTTATACATTTTTGTATTTTTATCGGCACTGCTTATGGATTTAAACCCTGTATTTTCAATATAATAAAGTTTAACATGTTTAATAAATAAATTTGTCTAAAATAAAAATAAAACGTTTTTCTCAATCACACCCAAAAATAACAATTACGATGGGATTTAGGGATTTTTAGAAAATATTTATGAATTAATTTTCAGGTAAAATAACACTTACTGACGTAGTTTTAGTGAATTATTAATAATAGTTGTGCATTTGCAGTCTATTTTTAAGTTACAGCAAATGAAATGTACAACACTTACGGGAAGTGAAACCGCTCCAGTCGGGGCGGCGTTTTTAGAGCAAATTTGTAAGTATATTAGGAAGGCTGTGGGAGCAATACGAGGCTACGGCAATGCCATCTGTGAGGCACGGGATCTACTTTGCCGATTTAGTTTGTAAGATTGCCGCTAGAGGTCCACCAGTGAACTCTAGCGGCAATTTGGTGAAAGACTGCACAACCCAGGGCACCGCCCCGGTTGGAGCGGCGCGTCACTCCACCCGACCTACCTATGCCGCTCCGATCGGGGCGGCGTGTGGCACTTAACGTGTTAAGTAGGGGTGTGCGAGTATTCGACTGGTCGAGCTTTTAGGTCGAGCTTTTCAGTATTCGGCTCGGCTCGACTTTTTTCTAAAAAGTTCGACACTCGATCCGAGCTTTTGATAAGAGAGTTCTTATCGGAAAGATAATTATTGCGATCTATTTTTGGACACGTTAAGAGCGTTTCCCTCCCATGAAAAACAAGCAAAAAACATTCCCTGGTGATAAGGAAAGGACATTGACAGGTAACAAGAAATATTATCTCCATTTAGACGGAAATCGGAGCTACATTTAGTTGACCTTGGGGAACGTGAAATACAGCATTTAAGTCTATTGTTTTATCAAGGCTTATCTCTTAAACAGTATATAGTACAAGTTTCATTTTGGTCTCATTTGATTTATAAAAATAAGACAAAAAATATGAGCCGTCATTTATAGCTGTATGACAAGTAGTTTGTATTATTGCATTTTGTAGTAAGGATTCCTTATCTCCTAATTAACTCAGGCACTGAATCAGACAAAAAAAAAACAGGGAAGGGGCTTGAAGTAAACAACCTCCACCCCCCCCCCCCTCTCCCTGGCCACTGATAAGGAAAGAGAGAGGGTTAGCTGTTTCTTTCTTACTCTCTATTCCGTCCTTATTTATTTATGATCTTTCTTCTTCTTAATTGTACATTATTTTCTTCACAAAAGTTTAGAAATGTAACCAATTTTAGGATTACAATAAATTATTGTTGTTATTAAATATTATTTCATTCATATATTATATTCTGAAATAATAAGTTTAGCCTTGAATATTATGCCACAATTGGGACTGCTATTTAATTTTTTATCATCTTTACTTAGTGAACATAAAAAAATCAATCTTGTTTTGACTATGTGTATATGTGTGATTTTTTTACTAGATATAACTATTTTAAAACCTTTCAACTACTTCTTTCTACTCTTGAAATTAAATTTTGTAGTACCTATATGTAACTAGTCTAATTATGTAATTTTAACTATTTATTTTAAAGTAAAGTATTTTGGGATTGGTTATTACTTAAATATAATGTAGATAAATGTAGATTTTAAATTTGGTATTTTTCTTCATAAATTATTTGTTGAGCTAATTTGATTAATTTTATGTAACAAAATACAAAATACTGATGAACCTATGAGATAATTCACTTGTTTTGGGGATAAGCTTTCTATTTTTGAGCTGGTGGTCACTTAGGGTAAGCAAACATTATTGTATCTTTAAAAATTAAAATCAAGCTTCATAATTTCTTTTAATAATTTGGTGATTGCTAAAAAGCTCGGCTCGAAAAAGCTCGAGCTCGAAAACTTTTGAAAAAGCTCGGCTCGGCTCGGCTCGAGTTCAAAAATCACTATTCGCACATCCCTAGTGTTAAGTTTTTATCAATCTCTTCAAGATAATGTTTCCATTAATAAAAAGTGCTTGTGTAAAGAAATAAATTATTATTTAGTTTTATACTGCCAACCCAGCTGACAGTCAAAAGACTTTGCTGTGAAGTGTTATAGACTGAAAAGACGATATTTTTGATGAAAGTTATTGTACTCTAGAGACCTGTTAATTTACCTTTATAATGTGTGTATTTGTTCAATAAAGCACTGATTTATTTATTTATTTTATTTTATTTTATTTCAATTTAGAGAAAATGATTTTATCTGAAAGAAAAATAAATTTAACGCTAGGTTCATGAAGTACTATTCATTTTCTTTTTACATTCCAAGTTATTTTAGGTTAAGTATCAACTAGCTAAAACCCATAATTTAAACTCGGACGCCAATTACTCTTGTATTTTTTTATATTGGAAAAATAAAAATTGCATATTGAGAGGAAATTTATTTATTTTCATTTTGATACAGAGCTCATTGTCATATGTTGAAAAATACATCAGGATATTTTTTCCGCACAATGTTGTAACCCGTGTAAATCACGACAACACCCTTGTGTGCGGCAACCCATTCCGACGTTAATTTTCTATTGAAAATCAAAGAGGAGAAAAAAATCCTACAAAATATTACCATTTGAATTACAATTATATGAAAAATTTAAGAGTAATCAGTCTCTGAACTTACATAATCAAATTTACCTAATTAACAATCACTTAAAAATCATCAGCTGGATTTAGGGTGTGATAACTCTTTCACTTTTCTTAGAATCAAGGAAGCAAATGGTAATATTTTATAGTATTTTTTCTCCTCTTTAATTTAATGTATAGAGTTTTGATTTTCAATCGAAAATTGTAGTCGGAAAGCATTCCCGCAGAAAGCGTTCCCACACACAAAAGTGTTTTCATGATTTTCACTGGTTACAACATCGTGTGGAACCATATGTTTATCAACATATGATAATAAGGCACATATAAAAATGAAAAAATAAATAAATTTCCACTGAACATGCAACTTTTATTTATCCAATATCATAAAAAATAAAAAGTAATTGGCGTCCGACTTTAGTGGGTTTTAGCTAGTTGATATTTTGAGCTAAAATAACTAGGAAAGTAAAATAAATTGAAAAATGTACTTTACAAACCTAGGGTTGAATTTATTTTTCTTCAATCAATCAAAATATCTTTATTTCATAAAACGTACATGATACATGAAATAGTGTCATAGTTGGACTTACCTAATTACAGTTTATGTAGACTTAAGTAAACAATAAAAAATAAATAAAAGGTTATGTTATCTTTTGTGTCAAGTAATTCAAAAATCCAATTTTTGGATAAAAAATGTTTATTTGGATAAAAATTTTTGTTCCAATATTTGAGACTACACAAAAATAAAAATAAAAAAATACACAGATTTTCAAGTTTAACAAAAAAAATCAATAGTAGTTTGAAATTTAAAAAGAGAAATCTTTCTTTAAGCATGGAAGAAACCTTTAACATTGGAATTTTTCAAACCTAAAAACTGTAAAAAGCATCTTCAAGATGCAATAAAATTATTTCTCTAAAATGAAATGTATTGCCATAATTTGCGTCCGCGTGAACCTTTACACATGCTGATCACCGACACCACGGAAGAATATTTTCTGCTTTTATCACTGTTCGGACAATTATTTGAATGAGCGACAATATCATATCGGCCTCTGAAGTTATATTTTGGACATCAAAAGTTGAAAAGAGATCTTTATATGCTAGTTAAGAACATAAACGTCACACTACCTTTTACACCTTTACATAATCAATTAAAACGCAAGAGGTACTACTAGAGGAGCAATTTGGAGGGTGCACATACTACCATTGCAGAGTAGTTTTAGTAGGTATCCCTCCCGCAAGGCAACACCAAATTACCTTTAGCTCCCTCTTAACCCTTGAGCGGGCGCTTCACCGGAGAAACGGCAGTGGGCGCATGCGGAGTTTTAATCCGCAACATGAAATTGCATAAATTCAACCCTTTTTACTTGTTTTATACCGAAATATTGTATTTAAATGTTAATAAAATTCATTACAAACCACATTGCATCGTTTATAATTGTTCACCTTAACAGGTGTAATAATTCAATTGAACATAGTAATTAATTTTCTAGAATAGTTTAGGTACCACTTTATATATTGTGTTTAAATGTTGACAAACTTCATTAGGAATCACATTTCATTGGTAAAACAATTAATTGTTCAACTTAACAGGTAAAATAATGCAATTGAACGTACTAAGTAATTTTCTAGTATAGTATTCTAGATAGGAATCACTGTCTGTGTTACGGGAAAGGGTACTCCGCAAACTGACATGGCATCACTGAATTGCAAATAAAAAGGTACTAAGGGGGTGTGGGAGGATATAAAGAGCTTTAGGGGCTTCGTGGAATGAGGCGTGTGAGGTACAAAGCCGGACATGACTGCCGACACCTATTATCTTTGTTTATTTTAATGAAAAAAACACGTGCGGAGGAAAACTCTGCATGCGGCCGCTCGAGGGTTAATTTGATCTTTACTAGAGGTTTTTAGCAAATTTCCCCTATTGGGAAGAAGCTGTTACCACAGTACTCATGGTAAGACCTAAGCCCGAGACCATGATAACTTTTCACTTTGGGGCCCCAGAAGCAAAAAACACTATTCGTTCATTTTCATAAACATACATATATATATCTTTAAGCACGATAACTCGCGTAAAAAGGGTCCGATCGTAATGAAATTTGGCATGGACGTGTAAAGTAGTAATTATTCGGACGAGTTCCTAAACCAGCCTGATCGGACTACCGGAAAGGGGGGGTAAAGGGGGGTAAACCCCCCCAAAAATGGGTTTTTAGAGTTTTTTACATATAAAACAAAATTATCAAATTGTTAGTACCTTTGAATTCAGCTCAAAAAAACGAACAATTTGGTATCTTGAATCACTGCTCTATGTTCATTGGTTGCCGAGATATTGAAGGTGGTAAACACAGTACGTTGTCCCTATGTTAACCTTATGGGAAATAAGTCAAATTCTTTATCTCGCTATTTCTCAACATCACTTGATAAAACTTGGTAAATGGCTTCTTCTAGTTCAGATGTACGAAATATTAAATTAAAACCACCCAGTTTTAATATACCCGTAGCAGCAAACCTGCAAACTCATCTCCATGTTAATCTAAAGGAGCTTACAAAAACATGTCAAATATCGCTATGTTGGATTAAAATATGTTGTTTTGGATTTGAAATTCGCTGAGTATACAGGTCTGCTGCAACGGGGGTATGTTATCTTAATATAGACTTTGTAAACAGATTACAGCAGGACCCCTCTAGTCCGAACTCGGATGGTTTGACCCCTTGTTTGGTCCGAACGAGCCATCAGCGCAGTAGGCTTCCACTACCTGACAGTTTGACCTCTCCTCGTTTAGTCCAGCCATGCCATCGGTAATTGACCTCTGTTTATATTATCAGTGTATCACTCTGTTCAAGTTGGCTCCTGTGAATGTCATATTTTTCATTATGTGTGTGTTCCGGGAGGTCCATAATAACCGCAAACATTTTAAACAGTTATTTCTCAGCTGCTATTTCACTTAGGCAGTTGATTTTTGTAACAATTAGCCCAGCTGATAGCATTTTAATTAATATGGAGCAGTGGACAGTTCAACACCGGGATTTCGCTGTCGAAGATTTTTTTTAATAACGAGTCCATGATTACTACACAACGGTTATTTCGCAATAACTTCCACATTCATCACAATGATGCAGTTCCTCATGCAAAACTTCTGGTTGTAGGGCTACTTGAAGAGCAAGGTTTTCGCCACGAAACCCCAAACTATTGCATATCTGAAGAGCAGCATCCGTAATGAAATTGCCGCAATACCAATGTTCATGATAGGACGGGTGATGGCAAGTTTCCAAAAAAGGTTGGAAACATGTTTGGATGTCGGTGGACATCATATGAGGGATGTCATATTCCATAAGTAAAAATGGTTTAGCTATGTAAATATTTTGTAAATATTTCTTTGAATTTTAATAAACTGTAATTGTTATTTAACATAGTGTTGTTCTATTTATTACTTCACACCCGCAAAACAAACGTTGCATAGATTTCACATATTATTTATATTTTATGCCACCTCCATTAGAAAAGTTGAATAGTTTGATCAACTTATAATTACAAAAAATGCTATTAATGAAGGAACCATTCAATACAAAAATCATCTGTCTAACCGATGAATTAGCTGAGCTGTCACGAAACAAAATAGCGGTTATTATGAACCATCCAGTATTTCTTTCAATTATTTAGGTCACTCTGTAGTTTTCTAGCTTGTTAAAATACTCGCAATATTTTCTGTTAGAAACACAGTTTAAGTATATTTTTATGTCGATAAACACATTCCTCTGATAATTTGATCTTTTTGTTGTTCTGACCATACTCCCGGTCCCACAGGTGACTAGGTTCTACTGTACAGATAAAATAATGTAAAAAAATAATAATTGGCTGATAATTATTATTCTATCCATATTTAAACAGCTTACTTAAAGAGTGATCCATTGTAACACAAGTCAGCTTTCAAATTTTCCTCAACGATCTCCATCATTGGCCTCTCCTTCACACTCACAAATGACAGAGCTGAGCCCTACAACACAACAAACCTGAATTAAATGTATGCTTGTTTCTGACTTATTACGATAAGAACTGGAAAGTTATGCAAATAATAAGATTTCAACAGTGATGATTAATTCAAATACTTGAATATAATGCTAAATCAAGAAGATACCTTTGGGGAAACTTAAGGCAAAGACAATTTGAAATTTAGTTTCTTTCTAGCTTTCAAAAAGATATTCTTCGTTTATATGTTTAAATGAATAGTATTTCCAATATAGATTTCTTCATAATTGACAACTTTATAACAGATTTCCTTAAGCAATGAATCAATTAAGTTAAAAATCCACTAGTATAGCTTATATTTTTCTCATCACTCCAAAGAGATTGGCAAATTTTTCCCTATAGGGAAGGCTCCTAATATAGACGTCATGGTACAACCTAAGCCCTGGACCATGATAACTTTTTTTGGGCCTCCCACGAGCCACAAACACCACTTATTCAGTTGAAGTTTTAAAGGGTGTGTATATTCTTTAGGAATGTGTCGAATCCGAATCTCAATTCTCGAATCCACCGAATCTTTAGAAAAAATTTGGATATTGTGATTCGAATCTTTAGAAAGAAGATGCAAAATTGTTCGTGTAGTAATTATTTTAACATAAATCACGCTGGTGTATCGATCAATAACGTGAAGGTCACAAGCCTTCCATCACCGGTCGTCAAGCTTCACGAGTGATAAAAATGAATATCAATCACCGGATAACAACAATATTTCAATTGATAAGGAAAGGATGTTGAAATTAAATGAAATATACTTTATTTCCCAAAAAAATATTATAAATATATACAATTCCACAACTTTAATATAGGAAGAGTCTACATGGGCGTATAGCCTGTGTGTAGACCCATTGCCAATCAGAGACCAAATATAAATTAAGGAATAAAAAAGAAACTTATTTTTAGTTTTGATTAAATTCAATTTATGATAACAATGAGTGGCCGGAATCAAACGTTGCATGCAGTTTCATTTTAAAACAATTGTATATATCAGGTTGAGCGTCGTTGTTGGGGGGGAGGGGGGGGCAATTGGAGTAGTGTAGGGATCGGCGGTCACGCCGGGCCCAGAGCGATAACGGCCTCACATTCCTCAGTACCCAAAGAGATAAGCCAATGAATAAGATGTTTTTTAAAAGATGAAAGGGGCGTAATATTAAAAAGGTTTGAATTATTATACCTCTGACAGGTGTTGGCAGGTTTCAATAAAAAACTATTTGGGATTTGGAAAAACAGGAAACGCAGCTATATAGCTCTGACTCAACTCACACTCATACAACTTATCTTATTTTTAATCATTGTTCATCTCTGGAATAGAGTATCACACAGCTTTCATTTTTGTCTCATTTGATTTATAAATACCCCTGTCGCAGCAGACCTGCGGACTCAGCGAATTTCCATAGGATTTATTTTGTATATGTGAGCATTCAACTTATTTGAAGGAAAGTATTGTTTGAATACGTTAAGTAAATAATATACTAAAAACGTGTATTTAATCATTCATGAGCTTTAAACATGAGAAAAATGAACAAGGTGACCACATTGGTTTTCATCTGTAACACATACACTTTTGTATTTTATATAATTCTTAGTCTTTTAATTGAAAAATACCCCCGTTGCAGCAGACCTGCATACTCAGCGAATTTCAAATGCAAAATAACCATTTTTCAATCCAACATAGCGAGATTTTACATGTTTTTGAAAGCTCCATAAGAATAACATGGGGAATTAGTATGCAGGTTTGCTGCTACGGGTATATTAAAAATGGGTGGTTTTAATTTAATATTTAGTAGATCTGAACTAGAAGAAGCCATTTACCAAGTTTTATTAAGATATGTTGAGAAATAAGCGAGATATAGAATTTTACTTATTCCCCATAAGGTTAACATTGGGACAACGTACTGTGTTTACCACTTTCAATATCTCGGTAACCAATGGACATAGAGCAGTGATTCAAGATACTAAATTGTTTGTTTTTTTGAGCTGAATTCAATGGTGCTAAAAAAATTGAGTTATTTTTATTTTTCTATGTAAAAAACTCAAAAAACCCATTTTTGGGGGGTTAACCCCCCTTTACCCCCCCTTCCGGTAGTCCGATCGGGCTGGTTTTCGAACTCGTCCGAATAATTACTACTTTACATGGCTGTACCAAATTTTATTCAGATTGGGCCATTTTTACGGCCGCTATCGTGCTTAAAGACACATAGATATATATGTACATGAATCGCGATGAAAATATTTTTAATGAATTCTTCATGTGCAAATTTGTGGGGAATAATTTTATTTGACGTTTCTATGACAAACCGTTCTCCCGCTACATTAGGTGGACAGGTGGTCTGAATCACCCTGTATAGTACAGTAAAATCTAACTTTGTCTGAAAAAAAATTAGCCCCACCTTGAAACTTGGTATATAGGTCATCTTTAGGCTCTAGTTGAAGAATCCGATGAGTCCATAAAAATTCAGGGGGTGGAAGGCCCCTTTTTCGAGGGGGAAGGGGGGAAGGTAGTATTTTTTTGTAAATGCAATAACTCCGGTGAAAAAGGTCCGATCCATTTAAAATTTGGTGTGGGCTTTTAAAACAGTATATTTTAACACTACATAAAAAATTAATTCGATCGTGTCATCCTAAGGGGTCCAAAGGGGGGATTTAACACCTCAAAAATGGGTTTTTTAATTTTTTGATATCCAAAAATTAAAATTATGAAAATGTTGTTTTATTTTTTGAATTCAGCTCAAAAAATCAAACAATTTAGTATTTTTAATTATTACTCTATGACCATTGGTTGCCGAGATATTGAAATTGGTAAACACAGTACGTTGTCCAATATAACCTCAAAATATACAGAAACTTATAAATCCCGCTTATTTTTTATCATTTATCAACGATATTTTGTATTTGGCTTCCTATAGTTGAGTTTTAATGGATTATGGCTCATAAGTCCCACTTTTCTTCATCCCCTTGTCAGCAAACCTACATACTCATTTTCTATGTTATTTAAATGGGAAAATATTATGATATGTCAATTTCTCTTATATTTCCGGTTCTAATGACAATAATGAAACAGTTTTAGACTTATTTTTCTAGGGAAATCTTTGACTTTCAGAATAACCATTAACAGATTAATTTGGTTGGGTTTAAGGCTAGTTGAAATGCTATTATCAATGTTGTATTTTTTTATTTATTTTTGTTTTTGATTTTTAATTTTGAATATCTCAGCTCTTAAGAAAGAGAATGCATTTGTTTTGGTCTTGAATTGCTGTGTAAATTATTTTCTCTCATTTGACCTATAAATCATGTAGATTGGTTGATATTGAAGGGAGTTGTAATTTTTTATCGTCATAAAAACAAAATTTTTAAAAAATTTTATTTTTAATTAAAGGTTTATAGCTCCTCTTAAAATTAACGGTTTCAAATGATCTATAGCCTCAGTGGAAGTCAATGGTTCACTGAATGATTTAAGACCATAACAAACGTTTTATCTCCTTTAGAACCAGAGGTATCATCCTATCACTGTAAGTAAAACTTATAGAAAATATTTTTTTGATTGAATTACGCATTATAACTGAGCCAAACCAAAACCAATTGTATGGAATAATAGCTCATATTAAAGCTGCTACATTCCTGTTTAATTTGAGACCAAAACTAACTTTTTATCTCCTTTAGAACCGGAGGTATCACCCTTCCACTGTAAGTAAAACTTTAAAAAAATATTTTTCCGTGAATTACGCATTATAACTGAGCCAAACCAAAACCAATTTTATCGAATAATAGCTCATATTAAAGCTGCTACGTTCCTGTTTAATTTGAGACCAAAACTAACTTTTTATATCCTTTAGAACCGGAGGTATCACTCTTTCACTGTAAGTAAAACTTAAAAAAAACTTATTTTTTAATTGAATTACGCATTATAACTGATCCAAATCAAAACCAATTTTATCAAATTATAGGTTAAATAAAAGAAAATAATTTACGGAGCAATTCAAGACCAAAACAAATGCATTCTCTTTCTTAAGAGCTGAGATATTCATTATTAACAATTAAAAACAAAAATAATTTTAAAAAATACAACATGGATAATAGCACTTCAACTAGCCTTAAACCCAACCAAATTAATCTGTTAATGGTTATTCTGAAAGCCAAAGATTTTCCTAGTAAAATAAGTCTAAAACTGTTTCATTATTGTCATTAGAACCGGAAATATAAGAGAAATTGACATATCATAATGTTTTCCCATTTAAATAACATAGGACATGAGTATGTAGGTTTGCTGACAAGGGGATAAAGAAAAGTGGGACTTATGAGCCATAATCCATTAAAACTCAACTACAGGAAGCCAAATACGAAATATCGTTGATAAATGATAAAAAATAAGCGGGATTTATAAGTTTCTGTACATTTTGAGGTTATATTGGACAACGTACTGTGTTTACCAATTTCAATATCTCGGCAACCAATGGTCATAGAGTAATAATTAAAAATACTAAATTGTTTGATTTTTTGAGCTGAATTCAAAAAATAAAACAAAATTTTCATAATTTTAAATTTTGGGTACCAAAAAATCAAAAAACCCATTTTTGAGGTGTTAAATCTCCCCTTTGGACCCCTTAGGATGATACGATCGAATTAATTTTTTATGTAGTGTTAAAATATACTGTTTTAAAAGCCCACACCAAATTTTATATGGATCGGACCTTTTTCACCGGAGTTATTGCATTTACAAAAATATACAACCTTCCCCCCCTTCCCCCCTCGAAAAAGGGGCCTTCCACCCCCTGAATTTTTATGGACTCATCGGATTCTTCAACTAGAGCCTAAAGATGACCTGTATACCAAGTTTCAAGGTGGGGCTAATTTTTTTTCAGTTTGGTCTTTTTTTGGACAAATTTTACTGTACTATGTATATATATGTATGAAAATGAACGAATAGTGTTTTTTGCTTCTGGGGGCCCCAAAACGAAAAGTTATCATGGTCTCGGGCTTAGGTCTTATTATGAGTACTACGGTAACAGCTTCTTCCCTATAGGGGAAATTCGCTAAAAGTAATCTTGTTATTGTATATAAATGTCAACAAACATATAATCAATGAATTCAAAACACTCAAAACAAACAAATAACTTAATCTCATGAAAAAATTAAATTCAATCACATGGTCAGTTTTATAACTAAACACCCCTGTTGTAGCAGACCTGCATCTCCAGCCAATTTCAATAAAACATATTATCAATCCTCATCATTGTAAACATACCATATATTTTGCTACATTTTCAGGCAGTTTAGACTAAGACATCCCCTCTCCCAATGCTCATACTTTCTTTATTAAATTTAAAAATAATTTGTATTTTTTGATATAGTATTATATTTTCTGCAAAATCTTAATCAATGAACTCTAATTATTCAAAATAAACACAAATAAAATATTCATCACCTAAAAATTTAATCATATGTTCAGAATTATATTTTTTTAAATCTGTTAAATCAGGGTAACTATACTTTTTGGAAGGTAAAATTAAAAATAATATTGGACAACGTACTGTGTTTAGCACTTTCAATATCTCAGCAGCGGATTGATGTAGAATAATAATTCAAAATGCTAAATGTTCATTTTTTGTTCATTTTTTAAAGCTGAATCCTATTTTGACACTTAAATTTACAAGAAAATAATATAAAGACACTAGCAGATATACCCGCAGCTTCGCCCGCTGAAAAAATGACTAATTTTAACTAACTCACATTATGCCATGTGCAATTTTTTAAAATAGTTATAAAATGGACTGACTTGGGTTGTGGGCCATTGGCGTACAATTACACCCTTAAGGTGCAGCTAGTAATTCCACCCTAGATTGAAGTGAGAAGGTGTAACGTTTCCTCTAAAAATTTTCCCTCATGATTATCTAATGGTATGAATTAGCTTTCTCCCATTTAGCAATACAGAGAATGAGACATAACCCGGGATATAAAACAAAAAAGACGCTAAGGGCGGCTTTTCGACTTAACATCAATATGAATTTAGTATGTTTTTGAAAATAGACCGAAAACTGTAAGAAAAATGGTAGGCCTAAGACCTTTGGCAGTTAGGCCAAAAGACGGTAGGCCTATGTTTCTTGGCCGAAAACATATTTCCCAAACCTTTCTCAATCACATTGAAAGATCGGGTCTCTAACCTATCGATAAGGCAAAATTTTTGTTGTAATGTTATATTTTTGTAATTGAAATCTTAATCACCTAATTAATTTTAAATTTGGATCTCCGTTTCTAGTGGATACACATGTACTCGAAATGAAATGTCCATAATGAGTTTTAAGATTTTAGTCTGAGAAAGGTCTTATTTATTTATTTATTTATTAGACGGATAAACCATTATAAAAGAATACAATATTGTACTCGGGTGGAAGTGGCATTTGACAAAAATATATGGCTGAAATAAATCTGTACATTTTATTCTCTTAGTAGATTGGATATCGTACCTTTTCTATCCCCTAAAAATATTGATTAGGCTTTCCATCCATAGTTATAAAAACTTAAATAGCCGCAATTTTGAATTTTATAATAAACTGTATTTTTGCTATCTGAGAGAGTATATTATAAAAACCTTTCTTTATTCGCATATAGTGCCTATAAAGAATTTGTGTCAAGTTTCGTGGCGCAAAGTCTTGTATTTAATGAGAAAAAAAGCTATGAAAGCTAAAATGGCCGCCATTTTGAATTTCACAATATACCATAATCAAGCTTTTTGAGAGAAAATATTGCAAAATCCTTTCTTAGTACGCATCCAGAGCCTGTAAAAAATATTTGAGCCAAGTTTCATTGCTCTAAGCCTTATAGTTTTTGAGAAACTGTGATCAGTCAGTCAATGGGTGTTGGCTTTTAGCAAATTTCCCCTATAGGGAAGTATTAGCGAATTTCCCCTATAGGGAAGTAGCTATTACCGTAGGCGGCACGGTGAGACTTAAGCCCGGGACCATGTTATTTTTTCATTTTGAGGTCCCTAGACCCCAACACCGTTCGTTCATTTTCATATATATGTATATACATATAAATATATATATACCTGTCCGTAGGCGCAATAACTTTTGTAAAAAAGGTCCGATCTTGATGAAATTTGGAACAAACATGTAAAGCGTCACTTATGACTTCGAGTTCGAAAACCAGCAAGATTGATTTACTCTAAGAAGGTTTTTTTCACAAAATAAAATTTATTTTCAAGATTTAACACCTTTTTACTAATTATTTTAAAACTTAATTGTCAAAATTGAATTCAGCTTAAAAAAACAAACAATTTTGCATTTTGAATTATTATTCCACGTCAATCCGTTGTTTAGATATTGGATAATATTGGATGTGCTAAACACAGTACGTTGTCCAATATTGTTTTTAATAATTTTTCCCTCCAAAAAGTATAGTCACCCTGATTTGAGATGTTTTAAAAAAATACAATTCTGAACATATGATTAAATTTGCAGGTGTTGAATATTTTATTTGTGTTTATTTTGAATAGTTAGAGTTCATTGATCAAGATTTTGCAGAAAATATATGTTGTATATTTATGACATTTCTATATTTCTAATGTACTATTTCTAATCAATCACCTGATGTTATGTTTTGTTTTCTTCATAAAGAATGTTTAGATAAACATTAGCTACAGGAATATTTAATTTTCAATATTGTACTTTTTATTCTATTTTCAAATAAAGCATATTTAATTCAATACTTCAAATGCGTGCAATATATTTCAAAGTTGTAATAATTGGCGACGTTTAAAAATACTTATTCTACAGTACAATAAATTGAAATTGGCAAACCAATAATTAAGCACAAATGGGTCCAGATCAATTAAGAGAAGTGGTAAAGTTAATCACTGAGAGTCAACAAGGTCTTATAGAGAATGTAGTTTCAAAAATGATGGAAAGACTCAACGTTTCAAAAGAATCTACAGTAAGTATACCACCATTTCAAGAATTCAATCCAAAGATGGAAAAATTCAAAAATTATTTAGAAAGATTTGAAAACTATTTGGCTGTAAAAAATGTTAAAGATTTAGAAAAAAGGCACAGTTACTAACAGTTTCAATTGGTTCTACACACTATAACAATCTCTCTGCTTTGCTTGGTCCTGAAAGTCCTATTAAGAACTTAGACCACCAAACTTTGTGTAACCACTTCAATGATATGCTTTCACCACAGAGGAGTTCAGTAGTTTCTCAACATTACTTCTTGTGCAGGTATCAAAAAGATAATGAAAGCATTCCAGAATTTGTAAGTGCCTTGCAGAAAGAATTAACTGAATGTGAATTTAATGTAAAATGTGAATGTTCAAAGACGGTTTCAGTTTCAGACCTTTTCTTATGCTCTCAGTTTATCAGAGGCTTAAAAGATGATTGGATTCGAGAGCAGCTCCTTCAAATGAATACAACCTCATTCAAAGATGTCCTGGTAAAAGCAACCGCACTTGAAGCTTCACGTCTGGAGGTAAAGGAACTTAGCAAGACTAATCAGGTAACCAGTTCTCCTACTTGTGACGTAGATATAAATAAGGTTTCAAACCAATCTAGATTCAAAGGTCAACCGAAAGCTAGACAAGTTCAGAGTTCAAAATTCAAATCCAGAGTCAAACCAAAAATTGACTATAAAAAGCTAGGGATTAGCGACCTATGTTTTAGCTGTGGGCGTAACAACCACCGAGCTATCGAATGCCGAACTAATGTATCGACATTACATTGTACTGCTTGTTCTCGAACAGGTCATATATCAAAAGTATGTATTTCGACCTTGATGAAAGAAAAATTTCCCAAAAATGAAACTTCAAACTCTTCATCAGCTAAATACATAAGTAATAGTGAACTAGAGGACTTTGGTTTCAATTACATTAATGATGACATTCAAGTAGGTTGACATATATGATAATATTCAATCGGTTAGGGTTCATGATTCCCAAAAATACATTGTCACTGTATCAATCAATGACAAACCAATGCGGTTCGAAGTAGATTCCGGAGCAGGTTATAAATTAATTTCAGAGACTGATTTTGAAAAATTGAATCTCGGTACCGTCATAGTACCCACAAACATTTACTTTAGATCTTACACAAGCGACATTTTTCGTCCTAAAGGCAAAGTAAGTGTTCAGGTAACTTACAAGGGAATTAAATCGGATGAAGAACTTTTCATTGTTCCTGAGGGTCATCCAGCTGTACTCGGTAGAGTATGGATTAGACATTTAGGGATTAACCTCCAGGAAATAGACAGGGCGATTAAAAGTGACGTACTTTCAAGTTCATCAGAACCTATTAACTCAATTGACAGCATACTTGACGAATTTCCTGATGTTTTCTAACAGAAAATTGGTTGTCTCCCAAACCACAGAGTCACATTGAAATTGCGTGAAAATACTACACCCGTGTACACCAAGGAACGCAACGTTCCGTTTGCACTTAGATCTCAGGTTGAAGAAGAACTAAATAGTTTAGAATCTGCAGGGATAATTTCAAAAACACCAGTGAGTGACTGGGGTTCACCACTTGTAGTAATTCCAAAAAGTAATGGTTCAGTTCGTTTATGTGTAGACTACAAAACCGGAGTTAATGATCGTCTTGTTTCAGCTAATTTTCCTATCAAACACATTCCAGACATACTTCATAGTTTGCGAAACTTTAGTGTATTTTGTAAACTAGATATATTTAAAGCTTACTTACACATACCGGTCGATGAGGAAAGTAGTAAGATTCAAACAATCACTACACACAGAGGAACTTACCGGATGCATAGATTAAGTTTCGGTATCAAAACGGCACCAGCAGAGTTTAATCGTATCTTAGGTCAAATTTTACAAGGATTTTCTAAAGTGGAAGTTTACTATGACGATATAATCGTTCATGGTACTTCAAAAGATGAATGTGCACACAATCTAAGAAAATGTCTAACCCGTCTTCAAGATAATGACATACATCTAAATAAAGATAAGTGTGTATTTTTTACCAAAACTATAGAATATCTAGGACATGTTATTCAGTACAACAGAGTTTCAAAATCTCCAGAAAAAGTTCGTGCTGTAAATGAAATGCCACGACCAAGGAATGTAGATGAGGTACGTAGATTTCTGGGCATGGTGACATACTATGCAAGATTTATTCCAAACTTGTCTACTAAATCTACACCTCTTCGAGAACTTCTACAAAAGAACAGAAAATTTCATTGGTCTGACAAATGTGAAGCAGCTTTCCAGTGCCTGAAGGAAGAAATCACGTCAGACAGGGTTCTCGTTCCCTATGACCCACATAAACCAATTGTACTCACATGTGATGCTAGTCCAACTGGTATCGCTGCTGTTATGAGTCATATGATCGACGATAAGGAGCGTCCGATTGCGTACGCTTCAAGATCTTTGACACCGGCAGAAAAAAACTATAGCCAGTTAGATCGAGAAGCCTTGGCCATTGTTTTTGGTGTCGGTCACTTCTACAATTATTTGTTTGGACTTCATTTCGAACTAGTGACGGACAATGCTCCCCTAAGTAGAATTTTTCATGAGAAGAAATCACTTCCTCCAATGACTTCAAGTCGACTTCTTCGATATGCGTCTTTTCTATCAGGGTTCAACTATTCTGTTCGTTTCAAGAAAGGGGAAAACAATGAAAATGTAGATTGTCTCTCCAGGGCACCAATTGATCAAGGATTCAAAACAGTCGATATACTTCTTAATGACGAAGTTCAAACATTTCACTCACAAACATTGTTTCAAATATCTTCTGAAATACTGACGCCAGAGGTTCTAGCGAAAGAAACAGAACAAGATGAAGATTTAAAGAAAATCAAACAAGATCTACTCACTGAAAGAGAAGAATCCACATTCACACTTTCAGATGGAATATTATTCAAAAATAACCGAGCTGTCATACCAAGAAGTCTTCAAGCCCTCATTCTAGATCAACTCCATTTCACACATATTGGAATCACTAAAATGAAACAATTGGCAAGAAGATACGTGTATTGGCATGGAATCGACAAGGCTATCGAAAACATGGTTCAATCTTGTGAGAGCTGTGCATTTACAAAGAACCAGCCACCAAAAGCACCCATGGTCAGAACCTGAAAGCAACTGGGAACGAATTCATATCGATTATGCGGGACCGTTCAACAACCACTATTTCCTTGTTTGCGTGGATGCAAAATCCAAGTGGTTGGATGTAAAAACAATTTCAAGCTCACCAACAACTTCGAGTACAATCACACTTCTGGACAATATATTTTCATTCCACGGCTATCCACAAGTCATCGTTTCGGACAATGCTTCGATTTTTGTTAGCGAGGAGTACTATTGTAGGAAAAATGGTATATTTCAAAAACTTATTGCTCCTGGTCATGCCGCAACTAATGGATTAGCCAAGAGAATGGTTCAAACTCTCAAACAACGACTTAAAGCTATGGAAAAAGGTCATTGACATGGTCGGGTCATGTTTCTTATTTAAATGGGAAACTTAGGAAGCTGATTTATGCCTTCTACCAGCTTCAAGGGGACGGCACCGTAGCTTAGTTGGTAGCGTTCTGAGTTCTCACTCAGCCGGCCTGGGTTCAACTCCCGGCCGCAGCTCATACGGAAGCGCTGTGACGAACAAGGTACCTTCATCAAGAAGACCTCAAGGTTCGTTAAGGACCTTGGGATTTGACGGAGAGTGAAGGCCTGTTGACTGAGGGTGCTAAGCTGCTCAGAGCTCAATGAGCTCTGGGCTTGTTGTGCTGCTGCTCAATAAGCTAATTCTGCTTTGTTACAACACCCTGGCCAAGTGAAGCCATGGCCCTCTTTTTTTTTAAAAAAAAAAAAGCTTCAAGGAATATTAAGTCCGGAAGAAATCAAAATACCGTATTACGCTTATGTACAATCGCTTCTTGAGGGGGGCATTATCGTTTGTGGCGCAGCTTATAAGTCTATTTTGAATCCATTGTTCATAACACAAAAAGCTATTCTTAAGGCGGCCTTGGGCAGATGTCGGCAATACTCGTCTGAGGCAGTATATGCTGATGGCTCATCAGGCAAATGTTTGTCAGGGTAATTGTCTCACATATTTATAAACATTCTGAATTAATTTTTAAACACCCTGCACATGAATATTTAACTAGAAACACAACAGTCAACATTAATATCCCCAAATTAGTTTACACATTTTCTACTACTAATTCCTTTTATTTAGCACACATCATTTATTGGAATTTACCATTTTCATTAAACTAGGTCTTTAACATATTATACTTATAAGAAAAAAATTATTAAATGGCTAAATGAAATAGGTAGGGAAAACGCAGAACAAATTATCAAATCAAGGTACAGATTTTAGGGAGGAGGGGCAGGTGCGTATGTGTGGGTGAGAGTGTGCTGGTATGTGAGAGTGTGTGAGTGAGAGAGTGTCTGTGTGTGTAGGGATGCGCAAGGGACTGCATTGTTGGAGTAACATAATTATTCTAAGAGCGGAAGAGGGTCTGTCTGTCCGTCCGTCAATAGCAATGTCCCATTTCAAATCGCATCATTATCATCACTGTCCTTATTTTAACGTCATACATAGCAAACTTTCTTCTCTTCTATAGGTCTCAATTTTTTCAATTTTTTTTTTCCTATGTTTCAAATATGTAAAATGAAGTATGAGTTTTTTCCATTGATCTTATATTTGTTAAATCCACATTTATTTATTACAAGACTCATTCTTACGCTTAGGCTAAAAAGCCTATGTAAGAATTAAATTTAAATAGCATAAATATATTTTTCTTTTTATGTAATCAACTAGCAGTTGCCCGTAGCTTCGCTCACGATAACAATTTTAACACCCGCTGCCTAAATGAAGATGGTGCCACATACTGAGTTTATGACAAGGTACAAAAACTATTGGTGACTTTAATATAGTACATATCACCCAAAAGAAAAAAAAACAACCATAAAACCATGATAAAAGGAACCAAACTATAAATCAGCTGTAAAATCCAAACAGCTATGAAAGACACAGCCCAGCACCCCCCACAAACCAGCCAGACATGGCCCCTGGTCTGGCCTGTTTTTTTTTTTTTTTACCGTTGACCCCACAGAAAAGCCCTGAAAACTTTGAATTTTGAAAACCCTGTTCTCAGCGGATGCTCACGCCCTATAGGAACGTCCATGAAAAGTTTCAAGATTCTAAGTCAAGTTCAAGTAGTTCGGGCTGTGCGATGATAGGCCAGTGGTATTTGACAATATAAAGTAGATATACTTTCATCAGTCAGAAAGATGTTTTAGGAATCCGCTAAGAACGCAGGTCTGCTGCGACGGGAGTACTTAGAAATATTGCTGCCCCCCGCACGAGGCATTTTTATTTGGCCTCTCTATACTACACTTGCCAGCACATTCCAGCGCCCCCGCCGACAAACCCCTAAGGGTGTCGCTGCCTGAGAAGGCTTATACTCAGTAGGCCTATCGTTGAATCTGTGCTATAGTATAGAGTGACCTTGAGGCAGGAAATACCCTCTTCGCAGACCGTGCCATACTTAGTGAATCTTAAAGCAGTTTCCTGTCTTATGAAAGTTAATGTACATAGAGTGGAAAATGCCTTGATGAAATGCTACCAAAGTATTTTGTAATGTTTTAAGTCGTCTAAAACCTTCTCATATGTGCATACAACACAGGAGAAAAGTTTCAGCCAAAATGGTACTCTAGTTTTTGCGTGAAAAGCGGTCTAAAGTGTGATGTTGAGCGTTACCAACACACATCGTGACATAAATTGAGATAAGGCTTGATTCGGATTCTCTGACCTTCAAAACGCAAAAATAACCAAAAATTTCATAATTCTAAGCAATGTACAGACAAAACTCTAATTTTATTTATATAGATAAAATATACATGTCTTAGTTTAATATTTATGCCATCATGTGAATATGTATTTGTTCGACTATTTAATGGAAATAAAGTACTTTTTGATTTGATTTTTGATTTGATTTTTGAGTTGATTTAACTTGAAATGAAGCTACATCCATGTTTGTCACTTAACCATTTTAAATTCGCTGAGCATGCAGGTCTACTGCAACAGGGGCTTTTTTAATTTATTTTTTACACTTTTTCCTACCAAGTAAATTTATAAAATGTTATGACCATATAAAATTACTGTAATTTAGAATAGGTACATGAATTCCTAATTCTTCCTCCTGTTGGTATAATTAAGCTATCAGTCCTTTTATTATTCTTATGGATGGATAATGAAAATGGAATGGCCTTAATATTTATTAGGGGTGTGTGATGTATCGAAATTACGGTTCGATTCGATTCGATGCATCGAATCACGATTCGATTCAGTATGCATCAAAATGGCAATGCATCGATTTGGCCTCGATGCATCGGTATTCTTCGATTCACTAGACGCCATTAGTCTAGAATGTATGTTGAAAGCAATTAAATAAACGTTTAAACTATATAAATGCGTAATATTAATGTTCAAAGCAGTTTATTCAATCGTAATAAAGTTATGAAAAGCTTAGTGCGTAGTAATACTTTCAGACTCTAGACGCTTGACAACAAAGAATGCATAATAAAATAAAGGCTGCGTGACAAAGTAGTGCATTGTTATTTTTTTGTCAAGTTTGAAAATTATTGCAATAGATTGTTTCTCAATTTTATAATGATTTTTAAATTATTGCAAAAAACTTTTTTATGTATGGCTGTGTAATTCCATACACGAATTTCAATGACGAGAATAAAATGAGCACTATGACAGTCGGCGGCAGCTGCAGTGTAACCGCGATCGTGATGGTGATACAGGCTGACCGAGCAATGGAATAAAAACAAATACTGCTGTTAGAGAAATTACCCGACTCTCGGGTATTTCCAAGCACGTGTGGGGACTTCGTAATACTTTCAATAGTTTATTCCAGCAGAGACGGGTATTTTTGCGGGTAAACACGGTCTACAAAAGGTAACACTGTTTTGTGATGCTCAGCTGTCGGGATATCTGCCGTCGTCGTAAGCTCAGCACTGCACACGACTGCTGCAGTAGTGTTTGTTTCTGACTGTCGTGCGAATGCAATTGAATGTTTTGTTTTGGAGTAATTGAACGACAAATAAATAAAGATGTTTGAAGACTGTGACGAAGAGATCGTAGACAATCCGTGCTCAAGTAGCCAAAGCTTTGTTGAAACAGATACGAATGACGATACCGACACTAGTAGGGATACTTTAATTGTATCCGACAAGAGTTACTTAGGCTAATTGTAATAATTATTAGATGATTTAACAAACTTTGAACTGATTGATTAATTGAAGGAGTCCCCCGTAAAACGTTCTAAACGACAAAAACCTAGTTTTGAGTAATCAAGGGTTGAAAGTTGAATTATAAAATTTACGGTTTTTTTAAGGTTAGAACTTATAATCATGTATAATCTTTTAAAACCCTATTTATAACATCATAATGTAGCATTATACTGGATTTGTACTTGCCATCAAGCATTTTAAAACATTTTACGTGTTTTTTTAGGGGTTATAACGTTCTAAATGACTGGCGCTTGGAACGTTTTCTGACGGACTGCTCTTCTACTTTGGAAGAAAACATGGGGGAGAGTAGGAATACCAAGAGAAACAAAAATAAAACTGAATATAAAACAATTTTATTGATGTAAAAGCACAAAAACGTAATGTTGTTAATAAAATGTGATACGTCACTTTGCTAAAAGTTATCCACATGTGGTAGCTTAAAACGTTATTCTACTCACCTCTTTTGGGGGCAATTTCCGGGCCTTGGCTTCTTATTTTTTGAAATATAGGGTAATCCAACTTTTCTATATTCAATCCTGGTCTTATCTTTCCACTTTCCAATATTTACTTCACGTCTTTTATTTTTATTTACGCGATTTTGGTCCTTGGGTGACAGCGCAACGACCGGCGGGGATTCCATCTTTCGGCGAATAGAACGTTATTACCCAGAAAGTCCGTGCAGTCTCGCGAAGCAAGCAAACTTTGACAGACGAAATCAGGGCTACCAACTCAAATATCTTCAAAACAAAATATACCACGGTGTAGCTCATGTCCTGGAGAACCTTTTTCACTGAATATCTCCGATTTTGAAATTTTGTCGCTTAGAACGTTTTACGGGGGACCCCTTCAATTTTTACTTGGACTGCTTGTGTTTTTTTTTTTTAAGAAAAACTTAAGGCCTAGTAATAATACTATTTCTTGAGATTGTGAAAGGATGTATAGGAATTAAGATATAATTATTTATTTATACTTCCAAATTCCTGTTTATAATGAATGGGTCAGTACCTAGGCCTATTAAAAATGCTTTGGTTCAGACTCATTCAAATTTTGTGTGGAATTTTTCTACTTTAATCCTCTTTAAGGTTATTGACCCATTACAGTAATGCAAGCTGTAAATAACTCTTTAACAGCAAATAACGCCGCACTGCATTGAATCAAATAGCATCGATGCACTGAATCGAAAAAAATTTGCTGCATCGCACACCCCTAATATTTATAAATGAACTTATCCTTTTCCCTCAAATTAACTTTGAGTGTATGAAGTTGAGAAATAGAATTAAGGTTCAAAATGCATTTTTTTAATTGAGAATAGCAATTTCAACACCTCAGTGTCAATCAAAATGTCATAATGTGCACGGGAATTATGGTTAAATCTGTAACAGGGAACCTATAATAACACAGTAGGTTTGCGCCCAACCCGAACCTTCAATCCCTGAAATTTGACAGCTGAATACAAAATCTGATGAGCTCTGACACGCAACAGATGACAACAAGACTCGTTTTTGTACAACTTAGATGAGATTTGTTTACTGCAGTAGTGCTACGGGATCGGCCGGCAGACATTTTGTGTTGCGTACTGTCTAGTAAAATGAGGAGGCGGAAATACTGTATTCCTAGGTTACAATAACAATGTGATTTTGTACAAACTAAGGGACATTTTCAGATCCGATATTATGAAGAAAGTCGTCTGACGCGATCTCACAATGATGAAGGCAATTTTAGAGACGATAGTTCCGCAATGACTATTTTTATACTGTGAGATGTACTATTGTCATAGGACTTCAGACTTTTTGGATTTTTCATTTTCCAGATCAGGACTCCAGCTCACTAATCCGGACAGTCCAAAGCGTACTGGATTAAAGAACAAAGTGTCTCTAAAATATGTTTTGAGGTACGTAAAATACTTTAAACATTTAAGAATGTGTGATTGTGTAGACATATCTCATTTAATAGTTGTACTTGCCTTATTAACTAATAGATATTTCTGAAACAATAAACAGAAATGGAATTAATAATATCACCTGGTTCACTCCTCTTGCAGTGCGCCCAGCTCTGTGAACATAAGAGCTCACCGTCAACGGGAAATCAAAATTTATGACATTTGAAACTTGCTGAAAATCTATGCCTCTAGCAACTCCTGATTCTTTGTCTCGTTTCCGTTTTCTGAAAAAGAACAATATTTTGAGCTTACGGAGAAGAACATTCAAAAGTGGTTCGTTAGATTAATTTCGAGGAAAAGTTTAAGGGAGCCATTTCATCCATGTTTTGCTTGTTTGAAAATTTTACCATTATGTTGCATTTATATATTTAAGGTTTTAAAAGCTTTTAATCTAGCAAGTGGCAATTTACCTTCAAATGTTGACTATGACAGACAGGCCTCAGAAATGCTATTAATTTTAGAGTCCCCTAACCTAATATAACCTTTTACACAAAAACATTCAATTACACAGCTCCTAAAATTTTTAATAAGTTACCTCAAAACATAAAAAAAATTTAAATAAATTTCTTAAGAATATCAAAACTTGGCTTATGAGTATGGACAAAAGCGATGTGGAGGATCTTTTTATTTCTGTTCAATAAATTTGTTACTTTAAAGAATATGGATAGGGTTTCGTTGAAGTAAGTTTTTTTTTCATTGTATGAGATTAAAATTTTTATTTTGTTAATACATTAGTTTGATAGATTGTAAAAAACATTTTTTCAATTTCTTTCAAATATAAGAATTATATTTATTTTGATAATCACAAAGGATAAGTGTAAGTATAATTTATTAAGTTTTTATGCCATAAAAGAAAACATAATTAGAATATTACAAAATCTGGGATCAGTAATTATATTTATTTACAGTCTGCCACCGAAACATGAACTCTAATCTTAATGTTAATTTTGTTTGATGGAATCCCCAATGAGGCTTTGCCTTTGGGACCCTATTTTTCCTCTTGGAGGTATATTTTTATTTTTTCCCGTAACAGATTGTTACCATATATTATGTAGTGCTTACTGTATTATTTTTGTAACTGTTACTTGTACTTGTATTTGTATTTGAAGAAAATAAATATTTATTCATTTAATTAAGTCAGAGTATTAAGACTGATTGACTGTTTAATTATTTTTTCCAGACAACCTGACCTTAAGATACAACTGTGACATCAACTACTAGTTCTTCAACAACGACGGAACATCAGCTGACTCACCTCTTCTGCTTCAGATCCACTGTGCTGGCCTCTGGCTGTTCCAGTGCATGTTCATCGGACGCAATGATGATATCGTAAACTCCCTGGTTAAATTGAGACACAGCGTGACATCGCACATTGGCCGGTAATTCAGAGTTGAGCAGGCACGTCTTTATGGCGAATTGTTCCAGGAACAATTTCAATCTGTTTTAAACAGTTTAAATGTCATAAATGCTTAACCCATTGGCTAACAACTCCAAGATATCTCGTGGTCATAATTTTGGGTCCAAAAGCGCAACCCCGAGATATCTCGTGTTTATGTAAGGCTTTTTTCTAAATACGTTATAACTGTATTATTGATTAATTATTTTGACAAATTAAGGGTTAGTATATACAACTCTTTTATTTGTTTATAGATTCATTTAACTGTTTTATTTTGCGTGTGTACTCAGTTTAAGGAAGCAAAAAAACACAGCTGGTCAGCTGACCGTCGCTCGTTGTCTGCCATACTTAGTGACAGTGTTGATAATGTTAACCTCTAATGTCAGTTTGGAATTGTTAACATTTTTTCTGATATGTAATAGTTACATAATATTATGTTCATTATGACCAATAGATATTAATATTATGTAGTTACATAATCTTATGTAACTACATAATATATTAACACTAAAAATTTACAACTATTATATATTTTGAGTAAAGTGAGTTTTGTTTCAACAAAATATTGTTGGTTTTGAGATAAAGTTGCGGTATAAGTACATGAATGGTAACAATTGGCCTATTTATGAGAAAACTGCTGAAACTCAGCGAATACGCAATTTTGGCTAACATCCTAAATACATATATAATATATATGTACCATCATTATTTTGATTTCTAAATAAAGACTTAAATATTATACCAAAATATCATTGTTTTATGGTTTTAAAAAGATAGTCATTTTTTTAAAGCTGTTTTTAAAAGATTGAAAATATTTTCAATAAAATTACAATATTGTATGTATGTAAAAAGAAACCCATACCCAATACATATAATAGATATATTAATTTTTCCTTGTAGGAAATTTATTTCTAAAAAGAATGGTAAAACTTTAAGCAAATAGGCCAAAAATTTCAGCTATGGTAACAAATAAAGCCACATTCTACATTTTCAACATTTTTCTCAGAAAAGCAAGGGACAAGTCAGGTGACAAATCACTGATAGGCCAATGGGTTAACAATAATAAACTTTTAAAAATTTGTTTGTGTTAATAATTTGTTGTAAAAAAATCCAATTCTGGGCTAAACAATGACAACTTGCTTGTTTTATTTACAACTAGGCCATGAGAAAAAATTATAAAAGTTTAAAACTAGATTTCGTCAGCGAAATTTTAAGACTTGAGTTGATAAATTTTTGTTCTGTTCACATCATTTTGACATATTGGCCTGTTAACGTGTCATTGATATATTTACTAGCCTACTTAATGATGAATAAGGCTACAAAATATAATAAGACTTATTCATAGAATAATATTTGGTAATAATTTAATGAGCAGTCGTTGGTTTATGAGAACTAACTGAAAATACTCCCGGCGCAGCAGACCTGCATACTCAGCGAATTTCCATAGGATTTATTTTGTATATGTGAGCATTCAACTTATTTGAAGGAAAGTATTGTTTGAATACATTAAGTAAATAATATACTAAAAACATATATTCAATCATTCATGAGCTTTAAACATGAGGAAATTAACAAGGAGACCACATTGTTTTCATTTGCAACACATACACTTTTACTTTTGTATTTTATACAGGGTGAGTTTTAATTGTCCCCCCCCTTACTTTACTTTACATTTCTAAAAATAACTATCCCTGACCCCACCCAAACATTATTGGGTAGCAAGTACCACGTTTTGAAGGGGTACTCATTTACGGCCGCCATCTTGGATCCGCCATATTGGATCCAAAATAAATTTTTCAAATGTAAAAGTGGTGTTGTGACCCATCATTTCAAGCTAAATTTTTTCACTAATCACAATGCTGCAATCCGTTTTTTAATATCTCGATTTGCTCTCAAGATATTAGTACTTTTAGTTTATTTATTTTCAACCAATTTAAACATTACAAATTGATAAAATAGGCCCATAACCACAAAGTAATGCTAGATAGTCATAAATAACCACCATCAGTCATTGTCGAGTTATTTCCACTTAACTTTCACCAATGTAAAATTTTTGGCTGCCATCTTGGATCCACCATTTTGAAATGAGGTAAGTTATCTCAAATAAGAAGATGGTATTGTGACCCATCATTTCAAACTAACTTTTTACGCCGAATTCAATGCTGCAACCCGTTTTTAATTGTCGTGTTTAGTTTTCAAGATATTGACAAATTTCTAAAAAAAATATGAATTTTTCTAAAACTAAATTTTATAGCTAAAAACGGGTTGCGGCACTGAATTTGGCGTAAAAAATTCGTTTGAAATGATGGGTCACAATACCATCTTCTTATTTGAAATAACTTACCTCTATAAAAACACACACTTTTGCTGCATACACAATATTGATGAATAAATAAATAAATATTCTAAAACTATAATGTCTTTCATGATTCTTAGTGATTTGACCAGGTATTTGACTTTATTCAGTAGTTTGATAATTTAGTTCACCAAAGGATACCATGTAGTGTTTGACACAGTAAGTACTGAACCTTATCTTATTATCTATTATTTTTAAGAAAACAATTTTACAATAAGAATAATGACTTATTCAAGAAATACAAGAGCATCTGATTGAAAAAGTGGACACATGGATAGTACAATAATGGGTCTTATAATTAGGCTGGAGGCCAGATCAAAATTGAAAATGTCTCTATAAATAACAATTAATTATTGTTCCAGGCTATACTCAGGGTAAATATAGGCCTTTCTCAGGGGGAAGTATCGTGCCGGCTAGACAAATTCAGTTTTGAAATAAAGTTCATAAAACATAAATAAGTCCAAATAGTTAATTTTTGAAAATGTGTTCAACAATGCAAAGCCAATGGTCAGCTTCACAATAAGATGGCCGAATGGTAGAAGATCAATGTTCACTTCTCGAAGTAAATTAGGCTGAAATGTTATTAAAGTTCAAAATATGTATTAAAATATTCTTCTTTAAATTTATATTTGATTAATTATTAAATTATTTAACCGTCTCTTCTTCTCTACACTTGCTAGTAGGAAATATAAGGATATGGTTGGATCTTACCAAGCTGCTACAACAATCTTCACCAAGTACCAAATATAATAATCTTGAGTGAGGAACAAAAGGGTTTGACTCGAAAAATGTACTTGGCAGAGTTCCCTACTAATAATTTAGGTACTGGCCATGCAATTCCAGTCCTCTGACTTGGGATATTTTAAAATTAGGAACAATGTCCTAAGTTAATGACTCTACACATCCTCTCAGTCTGGCTTCTGCTGCAAGAGTGTCTCTGGAAAGCTGGGGTAACTATTGTTGCACTAGGGGTTCACAAAATACTCATCACTTATATTCTTGACACCAAAATCACTAGAATTTAGATTATTAAGAAGCTGTAAATTTTGAATAAATTTATATTATTGAGTTTTCCATGTACATAATATATATATGATTATGATATTAACTTAGGAAATTAATTAACTCAGTAACTATTTATTTAACATGATTAAGGACAAGTTTAATAACAAGAATGAATTATTAAATTATTTATTTAGTAAAATTAATTATTTATTATACTAGATGATTAATGATTTTCTGAGGGGTGATTACACATAAACATATTAAGGGTGGTTACACATATAAATTATACAAGCAACATTAAATTATCAAGGAATATCATAAGTATCGTAGGGTTCAAGGATCATTATCTATATTCAATCATGGTATTCGTTCATTTATTATTTATTCTTTACTGCATTACACAAATACATAAGACATTATACTAAAATACATGGTTATTTACGATAAAAAAAGGTATGATGATGACATGAAACATTTCACCTCATTTCAAAGTGGCGGATCCAAGATGGCAGCCAAAAATTTTACATTGGTGAAAGTTAAGTGGAAATCACTCAACAATGACTGATGGTGGTTATTCATCACTATCTAGCATTATTTTGTGGTTATGGGCCTATTTTATCAATTTGTAATATTGAAATTGGTGAAAATAAATTAATTAAAAGTAGTCATATCTTGAGAACAAATCAAGATATTAAAAAAACGGATTGCGACATTGTAATCAGTGAAAAAATCTAGCTTGAAATGGTGGGTCACAACTAACACCACTTTTACATTTAAAAAATTTATTTTGGATCCAATATGGCAGATCCAAGATGGCGGCCAAAAAAGAGTACCCCCTCAGAACAAGGTACTTACTACCCAATAATGTTTGGGCGGGGTCTGGGATAGTTATTTTTTTAAATGTAAAAAAAGTAAGGGGAGGGGACAATTAAAACTCACCCTGTATAATTCTTAGTCTTTTAATTGAAAAAAAAGTAATCTTGTTATAGTATATAAATGTCAACAAACATATAATCAATGAATTCAAAACACTCAAAACAAACAAATAACTTAATCTCATGAAAAAATTAAATTCAATCACATGGTCAGTTTTATAATTACACACCCCTGTTGTATCAAACCTGCATCTACAGCCAATTTCAATAAAACATATTATCAATCCTCATCATTGTAAACATACCATATATTATGCTACACTTTCAGGCAGTTAGACCAAGACATCCCCCCTCCAAATGTTCATACTTTCTTTATTAAATTTAAAAATAATTTGTATTTTTTGATATAGTATATATTTTCTACAAAATCGTAATCAATGAACTCTAACTATTCAAAATAAACACAAATAAAATACTCATCACCTGAAAATTTAATCATATGTCCAGAATTGTATTTTTAGCGAATTTCCCCAATAGGGAAGAAGCTGTTACCATAGTATTCATGGTAAGACCTAAGCCCGAGACCATGACAGGGTTGCCAGCAAATGGTTTCCAAAAAATTCACGCATATTTCCCGGTATTCCCGGTCAAAATAGTCAAAATTCAAGGTCCATACTTATCATTTCTAAGGCTCAATTCATTTAGAACGGACGTTTGGCGAAGTCGTGGCACGGACATATGTCCTTTCGCTGTCGCTCCCATCTAAACGTATCGCCCAATTTACACACGAGCGACGTAGCGCGCGCGGCCGCCCTCCCGCGCTACGTCTCTTGTGTGACGAATAATTTTTCTTTGCAACTTTTAAACCATTTTTGTTGCACCACTAATTTAATACATCTATTAAAATAATATGAATACTATGATTTAGAAAATGCACCCCAATGTATTGACGCATGAATTAAAACCGGACTCAATTAATTATGAGAACTGCAGTAATTAGGTACGCATTAAAGCAAAGAATTAAGAAATAGAATAAGTAAGAAGTTAGAGATTACATGACTCCATGAAGAAATCAATAAATTCCTTAGAAGTTGATTATACTATTCTGCTTTATCAACTGCCGCAGTTACTGAAAAGCTCTAACTGATAAAGATTTGTTCTTTACAGCTAGAGCGACGTTGTCCCATCGTCAAGACTCAAGGACTCAAGACTTGTAGCGCATGCGCACACTGAGAAGGGTTGGAGGAATCATGATGGACACGCCAGTGTTCCCAGATTTTAAAAGCCCCATTATCGTTCTCTTTCAATGAAGCTCGTAAATTTGGTATAATGTTACCAAGAAAACCCATTTAATACTCCCAGAAACCCATTTCTAATACTAAAAAGGTATTAATCATTTTTAACATTGTGAAAATAAAATACAATATAGGATTCATAACATCATTGAACTATCGTACCAGACCCAAAGTTACCGTGGATCGTACCACATACAAAATTATCGTAAAAGCACGATAGTTATCGTACGTCTGGGAACACTCTCACGTCCCCGAGACAGCTGTGTATTCTCTTCTTCTAGACGAGCGTCTAGGAACAGGTTGATTTTCCCTACGAATTGAACGGATACAGCCCAATAGCCACTGGCATGAACGGATTGAATTTCTTGAGGTTATGACTTCACCAGGCTAGATGTAATCGTTTTGAAATTGTAAAATTAGTAAATTCGAATTGTCTGTCGTCTGCTGTCTTGGGCTACTGCTACACTAGAATTAATACAACTACGAAGCGCGAGAGGGAGGGTAGTTTGAAAACTTATCAATCACCAACGACAGGCCAACGAAGGTAAACGGAAGCACACGAGCAATTCTGAAATCTCCGAAAACTCATTAGACTCAATGTCAATATCTGGCGGACAATTAGCAAACTTTAAGAACAAAATAACAATAACAAACCAATCGATTCAGCCAATGGGAAACGACCTCGTGACAAAAAACCAAAATGCTCCAGCCAATGACATACTTGGCGGGATCTTGCGAACTAAACTCGGTGTTAGGTGGTTTTCGTTTGTTTACGTGTGGGACATGCCTGTTGCCGGCGAAAAATAGCTGAAATTGGTAAACATTTATTTTTCAGTACTGGGTAAACTGGAAAGTAAACATTTACCATGCAGTATATTTAGGAAATATGAAAAATAATAAAGGTAGTTTGACACAAGGAATAAAGGATAAAAAATCATATTTAGGATATAATTAAGAAATAATTAAAGAAAAAATAAATAAATAATGAAGAAAAAATTCATATTTAGGAAATATGAACAATAATAAAGGTAGTTTGACACAATAAAGGAAGATTAGACACAAATAACTAAGAACTGATTAGTGACAGATAATGAGTTAAAGTTTAGGTTACGGTTAATGACGTCATGACTTGGATAACTTTGTTCTATTTCGTCCATGACGTCATAACATTTCGCTCCGCTCCGCTAACTTATGCCAATGACTTTCGTAGCCAAAACCGGCCTGTCCCCAGACGCTCGTCTTCGACGAGTATGTCACTGGAGTCTGCTTTGCAGTTCCGAAACGAGAACCATTCTGACCCCATTCCGTACCGGCCGCGGAACGTGTTCTTTTAACAGTTCCCGTTCCGGCTGTAGTTTCGATATTTCTTGGTGAAAAGAACGCTCTGACATCGGCTCCGCCGATAGTTGTGACTCTTTTTAGAACAAAAGCCCGATAATTCCGTTCCATGGATAATGTAGAACCTGTTCTTTCGTGCCGTAATTCGTAGCAAGAGGTACGAAAACTACATCGGAACAAGATCTCGATATGGAACGTATTACCAGACAATCGGAACAGTTCCCGGAACGTTTCGGAACCAGGACAGAACAATATAACAGCTCCAGTTCCTTTGGCATAACTATTTCTACTTTGGAATCACTTTGTCTTCGTGTCAGGAGAGATGTGTTGTGTTCGGACAGTAACTTATGCTTTGTTTAACACATTCCCGAAACTATAGCAGATCTCCTGATCGAGAAATAACCATATGAATAAATGAATAAATGAAATTTAATTCCACAAATAAAAATACATAAATAACATAAACAACAACAAACTTGGAAATTTACTGACCACAATAGCAAGTTGCGTGGCCAGTTAAAAAAACTAAAAAAATAGGGTGAAAACAACATAAATATTGAGTCTAGCTTCAGTGTGAAAACAGCATTTAGACGCCATCTGTAATGTTTGTAAAATTATAAGTATATATAAAATAAATTAAAATGGATCAGCAATTTAAATGCAAAATATTTACGGTCTATATTACAGACCGACACGCCAAAACGATCGCTGTTTTAGAGTTTATACAATTTTTATAGAATTCACGGATCTTTTCAAAAATTCACGCATAATTCATAGGTTTTTTTCCGGTCTGTAAAATTCACGCATAATTCCCGGTTTTCCCGGAATTCCCGGCTGCTGGCAACCCTGCATGATAACTTTTCATTTTGGGGCCCCCAGAAGTAAAAAACACTATTCGTTCATTTTCATAAATATATATACAGTGCTTGATTTGTAAAAATTGAGGTACCGGAACGGTAATTTACCAGTTTTTACACAACCCCCCCCTCCATCATACTTCTTTCCTTTAACATAGTTGCTATGTATCCATATGAAAAATTATGTCGATTTAAAAAGTCACATTTTATCTAACTCAAATTTGTTAAAGTAAAATAAAAACCTAAGAAGCATTATTTTACTGAAAAATAAATTATTTAAAGAAATTTTAGAATTTTAGAATTTTAGAATTTTAGAATTTTAGAATTTTTTTTATTTTAGAATTTTAGAAATTTTTTCTGACGGCTTATACCTTAATACCTCTTTAAGTGTGTGAGTATTCGGGTCTTTTTAGCGTTTTCAACATTCGGCTTAGCTCATACGACTAGAAAAAAGAGCGCGCATTTCAGGCCTTATTTCCGCACATTTGAAGCGATCGTTATTTTCCGTAAAATTAATCCGGTCCATTACACGGATCGTCCCTTCCGACAAATACTCCGGCCAGTTACAGTCCGGCCGATCATACACGATCGTCTTTTGCGGCAAATTCTCCGGCCGATTAATCGCGATCGTCTTGTGCGACAAAGGCTCAGTCCGATTACATGCGATCGTCTCTTACGACGAATACTCCGGCCAATTACACACGATCTTCCCTCGTGGCAAATTCTCCGTCTGATTACACGCAAACGTCTCTTACGAAGAATACTCCGGCCGATTACAAACGATCGACTCTTTCGGCGGAAAGAGGTCCCGGAACGCCGTTCCGCCGCAAATCAAGCACTGTATATATATATATATATGTCTTTAAGCACGATAACTCGCGTAAAAATGGTCCGATTTTAATGAAATTTGGCAAGGATGTGTAAAGTAGTAATTATTCGGACGAGTTCGTAAACCAGCCCGATCGGACTGCCGGAAGGGGGGTAAAGGGGGGTAAAGCCCCCAAAAATGGGGTTTTTGAGTTTTTTACGTAGAAAAATAAAAATAATCAAATTTTGGTTGGCACCATTGAATTCAGCTCAAAAAAACAAACAATTTAGTATTTTCAATCACTGCTCTATGTCCATTAGTTATCGAGATATTGAAAGTGGTAAACACCTGAAGAACAACCAAGGCATAACATCACACCAGCATTCTTTTTTTTATTTGGCCTAATTTTAATTTTTAGATACAAAACATGTTTGTAGATTCTTTTAACTTACAGAACACACTATTGTATTGACACTATTGTATTTCTCCAAGAAATTTCAATAAAGAATATTGACTATTGACAGTACGTTGTCCCAATGTTAACCTTATGAGAAATAAATAAAATTCTATATTTCGCTTATTTCTCAACATATCTTAATAAAACTTGGTAAATGGCTTCTTCTAGTTCAGATCTACTAAATATTGAGTTAAGACCACCCAGTTTTAATATACCCGTAGCAGCAAACCTGCATACTCATTCCCCATGTTATTCTTATGGAGCTTACAAAAACATGTCCAATCTCGCAATGTTGGATTGAAATATGTTGTTTTGCACTTGAAATTCGCTGAGTATGCAGGTCTGCTGCAACGAGGGTATTTTTTAAATCTGTTAAATCAGGGTAACTTTACTTTTTGGAGGGTTAAATTAAAAATAATATTGGACGACGTACTGTGTTTAGCACTTTCAATATCTCAGCAACGGATTGACTTAGAATAATAATTCAAAATGCTAAATTGTTCACTTTTTTAAGCTGAATCCAATTTTGACACTTAAATTTAAAAGACAATAATGTAAAGATATTAAATCCTAAAAATAAATTTTATTTTGTCAAAAAACCCTTCTTAGAGTTAACTTATCGCGCTGGTTTTCGAACTCGAAGTAATGAATGTCACTCTAGACGTATGTACCAAATTTCATCGCGATTGGACCTTTTTTACGAAAGTTATCATGCCTACGGACAGGTATATATAATATATATATATATATATATATATATATATATATATGTATGTATATATTTTCATTTCAATGAAACACTGAAAATATTATAAAAAAACTCACTATATTTCGCTTTACACGTCTTCAGGTGAAAAATTGTATATAATAAAATAGGCCTAGAAATAGAAATAAATTATGATATTTAACAAAAATTATAAAACTGTATAAATATAAACAAAAAACATCTGGTATAAGGTATTTTGAATTAATATAACTATCTTAAGTTTAGCCCGTGAGGAAATTTTGACTTTAAAATCATTTGATGCGCTTGCTCCACGAACCTCAATTCTTGTGTTGTAGAAGCAGCATCTAATTGTCGAACTGGTGTAAAGCTGTATAAATCTTCAAATTTTTCTTTGTGTAACTTTGCGTGTTTAATTAGTGGTTGTTCCATTTTGAAGTGATTCAAATCTATGTCCTGTGACTCTTGTTCTTAACGAGTTGATTGTCGAGTCAATGTAATCTTTTGGGTATTGTTTGCATTTAACTTGATATACGACGTTTGTTGAATCACAGGACAGATTTTTATTTTTTATGGAATAGCTTTTCTTTGTCTTGCTGCTTGTACAAGTTGAGGTGCATGAAAGCATTTTGCAGACCATGCATCTAGGTTTGTGGCAAGCTTCAGCTTTATATTTTCTTTCTTTCGGAGCCTCGTCTTGTTTTTCAGGAAGTTTCGGTTTTGATAGTAATTCTTTCAGTACTGGTGGTCTGCGAAATATGATGCGAGGGACACTTTTGAATATTTCATTTGTTGAACATGATTGCTGAAGGACATTATAAGCTATTTTTAAGATATTATTTATTTTGTATAACCCTGGGTGGTATGTGGTTATAAACTTTGGATCGTCTTTATTAAAGTTAGATTTAGTATTTTTAGTCAGGTTTCTTATATTTAGTTTTGAGTTTAAGAGTTTTCTTGGATATTCTCTCTTAGTGAAAGCTATTAATAGATTGTCTATGTAATTTTCCATATTTTTCTTTTCACTACGTAAATCAATAGCTCTTTTAGCTAGACTTTTTGGAACAGCTTTTTTAATGTGAGGTGGATGGCAGCTTTCATAGTGAAGGTATTGGAATGTATTAGTACTTTTTATATTTATATTATTAGCGAATTTCCCCTATAGGGAAGAAGCTGTTACCGTAGTACTCATGGTAAGACCTAAGCCCGAGACCATGGTAACTTTTTGTTTTGGGGTCCCTAGAAGCAAAAAACACTATTCATTCATTTCCATACATATATATATATGTCTTTAAGCACGATAGCGGCCGTAAAAATGGTCCAATCTAAATGAAATTTGGCACAGACGTGTAAAGTAGTAATTATTCGGACGAGTTTGAAAACCAGCCCGATCGGACTACCGGAAGAGGGGGTAAAGGGGGGTAAACCCCCCCCAAAAATGGGTTTTTTGAGTTTTTTACATAGAAAAATAAAAATAATCGAATTTTTGTTGGCATCATTGAATTCAGCTCAAAAAAATAAACAATTTACAATTTTGAATCACTGCTCTATGTCCGTTGGTTACCGAGATATTGAAAGTGGTAAACACAGTACGTTGTCCCAATGTTAACCTTATGGGGAATAAGAAAAATTCTATATCTCACTTATTTCTCAACATATCTTGATAAAATTTGGTAAATGGCTTCTTCTAGTTCAGATCTACTAAATATTGAATTAAAACCACCCAGTTTTAATATACCCGTAGCAGCAAACCTGCATACTCATTTCCCATGTTATTCTTATGGAGCTTTCAAAAACATGTAAGATCTCGCTATTTTGGATTGAAATATGTTGTTTTGCATTTGAAATTCGCTGAGTATGCAGGACTGCTGCAAAGGGGGTATTTTTTAAATTCCATTATCAATATATATATTTGTATCAAGAAAAGTTACAGAAGACGAATATATACATTTTCATTTATATATATGAAAATGAACGAACAGTGTTTTTGGGGTCTGGGGGCATCAAAATGAAAAGTTACGGAGGTCCCGTGCTTAAGTCTTACCATGCCGCCTCCTGTAATAGCTACTTCCCTATAGGAAATTTCGCTAAAATCAACAACAATGAATATTGACCCAGTACATTTTTTTTTTTTGGTCAGTCAAAATAGATTTGAGCACAGGGGTTACAAATACGGGGTTACGATTCCAGGGTAGGACTTAAGAATTTGACCACGGAAGTACAAATTCGGGTGTACATTTCCGGAGTAGGACTTGAGGATTTGACCATAGGGGGTACAAATCCGGGGGTACAATTCCATAGTAAGACTTTAGGAAAATAATTCAATTTCGAATCAATTACGTGTAGATAATTTTTTATGGGTACATTTCCTGTTGCGGGCTGTTTCTCGAGTGGGTTTAGGCTCCGCAACCTGTAACATCAAAATGACTCAGGGGTTTTTTCTGGGGGGCACCATTCCAGGGGGTACAAACCCGCTACCCCTATGCCAGTAGATTCAGCGCCACACTGAAAAAGCCCACGAGGGTGCCACTGCCCTGGGAAGGCTTATGCCCAATATCGTCGAATGTGCTCGAATGTACAGTGGAGAGTGGCCCTCAGGCAGGAGGTCCGTCTCAGCAAACCTTGTGTATTTAGATTATCTAAAAGCAGTTTTTTGTTTCATGAAAGTATATAGACGTAAGGTTTTTAGGGTCTGTCTTGAAAAAAAAAAAAGACAAAGCGGTCCCAGAAATTTGGAAAGTACTGTAGATAAAATAAATGGTTTAGATTAGCTCTTTTAATAACAGTTGTTATTAGGAAGAAAGGTCATTTAAGTATATCTAGCAAGTGATTTATTTTACGTTCTACTCCTGACAGCTGGTTTGACATTCTACTAAATCTATTGCTTTTTACATCTGTTTAAATATAAACATTTCATCAATTTATATTCTGCCATAAGGATAATATGGAATCTTTAAGAGGGTCCGTGGACATTTCCTTCACTATTTCAGTAAAGTTTAACAAAATCTTCATAAATAAAAATTATTTATCCGCATCTCTCCTTACTGTATCGGAATATCAGAGTTATAAATACAAATAACGATATGACTGGCTGTTTGACTTACTTGTAACACCTATCAACCGTATTGACAAAAATGATAGTCTTCCCTCTGATCAACCGCAGCATAAGGAAAGCGTACAGTATGGCGGCCTTGTCCTGCTCCTCAGCGTGGATGACGTAGTGGGAGAGCTGCGAGACGGGCACCAGCTCCGACTCCTGCAGCTTCAGGATCACGGGGTTGTGCAGGACGAGCTTCTTCAGTGACAGCACGTCTTCGCTCAGAGTGGCACTGGCCAACATGGCTTGGTAAACCCTCGGTAGAAAACTGGCAAACATAAGTCATTAGCATTATTGGCACACTGGCAAACATTATTTCATTCTATCAATGTTCATAAGCGATTTAAATCACTAATAGACTGAAATTCATAGAAAAAAAAATTACAAAGGAAGTGTAAACTACTGCAATAATCATTTAACCAGTAGTGGCTCGATGTACTTTAACAAATCAAATTCTATCTATTTATCAATAAATCAATTAACATTATTCATTGTATAATTTTCTGGGCAAAAATTTAAAGTCCGTATAACTTTTATTATTGAAGAAATTCTATGCTTATGCTGTTTTTAGTTGACGAAATAAAGACTTAGATTCCCATTCCCAGTCTCATTGTTCTAAGGTCAATACTGTAAACATTTGCTTCCCAGTCTCAATTAATTGAGAAAGAAAACTTTTTAAAAATCACTGACATGCATACAGAAAAGACAGTTAAGTTGCTCATAAAACCGACAGTTGCACTTTTGCTGTAAATGTAAATAAAAGCTATTGTAATTTTTTTCTGTTTGCTGCTCCCAAAGCGATTCTTGCCGTACATGATTACCCAATGACACTTGTTTACGGAATGTGAATACTGAAACCTAAATGTATTTTAATTGCATCTTTGGGTACTAGTATTTTGGTTCAAAGCCCAATAAAACTAAGTAGCTTTCCATTTTACATTTTTAAACAATTAAAAATTCAAGATTCCATAAAACAAAATTAACACATTTAAAGAGGGGATGTGTAATTTTGGAATTTATACCAAACATGTTTTTTTTTATTGGCTAAATGTAATCTCTCTCTCATCCCAAAATCTTAACATTTCTTATTTTTTTTTGTAACTTACTTAAGTACTTCTTTAACATCATCTTCATAGCCAAAAGAAAACATGAGGTCGGCCTCGTCGATGACAAGCATTTCCAGAGAGTCGGTGACTTTGAGGGACTTGGCCTTGAGATGCAGCAAAGCTCTGGCCGGGGTGGCAACCACTATGTCAGGCTTTTCCACCAACAAAGGCTTCTGGGCCACTATATCCACCTTGCAACGAATATATTGTCAGTACAAGGCCAGAATTCGGTAAGACACTTAAAAAAATACTCAAGGTGGATCCCAAGTTTACTGGAATCTCGGAAAATAGTACACATTAATGGGCATTATTCTTAATGTGTGGATAATACAGAGGTGCCCAGAATGGGAGATATGGCGCTCGGGATTCCATCAAATAAAATTTTAGGGGAATTTTTTTTAACTCTAAGGAAATTAAAAAATAAGATAATTACAGTAGCCTCATTGAAAATTTAAGTATTTTCAAAAGGATGACCTTTTCAATTGATATTTTTTAATCTATTGTTATTGAACATAACTGGGAGCACAAAATTAGGCGAGTAGCTATAATTGTAAACTCATCCAATCGTCTGCTAAAATTCAGCTGAAATGACTTAATGAAATGTTTTTTTTGAAATTTCAAGAATTTTAGTTGTTTTTCTCAGGGCCTTTTACATGTATTTTTTTAATTTAACACATGATCTGGGCAATTAACTTGGTTGATTAACTATCCAAATATATATATATATATTTTTTTTTGGAGTCGGTCTTGCACAGATGATCACGGCGGCGCAGGCGTCTGGATTAATATCCTTTTGGATCTTCCCCAGACCACCCACGTAGGCCACCTTGACGAGCACGGAAGTAGGACCCGTGCCTGCCTTAGTCCTGGTTTGCGACTAGGCGGTCACCGCATCCTGATCGGGTTTGGCGATCGCGATAGTCGGCAGTTCCTCCGCCTCTACCCTTCTTGCTTTCTTCTTCTTGTTCGGCACAACCCTAGGCTCGTGCTCATCAGAGCTCTCACTAGGGCTATGCACCCGCTTTGCCGGAGCCGAGGCACTGGCCGCGAGGATGGCATTCTTGAGGAGCCTTTTCCTTTTTGCCGCTCTTGGATTCGCGACCTAGTCCTCTTTCGTGCTTCTCTCGCCACCTCAATGTCGTTGACGTTGTGGTGGTACCTGTCTTGGACCTCTTCCGCCGATCTGCGCAGGAACTTCAACTTCTCAAACAACACGGATAGGGAGAGGATTCCTTCCTTCACTGTGTTACGTTTTTCTGGATCCTACAGGCTCTAGTCATGTTGGCCAACAACATCTCTACTTGACCAAAGATCTCCTTCTCTTCCTCGCAAGCTTTGAGGACGTTCCCCCATTGTCTCTCGAAGTACTCCAGGTCTTGCGCAATGGCATGAATGAAATTAAATAAACTGAAGTCACTGCCCATGCTGTTTGTGCTTGCCAAGCTGTTTCGCCGGGACTGTGGCACAGTAAAAAAATGTCTGGTTGCCCTCCCATGAATCCGTAGGGCAGCCCGAATGATCGGGGTGGGATTTCGGACTGGAGTCCTGACCCACCTGGGGTCCCCCCACGTTGCCGTGGTTTTTTCCAAACATCATGCTTGCTGTTCCCCTTGTACCCAAGTTTTACGGAATACTGCTGGAACATTCTGCTCTGGCCCAACACGGATAAAGAAGAATAGATGAAAAGACACCCAGGGTTTGGGGTCAAAGAAAGAAGAAGGGGAGCAATAATAGCTCAGGAAAGAAGAAAGATGGCGAGCCAAGACCCAAAGGAAGGGAGAAAGGTTCTAGAAGAACTGCGAGAAGAAGAGTCTCGCAGCTTGGCTCGGGAACCCGGGGACGCCAAACAACCGAACAGCCGAAAGCCGACTGCCCCTGAGGTAACTATCAAAATAATAATAATAATAATTCAAATTCAAATTCTTTATTTCTTGTAAGCGCATGTATTGTACATAAGCAGTGCGTTCATAACCCTCTAGCTTAGAGCTATTTGAGGGAAAAGCTTAATATATTTTTATTACATGCATATAATAACTTAATAGATTTTTGCTTATTACAAAACTATACAAACTAAAAGCATAACAATTGTTTTATCTTGATCTACGAATCTTCTGATGGTCTAATATTTCAACCCATTCCAGAAACAAAAATTTATCAAGCAATTCCAAATTTAATGTATTTTGTTATAACAAATAACATGCAAAAATAAATAATTGAACAATAATAAACTATGTTTCTACATAACAAAAAACAAGAATTAACAAAGAATAAATATTTACGAGCAACAAGTTACCAAAACATCAAACACTACAATTTTATATATGTTCATTCAGTTTCAACTTAAACCTTTAATACTAGGTTTAAGGAATACCGCCCCAATCATAAGCTGGAAAAACAAAAATCCACGTTCGGTCAGCATTTATTGGACCATAACCACTCTATTGGAGACATACATGATACACTTGAAATCCTTCATTTTTGTAATAAGAGAAGAAAGATGAACACGCTAGAAGAACATGAAATTTATAAACATTTTAAAAATAACCAAAATGAAATAATAATAAATGACAAGCTCCAATTTAGTTCAAATTCTATCTTCAATTCCCTTCTTGCCTACAATCAATACCAGAGCCCAGCTGTTGACCTTTGCTCCTCTGATAACCAAACCACACCTGATGGATAATGAAATGAGCCTCAGTCTGTCTACCACCGCCGGCGTGTCGTGATTGGTTATTATTGTAGAACAGGCCTGTTTGTTTTTAACAATTTTTAAATGTATCCGTGTCCGTGTAAATGTATGACAGTTTTGTGTTTGTGTTTTATAATTTATTGATGAAGCCAATTGGTGGATTATGAACTTCACTAACTCCCAGCTGAAGATGACACTATTGTGTCGAAACATGTCCTGAACAAGTACATGATCATTTTTGAGCTGTCTGACAGATTTCAAGTAAGTAATTCAGTCTTACATTCAACTTAACATCGGTTTTTTTTACTCTATGAACTCTAACCCCTCTCCCTCTCGACTTTCACTTTCACTTTTAGGGCATATGCCACTAGTGCAATATTTCAGATGAAATCTGTACAACGGAGTACAAAAACGAACTGAAACATTCGTTAAATGTACAGGGGAGTAATCTAAAATCACGCAAAACTTCCGTTTTGTTAGTTTATTAATTTTTATTAAGTGCTTTTGAGTAAACATCTATGTATTTATTTTCTATCAATCACTTTAGACACAACATGAATCATGCAGTACAGTATTTCGCGAAACAACTTGCACTAAATGGCATACCGGCTACTTGACTACTATTTGTTTAAATTTACTATTTTGTTATTCTTGAACAAACCTAGGCCTATTCTATAACAGTATTCAATACCTAACAGTTTAATTAATGAATGAAGGTTTTATCAATCATTATTCTCAAAAAATATATATATTTACTTTACATTGATATTTAATTAAAAGTGAAGAATAGTTTTTAACAAGTGTTTTTTGTTTAATCTACAACATTATTTAGAAGACTTTCTTCAATAAACCATGGCTAAAAATTAAAAATAGTGTGCCCTTTAACACGCTATCTGCGTTCATGGAAATTTTCCATGTTTTCTTGTGGTGCGTTATGAGATCTATTATGAACTAAGACGATGCTGCCAACTTCCCGCCACCTCAGTTTTTGAATATGTCGCATTAGCACGAGTTCCTGAGATCTCGTACCGCACATAAATAAAGGTATTGTAATTCATCCATTGATTTTTCTACAAAACAAATTTATTGTTATTTTTAACTAGGTTAAACATTGTATATATGCCTGTATTATTATTTATTTTTACTAATAAAGAAAACAAATACTAAATTGGAGTTTCTTTGGCTACCTGTTTTTATATTTGTACAATTAAGATTTGCGGTTAACATTAGATATTTAGATAATTAGGTTATTAGATATTTTAAAATTTAAATATTGACTAATGACTAGGTAAAATCAATAAAAACAATATATGTTTACAACTGTTTATTTAAAAAAAAAATTACAAATACACCCTACACTTGATGAAGTAAAGAGTGATCAAATTCGTACAAAAAACCTCGAACCCAAGTTAATAAGGTTTGGCAATGTGAAAGAAAATTTTTTTTCCAATTTTATTATTTTATAAAATAATGAAAATCCCATAGGAAACTTGCCAAACAAATGAGAAACAATACAATTATCACTTAATAATATCTTAATCATTTTTTGGGCGTATTTTGTAATATGTAAAAATAAAATTGGGTTTTTATTTTGTGAAAAAAGTGTCTTTGACTCCCGATAAGTTTGGTGGCGTTAACAAAGCACAAACTTCTTAGACGTGTTTTTCGCTAAAACACCCAAGACAATAAAACGGTTGGTCAGGACAGTCTTTACAAAACGTGTTGACAGTTTTGGTTTTCCGGTCTGCCTCTCGTGACGATGAAGATTGACGGATCTTCTCGTAGCACCCTTTGCATCGTCTCCTCTTCTTTTTTCCTTCACCTTCCGTCTTTGCCAGTGAGTGAGGCCTCTTTCTTGACGGTGGAGTGAGATTTTGCCTTGGTGGATCATCGATACCCAAAAGGTCTCATGCTATCAGTCGCTGTAGTCCACTCCTTTCTTCACACTGTTGTAATCCAACACACACCTCGGCTTCATGATTGGCTCATTCTTCCTGTTTCTTTTTCCTGTATTGATTGGCTTGCTGTCGTGGTTCAATGCAGTTGAGACCAGTGTTACTACTCTCTTATCCTTCCATTTGACGACTTTAGTGCCATGTTGGCACTTGAACCCCTTAGAATCTCCCTTTTTCAAGGTTGTTATACCTAAATCCTTTGGCAATCCTTTCCTGTTTACATTGATTGTTCCACACAAATGAGTTTTTTGCTTTAGCAGCTCTTCGGCTATGGGGATGCCTGTGTAAAAGTTGTCAGTAGTTAGGCATCTCCCCTTGTTTAGAAAGCCATCATCAGACCCAATCATATTGTTTAGAAAGACTATCAAAAGGACCCATCAGTTCCATGACGATGTCATAAGTATGACCTTGATTACTGTCCCGATTTTGTTGTGACTTCCCAGCATACAAAACAGTGTGGTGTGTAGCCATCAACAGTACACAACTTGTACACTTTTACTCCGTACTTGTGGCTTTTATTTTTGATATACTGCCGAAAAATTAGTCTACCTCGCCACGGGATCATTGTTTCATCTATGACCAGATGTTTCCCCGGTGTTAGGGCATCCATGAATGCCGAATTCAGGTATTCGACGATAGTTTTGATTTTCCCCAAACGATCATCTTGTACCTGGGGTTCCTGATTGTTGGCAAAATGCCAAAACTTTTTCAACAACAAAAACCGATCTCTTGGCATTGTTTGCTTGATGAGGGGGTTCCCATATAATGGATTTTTGGACCAATAAAGGTTGATATGTGGTAATTGTACCAGCCCCATACAAATCATAATACCAACAAACTTCTTCATTTCATTGGCAGTGGTTGGTAGCCAATCCTTGGCTCTAGATTTTGCAGCAGGCTCATTAGCTGATAAAAACTGGACTGCAAATCGATTGGTTTCCTGGGCCATATACTCCCACTGCTCTTCATCAATAAAATGGCAATATATATCTATAGGAGAAGGATTTTCAATGTTAATATTTACTTTTATCTCATCTGAGTAATCCGGAAAGTACACTGTAGCTGGTAGAGTGAATGGTACACTGTCCTCCACCCAGTTGCATCCAAAAACACTGTTTTCTGGTTGATCCTCTGGCGTTCCGTCGCTGCCTCCGCCCGGACCGTCGCCGCCTCCGCCTGGTAAGTCGCCGCCTCCGCCTGATAAGTCGCCGCCTCCGCCTGGTACGTCGCCGCCTCCGCCCGGACCGTCGCTGCCTCCGTCTGGTAAGTCGCCGCCTCCGCCTGGTAAGTCGCCGCCTCCGCCTGGTACGTCGCCGCCTCCACCAGGTGCGTAGCCACTAACGCCGGGTGCGTAGCCACTGCTGTGTTCGCCGGATAGTCCTACATGTCGTTGCCTATCGATGTAGGATTCATCACTAGACGAACTGTCGTCATCAAGGTAATCGTCAACTGGTGGTTCGTAATTTGGGTCTTCTATTTCACTTCCAGAAAAATCACACAGTTCTTCCTCACTAGACAATAAACTAGTACCAACGTCTGAGTTCAGGCCTTCCGTAACAAGCTGTTCTAAGAAAGAAGTGTTGCTGGCATTGACCAAAATTAGCTTAGGCCTTTTCCTCGTGTTGTGCGGATATGTTGGATCATCAGGATCATCTTCCGACGACATTTTTCACACAAAGTAGCACCCGAATCACTTAGCACAGTACACGATTAGATTTTTAAGGTTAACTGCAAAACTGAAACAACGTTTTGTGTGTTCTGTAAACAACACAAACAGCAGAGCTCCTAGCGGCGCTAAAACCAACTAAGATTCGTTACGAGGCCCGGGGGTTTCGTGTTGTATATAAGTAAACATATATTAATTCAGTGCGTTACGAGATCTATAGATCTCGTATTCTGAGTGGTTCAAAAAACGATCCAGCAATATTATACCTTTATATATGTCTTTGATTTATTTCTCTATGTTGATTCTACATCAAACTGTGGTATTCGGAATTTGCGGCAGAATGTCGTATTTCGCTGCCATGCTAGAGTTAGGTTATGTTACGAGACCTCGGGATCTCGTAATGCAGGGAACGTGTTAAAGCTTTTGTCGATTTGTCGAAAGAAAACAAACCGATTTTACAAAATTTAATTCAATTTCAAAAGCCCAGCTGGTAAGGTAACATAGGAATAGGGATTTTAAATAAACCAGCTGAAAGGAGTAAACACAGGTTTATGGCAAAACCAAGGAGGTTTTATTTTATTACTGCACTGCAATGCAATTATTAGTTGCACTTTATTAGTTGCACTGCAATGCAATTTTAGAAGGAAAAGTTTGCCGTTGATTTTCATGTGAATTCGCAAGTAAGTGTTCAACTAGTTATATCTATTGCAGAAACTCAGAATCAATAGAAACCTCAATGTCTTATAAAGCTTAGCTTGAAAATGATATGGTTTTAATAAATAAAAAGAAGCTATCAACCAAACATATTTTTCATGAAACTGCAATTTATTAGTGATCTCAAAGCTTCTACTGTATTGAATGAAACTTTTCAATGCAACTGTAGGCCTTACTATAATGAGTTGCATCATAGCAAGCAATTAAATTAAAAACACGTTTATTTTAATATAAACATTATATACATATGTTTAAATTAAAACTTCATATGTTGAAGTGACCACCCACAACAGGCAGTTAAAAGATAAAATGAGCACCCTCTGTTGTAGCTTAAAAGCTTAGTCAAACACCAACTCCGGCTCAGGGAAGAGTCTACAGCTGGGAGCAGAGCCTTAGCATGCTTCCTTAGCATTGATTATATATTCTGAATATATAATCAATGGCCTTAGATGTGTCTGGGAATGTGGATGGGAAGTTTCGTGTATGGCAACTTAGGTCTTTAGTATTTATATTCGATTCAAAATTCTATAGAAGTTTGGAAAATCATAATTTTCCTAAATAATATTGAATTCTTTTACAAATTGACACAATAACGGGCAGCAGACGACGACTCTTCGGGAAATTTGGCCAGCATGTTCCTCCGGGGATTATTCCAGGTAATTGGATTTTTATTCCGGGTAAAATCGGGGATTACGGCTCAGGTTTCCGGGTAAAATAATCCTGAGCTGTTGGCAACGCTGCAAAGGAACAAGAAAAAGCCAACTAACCTACAAACTAACTAGTTACAGCTTGTCATGCTGTTGAAATAAAGTTTTCTGGCCTACATATTTCTTTATATTAATAACTATCTTTAGCTTTTCAAAATAAATATGATGCTTTCATTCAATCACTCCCTCTCTTATCAAACTGTGAAAAAGTGTGGTCCTGGGATTTGTGTTAAACTAACTTGTCTTAACATACAAACGACTAAGATCGCATTAACAATTGTCTAACTAACTTTTAAGACAATTAACAGGTATGTATTGTATTTTTCTTATTATTTGCAAAGTAACAATGATATAGTATCACTTTAGGCCTAGGCGAGAAGGTAAGTTTAATCATAATTTCTGATTTTATGTCTGCCCAGTTAGCTTAGGCCTAGGCTACGGTAGGCTTGCCTCTACCAAGTTTTAGTCTTGAAGCAAAATAAATTTCTTCCAACACAACTAAGGATTGTTTAGAAAATACACTTTCAATTTTGTTTTCACTTCATTGTTGCTTTGCAATCATGGTGTAAGGAAAAAAGAAAGGTGTGTGCAGGGTCAGCTGATGTGTCGTAGTTGGGCTCAAGCGACTAGCGCTTACGACGGCTACAATATAAACCGATTAAGACTACTCAATTAAAATATTTTAGGTGCGGTTTTAGTTCTACAGTCAAACCGCTAAATCTGATAGTTTCCCGAGCCCAACTACGTCATACCAGCTGACCGTGCACACACCTTTCTTTTTTCTTTACACTATGTTTGCAATGACCTAAGCTCAGCTGGTAAGGCATTTAACGGTGAAGGAATTCTATACTGTGGAACAAGTTTCCCATAATTATTACCTATAATATCTTCTAGCTCTGTGCAGTCTCTCTCTTGGATTATATCTGTCTTCATTTATTACTCTCAACTCTTCCTTAAAATAATTTCTAACTAGATCTGTATATTTCCCTAAAGTTTCTAAGGACATAATTCCTAACAGCTCTTTTGATACTACATTATATAAGAAATCTGTTATACGGTTCAATAAATTACTTAACGGTTTTTATATATATTCAGGACAAAGGTAATATACTGTTATACCATAGTAAATAAAGCTTTGAACTAGTGAAAAATAAATTATTCTTTTTGTGCTTATTGGGAAAAAACAACTTATTTTCGAACATTTATATAAAATACCCCCGTCGCAGCAAACCTGCGTACTCAGCGAATTTCCAATTACAAAATATTCAGTAATTAATCGATTACTACGAAAAAAATAAAAATAAACAAGTGATATATTTATATATATTAAAATATTATATTATAGCTTGTTTTACAAAGACTTTGTAGAAAATATTGGTAAATGACTTAGATGAAAAACACAAAGATTTCATACAATGAATTAGGCAAGAATGTTTATTTTTTAAATTAAATTAACAAAAAATTGTTTAAAACCCAAAATTCTATTAAATACATAGCTAAACTGGGAAATTACTTAAAGCGATTCCTTGAAAACCTCAGTAGAGAGTAAATATTAAATTGGGTAAGCCACAATTCTGCTGCCCTGATACTAAAAACACAGGGAAAAAAACGCGAAGCTGCAACATATCGGAGACCAATGGACTTATATCTCGGAGACCAATGGACTTAGAGAAATGATTTAATATACCAAATTGTTTGTTTTTTCGAGCTAAATCCAATGGTGCAAACAATAATTGGATAAATATAATTTTTCAATTTTAAAAACTCAAAAAATCCATTTTTGGAGGGTAAAATGGGGCCTTTACCCCACTTTGGATATGTCGATCTGGCTGGTTTACGAACTCGTCCAAGAGAATCTAGTTTTACATGTCTGTACCAAATTTTGTTACGATCGGAGGATATTTACGAGAGTTATCGTGCTAACAAAACTCAAAAAATGAAAATTCTATTTCCCATATAAGCCCATGTTAAATTTTGAAACAAATTGTGATTTTTGCAGGTAAAAATGCGTTTTCACAATACACTCACTTAATACCCAGAAAGTACACATAAAAAGCTGTCAATTAATATAAATATTAATAAGATTGCTGAGGTTACCCTGAATGGATATTTTTTGTCCATTTTGTTCTGTTAAAACGATGGTAATAGCTTATTTCTAAGGAAATTCGCTAAAAACTCGAAGAGTTTTCATTATTCCTGCCACATGTGTATCAAACTTCATATCAGCATCAAATTTAATTCCTAAATGCTCAATCTACTATATATTTGTCAAATACTACTCAGTGGAAACATCGTACAGCCCAAACTACTTGACATAGAACCTTGAAACTTTGCATGGATGTTCCTCTTAGGGCGTAGACATCCGCTAAGAACGGATTTTACAAAATTCGTAGTATAAAGGGGTTTTTGGCGAGGCCGAAGTTTTCAAATTTTCCCATTTAAAAGTATGTTGGACGATTTTTGTTTACATTTTTAATGTTCATAAAACAATCAGCTGGTAGTTAGCTTCGGAAATGTATACGTTGATACAGATGATAATAAATTGATTTCTTTGATCATGGCTTCATTGATTTTTGTTGATTTGTTTCAAGGACATAATTACGTACTATATAAAAGTTACATTTAGTTTAGATAAAATCCACCATTAATTAGTTAAGTGGCACCATCTATATTTTGGTAGCGGGAGTTAAGCAGTTTTAAACGTGAAGAGCATACTGCCTTTTGTGGCTGAGACTAAGGGCCTGTTTGCACGACGCCCAGTACAGTGGACAGTAACACCTTTAAACAAAAGAGAACAAAAGAATTTTTTTCTACTGTCCTACTGTCTGGTCGTCGTGCAAACAAGGCCTAAATCCCGGTAAGATGGAAAGAGAAAAGAACAGTGGTTTTTCAGTCACAAATAGAATGTGCAGAAATGATATGATTCTTTGATCTACTTATGTAAAAATTTATAAATTATACAAATCCCTGATTGTAAGTTATATTTATACTATCTTTTCTACTGTATTTTTGTCAAATACCACTGACCTATCCTATGTACAGCCAAAACTACTTAACCTAGAACCTTGAAAATTTGCATGGATGTTCCTTTCAGAGTGTTGACATTCACCAAGAACGGATTTTTTTAATTCGAGGTTTTTAGAGGTTTTTCGTGGAGCTGAAGCTTTGAAAATGCCCCATGTTAATTTAATGGATGATCTTTTGTTTAATTTTCCAATTTTATTCAATCAAGCATATTAGCTTCACAAACGGATACGTTGTTACAGCTGATTTATAATTTGATTCCTTTTATCATGGTTTTGTGGTTGTATTGATGATTTTGTTAGGTTATTCGTACTATATAAAAGTTACATTTGGTTTAGTTTCGTACCTTATACGTTCAATCATAAGCTCATTATGTGGTACCATCTTTTTAGGCAGCGGGAGCTATAGTTATTTCCTTAGGCCGTCCTTCATGTTTTTAATTACAATCATGCCAGTTACAATAATTTGGCAAATTCCTTTTTCATCTAATTCGACGGTGTCCCGGCTTTTCACGGAAAAATAGATGCTGCAATCAGTGGTTGATCTTAAATTATTCCTACCCGTCCATATTTTAAGTTAAAAACTAAGTGAATCGAGTTTGAAATACTGCCCACGGATAGCACCATAACTGTTTCTAACATTCAGCCCTTTACTGTACTTAATTGATGCCCCACTAGGCAATCCAGGGACGTAATGGTAAATCTACAAGGAAGTCATAGGCGTAATTCGGGGGGGGCAAGGGGGGGCAGTTGCCCCCCAAAAATTTCAAAATTAAAATTAATTTTTAGGTATAAATAACGAAAAGTGACCAGAATCATGTTTTTTCAAGTTGTAAAATTATATTATTATTGACATAAATTTTTCATTAATATGAGTCTTGTCGATGTGCCGTAAAAGTACGCTGGTGGCGTAGTTTTGTTTGAAGTCCGATTGCAAATTTGCAAGGATACGTTTAGCGAACGAATACAGACATACGCGCTATCCATTATGGCGCGCCGGTCGACGAGAACCCACTCCCACGCCGAATGACACGTCCACCAATGAACTAACGCTCCAGGATGGCCAACCTATAAACTCTGTAGTGCTGCTCAGAGCCAGTGTAAGTTGCCTGACATAAGACACTGTTCACCAGGGGTGCCCAGAAGGGGGAACATGGCGCAATTTGCGCCATCAAAACTTTTGGGGGGGCATGCTTTTTTGGGCGGGATATAGGTTTTGTGAGGAATTTTGAACCAGGGAATAAGGGAAAATTACAAAAAAAATAAACTATCATAACCATACGCAACAGTTAAAAGTACTGTTTATTTATCTAACCACTTCATCAGGATTACCATCACTGAACTCGTCATATATTCAAGTTTGCTATGTAAACCATCCATTGAATGTCCAAATCAATCCATGTGTTAAGTTATTTTGAAGGGCGGTTGACAATGGGTTGACTGGACTGGCAACCCTGTCTGACATCGGGCCCAGAAGACATAGTGTCAGACAGGGTCTGTGGCCCCAGTCTGACACAGCCGTTAGCAATGTAACCAAAACCGGGTATTTACCCGGTTTTCGGGTATTTTGGAGGCCGTGCGGAGTTTTGGCAGTGATTAAGAAAAAACCGGGTATAACTGGGGATTTAAGACTTGGGTTGAGGAAATTTACTAATCAACCTGGATATTAAACAATGGGTGAAATCGGGGATTTTTGACGATCGAGGTAAAAGGATTTTTTGGAATTCTAGATATTTTATTTTTCAAACGAAATTTGGTGTTATGTATTTGGTTTGGTTGTATTGGTTATTTCGTTGCAGTGTTACCAGAAACTGGGTAATAGCCCGGTTTCTGGGTTTTTTGTTGTCCGTTCGGGGACTTAATTAACAAGATTAAGAAAAATCGAGTAAAATCGGGGATTTTAGACTTGAGCTGCGGGGATTTACTCGGCATCCCAAATACATAAAAAATGGGTGCAGCCGGGGACGTTCGAATTGTGATTTGCTTTGCAAATATTCAATGTCCATGTAAGGGGAGAAAAAGTCCGGTATTTGGTGTTTTTAAAGTCATTAGGTGTTTTTTCGGCTAACTACCCGGATTTTGGTCCTTGGGGGGATTTTGCAGGGATTAGTGCCGAAAAACCGGGTAAAAGTGAGGATTATCAATGGAGTTGGCGGGTAAAATGCCAAATCCTGTGTAATGCAACACTGGACGTTATAGCAACAGTCAATCGCCAGTCGTATGAAGCACAGTTGGTGTGCCTGCTTTGGCTGCAATGAGGCAGTTTTACAAATAGATAGAACAATTACTGACTGAAGTCAAGGCCATAGCCAATGGGGGGGGTCAGGGGGTCAAACCCTCCCCCGAAAATGTTGAAATTGCACTTAAATGAAAGGTTATAAAGTCATTTTTTTCACTTCCTGTAACCGCGGAGCCCAAACCCCCCAATTTTTTTTCTGGGTACGGCTTTGAGTAAAGTGAATGGTGATTACAAGTTCACATTGTGTTGTGATATCGTGCTTGGATATTAACTTTAGCTAGTTATATATAAAGAAAATAATATGCATTGGCAGTGTATATATCCCATACATACTTTGGTATTATACGGAGGCCACTATTTTTAGAGATTTTTTTATTGATTACCAAAAATGACTTTGTAATTGGAAAGAACATGCTTTCATTGACTTACTGTCAAAATTGGACATAATTATGATAAGCAGTCTTTGTTATCTGCTTCCCAGAAGACAGCGATGTTGGTGAGGATTGAGTTGATCGAGTCGCCGTGCCGCCGCCACTAGCGACTTCACCCGATCGCCACCCTTATTCAGCGCGCTGCGGCGGTTATGTTAAGTTAGGTTATCATAAATATGTTAGTATGACTTTCCTTGTTTCGTTATGAAACGAAAGATAACAGATGAGTCATACTTTCGCCTGCTAAATCCCTTGCTTTGATGACAGGTGGCGCTCCACATACTTATGATAACCTGACCTAACATAACCGCCTCAGCGCGCTGTATAAGGGTGGCCTCCGTGTAATACCAAAGTACCAACCCATATTCTTCAGTACGAACTCTAAGTGCAAAGGGGGGGGTATATGGTGTATGCAATCAAATCAGGATGAGGCAATGACCTAGAAGATCTTGCCCCCCCCAATCGAAATGCTGAAATTACGCCCATGAAGGAAGTACCTTAAAATCGACACATTTGGTGTTAAAATCGGTCCGGCCGTTTTCGAGTTATAACGTTGAAAAGAAAACCTTCACTATCTACTGAGGTATCCTACATCCTACTGTGGTATCTACATTTTATCCTACATTCCGCCATAAAACAAACATATCTCTACATGACATATTCCTTGATATAAATATTTTCTATTCAGTCCTCTAGATTCTTCATATCAAGGTTAGACGATAAATTTTATCGTGAGCGAAGCCACGGGTTCTGCTAGTTGTTTCATAAAATATCATAGGTTGACACCAACACCTAGGCCTATATCCTCCATGATTTCTAAGGCAATCTATCATATGACAAACTAAATTACATTCTATGCTACGGTTTATGTTGATTCTTGGATTCTTAAAGACTATCGCTTTGGTTTTCTGGGCATTCAGCTTAATGCAATTATTAAAACAATACTTTGAGGCTAAATCTAAATCCTTTTGGATACATCTTATACCTATTGCTAAATCCTTATGTACCAAATAAAAAATGTTATCGTCTGCACATAATGTAAAATCTTACTATTGAAGCTAAGACTATCTAAGTCGTTAACATATATATTGAAAAAAGTCTGAGACAAAATACTACCTTGAACTAATCCGCATCTTTGACTGTACCCACTACTTATGACATTTCCTATACTAACATGCAGTGTTCTACCTTTAAAATAGTCTTCCAATAACCTATACAATTTTCCTCTTATACCAATTTTATCTAACTTATTTAACATTATATTATAGTCTACCACGTCAAAGGCTTTTGTAAGATCTGTCGCTACCGCTACAACAAATTTATTTTCATTTAATGCCTCATTTATATCAGCAGTTAAGTTTTCTAACAGATCCACAGTAGATTTCTTGGGAATAAAGCCAAATTGAGCCCCATTGGTGATATCAAACTTAAAAAGATAGTTCTGTAGCTGTAAGCCTATGTAGTGTTCAAGTATCTTTGTAACAACCGTAATTGAACCAACCGGCCTATAACAATTTAAATTATTTCTCGAACCCTTCTTATATATAGGCCTAAGATATGTTTTTTTTCATCAGTGGTGGAATTAGACCTGTATCCACTATTCTTTTCAACAAATGCATGAGTACTAATTTCAAATGACTTAAATTACTTGTAATATCCTGCGCTCTGATTCTGTCAGGCCCTGCTGAAGATTTATTATTGAGTTTACTTACAGCTAGATACAATAGATTCTCAATAATGCTAACTAATATCATGCTTACACTATTTCCTATTGAGTAATTGCCATCATTAAAGCTTTGTGCTAAATCAAATGACTGTCCTACCATTACAGAATTCACTTCTTCTATAGATTCTTTAAAATTTACTTTAAACTCCTCTGTTAATCCTATTATTTCATTTTCTTCCTGTAGCTTAAAACTACTTTTAATATTTTCTAGTAAGGTAGGTTTCTGTTTTTTGTTCAGGTTTTACTACTATTGTTAAAGTTATTTGAAAATAGCCTAAAATAATAATGTCTTTTTCTATTCTTATTTTACATGTTAACTCAATTCTAGCTCTTTTAAATTCATTCCTCAAGGCTATATTAGGTATATCTAGGCCCTATCTCTCTTTAGCATCCTCCATAACAAGTTCTTTCTACTTACTAGCCATTGTATATCATTGTTAAACCAAGGATTTTTTGTTTCTTTCTTACCTGTATTTATTCTAACTGTACTCTTAGAATATATACCCTTAAATCTACTGACTATACTCAGTTCCACGTTCACCTTTCAGTATGGATTTACCATAAGCTGTGTATTTCATATGGCATTTTAAGTTGTATTTGCCAAATTATGTTATAATCAGCTGTTGATTTTATAACATGTTGATATGGATATTTATAAATAAATGTACGCAGCAAACAAGGCCGTAGCCAATGGGGGGGGGGGTTAGGGAGTCAAACCCCCCCCCCGAAATAGTTGAAATAGCCTTGAAATTGTAGCCAATGGGGGGGTCAGGGGGTCGAAACCCCCCCGAAATTGTTGAAATAGCCTCAAAATGAAAGGAACCCAGGGCCGGCGACAGGGGGGGCGAATGCATAGGAGCCCGAAATGAGAATATTGGGGGCCAAAAACAGACGATAACAGAATGTACTTTTTTCGCGCAATAAAATGGAAATACAGTAGAGCGCCGATTATCCGAACGTCGGTCATCCGAACCGTCGGTTAACCGAACGCCGTAATAATTCATATTTTAAACATGATTCTCAAGCAGTTCAAATATGCGCGCCAAAAAAAGTGCCAGGGCTTAAGCAAAAACAAATTTTGGTTTTTTTCTCTAAATAAAAAGTATACATTGTACTGTATCTATGTATGATAAATTGTTCTTTAAAAATTTATACCCATGTATTCTGATTGATTTCATAATAAAATTACATGACTAATTTTTGTTTGGTCATTTTTTAGCCTTTTAACTTGTAAGAATTACATTACATATATAATTTTTTAAGTTTATCTTTTCATGTTCGATTATCCGAATATTCAGTTATCCGAACACCCTTTGTCCCCAATTAGTTCGGATAATCGGCGCTCTACTGTAACTTAATAATAATAAGTTACTTAATTACTTAAAATACTATCAAATTTTTAATACAGAAAGTGCGTACCGTAACAATTTTATCGTCCACTTTGGCAAATCACAATCGCGAGCGAAGCCGCAACGGGTCACAACTAGTAAAAACAATAATAATAACAACAATCATAATAATTAAAGCTAATTCTGCAAGCAGGGCACTCGCTCCCCGCCTTATTTGGCGCTCCCGATGATAATAATATAATTAGGCCTAATACTCTTAAGTTTTAAGCAAATTATGTTCTATTAGCCTTGATGTATTGTTCACCTGAGGAGAGATATCAATGCAACGGACTTCTCTAGAACACTTCTGTGTGAGTTCAAGCACATGTGAATAAATCTGGTTACACAATTCCTTACTTGGAGCCAAAATCAGTGCTCTTACTGCTTGCTCCTTTGCTACCTGTAAATTGAACACAGAAATAAATAGGCCCTATGCCTAATTCAACTTATAAATCAATTTTAAACAACTATCTTTCATAATGTATAGGCTAACCTAATTAAAACCCTGATCACACAAAAACCCTTATAAATGTTTTCTAAAATTTCCTTATTTTTTTAATTGTTTTTTTACACGTCCCTTACACAGAGGAAGCTGTGTTACTGTAGGTATCATGGTAATACCTAAGCCTGAGACCATCTATATGGTTTAAAAGCATTTGAAGTTAGCTGACGAGTGTAAAGCCTGATGCATTAGGGTATTTGTTTTAAAAATTAACAAAACTGGTTTATATTTCATTGTTCCGTCAAGTAATCCAAGTTTATATACCAGTTATTCATACATAATAAATATATACATTGTGTATGTATATATCTATTATACATATATAATAGATATATTATACATAAATTTATACATCAGTAATCCGGAGGCTACAATCATGAAATTTAAAATACCCCCGTTGCAGCAGATCTGCATACTCAGCGAATTTCAAACGCAAAACAACATATTTTAATCCAACATAGCGAGATTTGACATGTTTTTTGTAAGCTCCATAAGAATCACATGGGGAATGAGTATGCAGGTTTGCTGCTACAGGTATTTTTAAAATGGTTGGTTTTAATTCAATATTTAGTAGATTTGATAGAAGAAGCCATTTACCAAGTTTTATCAAGATATATTGAGAAATAAGCGAGATATAGAATTTTACTTATTTCCCATAAGGTTAACATTGAGACAACGTACTGTGTTTACCACTTTCAATATCTCGGTAACCAATGGACATGGAGCGGTGATTCAAGATACTAAATTGTTTGTTTTTTTGAGCTGAATTCAATGGTGCCAACAAAAATTTGATAAATTTTATTTTTCTATATAAAAAACTCAAAAAACCCATTTTTGAGGGAGTTTATCCCCCTTTACCCCCCCTTCCAGTGGTCCGATCGGGCTGGTTCACGAACTCGTCCGAGTGATTACCACTTTACACGGTTGTACCAAATTTCATGATGATCGGACCATATTTACGGCCGCTTTCGTGTTAACAGACATATACATAGATATATATATATATATATATATATATATATATATATGAAAATTCAAACGAATGGTGTTTTTTGCTTCTGGGGACCCCAAAATGAAAAGTTAACATGGTCTCGGACTTAGGTCTAACCATGAGTACTACCGTAATAGCTTAATCCTTTAAGGAAATTCGCTAAAAATTATATGTTTTTTACGAATTTTAGAAAAAATCTACCTAGCAAATCTTGATCAAGCTGCACTTCGCACAGATGTTGAGTGAACCTCCCTAATTAAAATGTCAAAAGACCTTGCTATGCTCCTGCAATAATGGTATTTTTGTAGAGGATATTATTTTCAATAGAATAAGGATAAAAATTTACAATAAATGTTTATATTATTCTATAGTATTCTATATTATATTATTCTAACTTTCTATAATGTTGTGATTTTAATAGTCTGCTTTGACCCTTCCTAAAATTTTAGGGGGGTCAGATGACCCCCTTAACCCCCAGGTTCCTTTGTCTCTGCCCTCACATAAAAGTGTACTAAGATACAGGGCCGGATTTAGCATATTGGTGCCCATAGGCCCAATAATTTTTCCCGCCCCCTAGTCTAATTATAGTTACTTTCCTAAAAACCTTCATTATAAAGTTATATATCAGAGTTTTTTCTTTTTCTTTTTTCTCACGTTTTTTTTTTCTAAATTCTACATCACTTGGCTTTGGTTTTTCACTCATTATACTATAAGATTTGACCAACTACTAATAAAAATAATCGTCGCAATAAAAATACTTGAAGCCGGTGGCACGCACAACGAAATATGCACAACACAACTGTCCTCGACCGTTGACACGAGCAACACTGATAAGAAGTCACCAGCTGATTTATGGCGAGGTGAGGCTGGTAAACAGTGTCTCGAAAATAACATTGCCAAGCGTAAGCGCATGCGCCCCTTATCACTCCGAGCACTTGAGCTGTGGCGCCGAGCTAGTATTAATGGAAATACGATGCATACCGCTTGACGACACCCTTACAGCTAGTTCTCCCTTGTTTGAGATCAATGCTGTAACGAAGTTGATGCGTAATGTTGAAAAACAATAAAACTTTACGGACTATTATTTCTTTCAATGATATTAACAATCAGAATATTTTTGCCTGATTATTTGCTTTTAAATTAATTTTAAAATATGTTCATCTATGGCTATTAATTTTTATTTCTAGATTTTTTATATTTTTTTTCTCTTGGCCGTGCGCCCCCTGGAAGCTTGCGCCCATAGGCCCGGGCCTACTGGGCCTATTGGGAAATCCGGCCCTGCTAAGATATAAGAAAAATCAAGATAGAACAGTGGGTGGTGCTTACTTGTTTACATGTGAGAATTCGCTGAATCACAGGTATTGCAAATGCTCCTGTTTTGCCTGATCCAGTTCGAGCACGGATAAGTACATCTTTTCCATCCAAGAGAAGAGGAATTGCTCTTTCTTGAATGAGAGTAGGGTCCTGCCATCCTAGTTTTGCTAGTGCCTGAAAAAAAGTTTGGTGAAAAGAATGAATATTTTTTAATAATCCAGTGGCCAGATTAAGTGGGTACCGTAGGACTTAAGCAATACAAGGTTTTGTTCCTTTCTGGTATAAGGATTAGATCCATAGAATTAATGAGCAAATTTTGCGAATAATCAACAAATATACTGATTAGGGTTATGGGCATACAATTACACCCTTACAATGACAACTGGTGACTACACCCCACTCTGAATCAAGTAGGCCTACAGTTCGCGCATTATATCTCCGGCTATGGCTAGTACACTACTAACCATATCATATGATATTTTAAACATATGATTTTTGGTAAACACAGCGTTTGACATACAGCGGGACTGTAGAACAATGTTTTCAGAAAAGTACCCCCTCTTCCCCCACGCCTTGCAACCAGCTGACTCTGCCATAGCTGGAGATATAATGCGCAAACTGTACTCATGCAGCATGCTAACATGATGGAGCAAATTTAAATTTCAGGACTAGAATTGCCTATTTTAGAACCAAAAACCCAACATTTTTGGCTTTGTGCCCCCAAAAAGGATAAAGGAGCTTCCGAATCATTCCCCCAACTAATTAGCCAAATCAGATCACAAAAATATCATGTCTACCTAATTTCAAGGGAATTGGTCAGTAATGGTGGCCGAAATCCCTTCAAGACAACGTACTGTGTTTAGTAAATTCACATGTTTGAACATCCTGTAGGCCTTAATTAAATCAGTTATTTTTGGTGCTATAACCATTGCTTGATTTGCGACGGTACGCGGCGGAACGGCGTTCCGGGACCCCTTTCTGCCGCAAGAGTCGATCGTTTGTAATCGGCCGGATATCTTTTGCAGGAGACGATCGCGAGTAATCAGACGGATAATTTGCCGCTAAATACAATCGCGCACAATCGGCCGGGGAATTTGCCACGAGAGAGGATCGTGTGTAATCGGCCGGAGTATTTGTCATAAGAGACGATCGCGAGTAATCAGATGCAAACTTTGCCGCACAAGACACTCGCGTATAATCGACCAGAGAATTTGTCGCAAAAGACGATCGTGAATGATCGGCCGGAGAATCTGTCACACAAGAAAATCGCGTGTATTCGGCCGGGGAATTTTCCGCAAAAGACGATCGCGTATGATTGGCCGTAGAATTTGCCGGTAAAGACGAACGCATATGATCGGCCGGAGAATGTGCCATAAGAGAGGATCACGTGTAACCGGCCTGAGAATTTGTCGGAAGAGACGATAGCGTGTACTAGGCCGGATTAATCTTACCGAAAATAACAATCGTTTAAAATGTGCGGAAATTACGCGCGGAGTTTCGGCCTATGAAATTAGCGCTCTTTTGTCTAGTCTTGAGTTAGGCCGAATGTTGAAAACGCTAAAAACACCTGAATACTCGCACTAGGCGACATAAAAAAATCTAGAGTTTCTTTAGAGAATTTAATTGTTAGTAAAATAATGCTTAGTTAGTTTTTAATTTACTTATACAAAATTTGAGTTCGATAAAATTTAACTTTTAAAATAGATCTAATTATTCACATGGACAAAAAATACTTTGTTGAGCGAAAGAATGATAATACCCCCGTTGCAGCAGACCTGCATACTCAGCGAATTTCAAGTGCAAAACAAAATATTTCAATCCAACATAGCAAGATTTGACATGTTTTTGTAAGCTCCATAAGAATAACATGGGGAATGATTATGCAGGTTTGCTGCTACAGGTATGTTGAAACTGGTTGGTTTTAATTCAATATTTAGTAGATCTAAACTAGAAGAAGCCATTTACCAAGTTTTATCAAGATATGTTGAAAAATAAGCGAGATATAGAATTTTACTTATTTCCCATAAGGTTAACATTGAGACAACGTACTGTGTTTACCACTTTCAATATCTCGGTAACCAATGGACACAGAGCAGAGATTCAAAATACTGAATTGTTTGTTTTTTTGAGCTGAATTCAATGGTGCCAACAAAAATTTGATAAATTTTATTAGCGAATTTCCTCACAGGAATAAGCTATTACGGTAGTACTCATGGTAAGACCTAAGTCCGAGACCATGTTAACTTTTCATTTTGGGCCCCCAAGAAGCAAAAAACACCATTCGTTCGAATTTTTACATATCTATCTATATATATATATATATATACAGGGTGTCCCAAAATTATGGTAAAATATTTTAGTATATGATAGTACAGGTAAAAATAAGAAAAAAAGTACATTTAAACATAGGTCCAAAAGTGCTTCGTTTTCCGTCTGTGTGTCTGTTTGTGATTTTTATATATTTAATCATATCTCACAAACCTCTTTACGTATAAACTTCAAACTTGGTACATGGATTACCACTATTAAGACATATTTTTGAAAGAAGTATCAAATTTCTACGTTGTACCATTTCAAAATGGCGACTGATTTTTCTTTTCAAAGCTAAATATCTTAAAAATCGTAAAGTAACGTATTTTTTTTGTGTGAGTTTATAAAAAGTATAAAGGCATAGCAGAAGGTACGTCAATTATATTTGTTGAGCAGATTCCCTTTTAAGTTGCAAAAGTAACAAAATTAAATGATATTTGCTGTGCGAAATTATGGTCGTCAGTTTAAGATGTTCGAACTTCCCGCCCGCACTAGGAAACGCCCGCGCAGGCCCGGCGGCAAAACCAGTACCTGATTGGCCGACGCTGCAGATCCGAGTGTGCAGGCGCAACTCGAGGCATTTAAAACTGGTCTCGGTCTGTCGACTCGCTCTCATTAAGTCTGACTCGCCCCGACCGACAGTGATTTAATTTGTTAGTTATTTTTGGTGTGTACTACGAATATCCTCCACGAGGTAGGAACCTTCTTAGTATATGCATATTATGTTTTTCTTAGGCACTGAGCCACTTTTCTAATTTTTGCATTTATTAAGAGATTGATTATCAAACATATAATATCTTTTAAATCATTAAATTTGAAGTTAAGAAAGCAAGCAAATTTTGCATAAATCCTTTTTATTGGCTGAATATTGTATTTTATACTGAATCGACCACACAGAGCATAAATTAGGTTTCTTTAACAATAGTTATGAAAATCCTGATTAGCGCAAAACTCCCGATACCTGTATTTTTCTTCCTTCTGTGAAGCAGCTAAAATTATCACAATTTTCCTACTGCTTCGCACATATTCCTGGGCAATTAAAACCCTATTAATTGCCTATTCCAGTAAAGTACTCCTGGCGCTAAATTTTGCTCCCAGTGATAGAGTAGTTGTAAAACAGTACATGATGTGGGTCGATTAAGACAAATAATCTGTAACGCTTGCACCGTGTTTAGCCTGCTCTGTAGCTTGCTGTACTTATATTTCACCGCATTTAAAAATTATTGCCTTGACTGTGAAAGCACAGAGACGCATGAGATAAGGCATGAGATTGTTTGGTGTTAATTTTCTGGTGTTAGAATAGATGCTCGAGTAATTTACTGCATTGTGATGTATATGTGAATTTGCATATATCTGTATCTAAGCTTTTGCCTATCTGCTTGCACTATCAGACTTTCACACTATTTGTCCGACCACTATTAACTGCCAACCCTAACCACCATCCTTGGCGGAGCCGGCTACTATCCCACTGGCTCTGTACTTCTCTAAATACGGTCCTGGGCGGTCAAACATAATTCCGACACCCTGTTTGACGCTTGTGTCCTACCCCGACTACACTACTCGCCGACAATACAGGTACTGTTAGGGCCCAAAATTAGAACTCTGAAGGAAGGACAGTTAAAATAAAATTCAAAACATAAATCGATCTTTCATAATCAAAACAGCCAAAATTTACTTTTGCCGGGTTAGGTGTCAGCAATGATGAGCCAATCAAAATTGTTTATGAATAGGGCGTCTGAGTTGACACCTAAATAAATATTTTGAGTAAAAACTCGTACTGTCAGTAATAGCCTCCTTTCCACAAAATCAGAGAGACGTTCGACCCCTGGAACCGTTTGGTTTTCCACGCTCGACTAAGTTATCCTGGCCGATAAATCGAAACTGTTTCACACCCGAAAATACCCCTTATAGATGGCGCCCGAACAGGGACTGTTCTCTCTGAATATTGTGATAATTGAGTTAAATTGAATTTACAAAAATGTTGTACAATCTAGAGTTGTTTCTCCGACCCTTTAAAATACTATTGTTATTGAATGTTCTCGACCCTAAAGACTTACACAGTCAAGTCACTAGCACTAAAACGAAAACAACTTCTCCTTCAGTGACGAAAACCACGACTTCACTGCCGAAAACAACAACTACTTCTTCTCTAAGTCAAAAGAGTGTACAAAACCCTTCCCCTGACGAAACCCCGGAGAAACCGCCAGCATCAAAATCTTTAGAAATTCCCGTGATTTCGGAAGGATTAGCCACACTAACTACTATTACTACTAGCACTTTCACAACCCCCTCTCCTAGCGAAAATGACCCCCGTGTTGGTTGGGTATATAAATTACAGAAACACGAGTTACAAAACGAACTAAGCAAATATAATCTTGATGTAGAGGGTAACGTAGCGCAACTTCGCCAGCGGTTTGTTTCGTTCCTAAGGACAGGATATACTGGTAGCGCAACGAATATAGTAACGACGATGGCTAGTCAAGCAGATACACTAGGTTTTGGCACAGCCGCGGAGTCAAATTTGAGCTCTCAGCCCCCGTATCAGCTACATACTAATACAGCTGTTGTTTCGAGTGCAGGGCAATCGATACCGGCAGTTTGTTTTGAGGGTAGGAACCCGAAATCTGATTCTATTAGAGAAATTCTTGGATTACCCCCTTCGGCTGATTTTCGAGTCGTGCAAGAAAGATTGGCTCAGTTAACGGTGTCCAAACTAAACGTAACCGCTAAATGTGAGAGTTTATCGAGTTATACGGGAAAATCGCAAAACTTAGGGTTTCAGTATGAAAAGCTACCACGCCCTCCATCCTATCCACCGTATCCTGGGCCCCAAGTACCTCCAACGTCAGCTTGGTGTGGCTTAAACCCTAATACTTCCTTGGGACCAGCCGTACCCCATGCTACTTCCACGGCTTGGACACATTCCTTGGCATCAGCCGTACTTCCTACCTCCACGGCTTGCCCTCAATCCTACCATCCATCCAGGCGGGTAATCAAAGTTTTTGGCAACCTCCGCACAATCAGTCCGATTCGAATTTCGGTAGACATAGTTTATCCGCTAACGAAGTAAAAGACAATCGTAATGAAATTGCCACAGTTTGTACGCTGGTTAGAAAATGGAACCTTAAGTTTGACGGAGAAAAGGACCCTATCTCGTTTATCGAGCGACTCACCGAATTAGCTGACTCATATGATGTTAGACCGGACTTGTTACTAAAGGCGCTCCCAGAGCTGTTAAAAGGAGACACGCTCTTTTGGTATCGAAACAATAAAGATTTTTGGCACACTTACGATGATTTTTTGCGTAGTTTCGAGGAACAATACTTACCTCCCGACTACAAACGACGACTTGACGATGAAATAAACAGGCGAACTCAAGGAGAAGACGAGCCAATACGTAAATATATTGTTGCCCTTTCGACCTTAATGCGAAGAAGCGGACGTTACAGTTTACACGAAATGCTTAACAAAATGTACACTAACATGGGCCCAGAATATAAGCTTGTAGTGCGCCGCGATAGTTTTCAATCAATCAGTGAATTGATTCGACAAGCCGAGGGATATGAGAGCTATCTCCGCGAGAAAAAGAATTACCGACCACCCCCGAACCCTGCACAATCATGGATCCCCGAAACGGCATACTCCCCTAAAAATCGTAATTCCCGTAACTCTCACGTGAATTCCCTAGATACGACACCAGTAGAAATTGATACCACCCGGAGATTTGAGAAACAGCGCTATGGTAACCAGGCTAAACACTATAACAATGCGCCTAGGTACAATACACAACCACGGTCCTCACACCCACGACCTCGTCAAAATGTTGTCACAGATTCCCCTAAAGAAGGCGATAAGAAAGAGTCTAAAGTTCCTATCTGTTGGAATTGTGAGAAAGTCGGGCATCGATATAATGAGTATAAAGAACCCAAAATAATTCGATGTTTCAACTGTAAGAGAGCAGGAATGCGCACTGTTAATTGCCCATGTCGTACGGAAAACACGATGCGAGACCGGGAAATAGGAGGTGTACCGAGTCTCGAGGTGCAAGAACCACCTCCAGCGACTGGGAACGATGGCTCGACTTCATAAAAAATTTTAATAGAAATGTATGCGCCGAAATAAAACAAACTGATTGTAGGCCATTCATAAAGGTGACGATATATGATGAGGACTTTTGTGCATTAATTGATACGGGATCGATGATAACGTTAATTGGTGATCGAGCTGTAGAATGTTTAAACCAAAATAACGTATCGCCACACCGGATTAATCTCACTGTAAACATGGCCGACGGCATGGGCGCAGAAATTTGTGAAGCCTACGAATTTCCGTGTGTGATTAACGAGCAGGTACAAAATATGAAAGCGCTGCATTTACCAAAATTATCCACACCTCTAGTAATTGGAATGGATTTGATTCAAACATTAGGACTAGTGAGTGTAAATTTAACAAACCCAATCGATCTTACCCCTCAGATAAGGAGCCGAGACGAATGTCACACGAGTGTCATAACTCCATTGACCGAGGAAGAGAGTATAAAATTAAAAGAGTTTTTGGACGAAGAATTGGTAAAGTTTAAAGATGTCGTAGGCCACACAAATTTAATCGAACACAAAATAAGATTGAAACCTAATGCTGAGCCGGTAAAGCAACGGTATTATCCGTTAAATCCGAATATGCAAAAGATATTGTAAGAGGAAGTAGACAGAATGCTCGCTGAGGATGTTATTGAACCATCTTCGTCACCTTGGAATTCTCCCATTGTGTTAGTAAGGAAACCTTCAGGTCGTTATAGGGCGTGCCTTGATTTAAGAAAACCTAATGCACTTAGTATAAAGGACGCATACCCCCTTCCTAGAATAAACAGTATCCTAGAGAAACTAAGAGATGCGAAGTATATAAGTACTCTCGATTTAAAAGACGGTTATTGGCAAGTTCCACTGTCCGCAGACAGCCGCCCAATAACAGCGTTTACTGTCCCTGGAAGAGGTTTATTTCAGTTCAAAAAAATGTGTTTTGGATTGCACAGTGCCCCTGTGACGTTTCAGCGACTTTTGGATTGTATAATTGGCCCGGAATATGATCCGCACGCATTTGCCTATCTTGACGACATTGTATTGGTTTCTCGCACGTTTGAAGATCATTTGCGATTATTGTCAGAGATATTCGCTAAACTACGTGATGCTGGACTTAAAATAAATCCCGACAAGTGCCACTTTTGTAGGAAGGAGTTAAAATATCTCGGTCATGGTATAAGTGAAAATGGCATACAAACAGATCCCGAAAAGGTTAGGTCTATACAAGAGTTTCCTGTACCAAAATCGGTAAAGCATCTTAGGAGCTTCCTAGGGTTAGCCTCATGGTACCGGAGTTTTGTTCCAAACTTTGCATTATTAACCACACCCTTAACTAAACTTTTGAAAAAGAACCAACGCTGGGTATGGGCAGATGCGCAAAGTGAAGCATTTATTAAAGAGAAGGAGGCGTTAATACAAGCTCCGGCTTTAAACTGTCCCGATTTTTCGCAGCCATTTATTGTACAGACTTATGCATCCGACTATGGCTTAGGCTGTGCTTTATCACAGATAGTCGAGCAAAAAGAAATAATTGTAGCGTTTGCAAGCCGATTGTTATCAGATAGCGAAAAAAAAATTATCTGTCACCGAGCGTGAGTGTTTGGCATTGATTTATGCTATAAGGAAATTTAGACCGTACTTAGAAATTTGTGGTTAAATAGTAAATTTGTGGCTATCACAGATCACCAAGCGCTCCGTTGGCTCATGACTATGGAAAAGCCTTCAGTCGTTTAGCGCGTTGGATCCTCGAAATTCAACAGTATGACTTTGAGGTGCAATATCGCAAATCCTCTTTAAATACCGTGGCCGACTCTCTTTCTAGGAACCCGTGTAAAGATATAAGCATAGGGGACAAACTTGAATGTTATGTTACCGAAAACTCTGATCAGATTCCAAACAAAGTCGAAAATGACACAACTACAGGCTGGTATAATAAAATGTGGACCAAAGTAAGTGCTGAACCCGCAAGGTACAGCAATTATACGATTCGTGATAGTAGGTTATATCGAAAATTTAATAAGAAATCAGAGAGTAATGACCCCACTTTGGAATGGAAATTGTGTGTACCCGAATCAATGAGAAATGAAATTTTTGTGGAAACCCACGATAATCACACTGCAGGTCATTTGGGGATAAATAAAACAATAAATCGAGTAGCTGCTAGATATTTTTGGCCTGGATGGCGTCGAGAGGTGAAAAGTTATGTCCGAAAGTGTGAAACATGCCAAAAATATAAGGTGGAACAACATAAGGCGGTTGGGAAAATGCATTTTCGTCGTCCCCAAGGTCCGTGGTACACTGTTACAAGTGAGATAATAGGCCCACTTCCCCGCTCTAAACGCTCGAATCGCTTCTTGGTTGAGTTTCAATGCATGTATTCTAAATGGGTTGAATTGGCGCCAATAAAAAATGCCACCGCGAGACAGGTTGCTCAAAAGTTTAAGGAGTTGATCTTGTATAGGTATGGAGCTCCCGAAATTCTTATTACAGATAACGGTACTCAATATGCTTCGAAAATATTTGCTGACCTATCCAAGGACTGGAATATCGAGCAACAATTTACAGCTCCTTACAGCCCTCAGTCGAATCCTACGGAGAGAAGTAACCGTGTAATTAAAACTATGATATCTCAATATGTACAAAACGATCATAGAACTTGGGATGAGCATTTAGATGAGCTCAGATTTTCCCTTAATACTGCTGTGCATGACTCGACCAAGCTCACACCGGCGATACTAAATTTTTGCAGGGAGCTTAAAGTCCCCAAGGCGGCGTACGGAGATCTAATGGTAGACAAAACTGGGCGCGACAACAACACCCACGAGGCGCGAATGGGAACCTTGACAAAACTTAAGAAATTCTGTGACAAAAATCTTAAGCTGGTGTATCAAAGGCAAGCTAAATATTATAATCTCCGTAAACGAGACAACAAGTTTAAAGTGGGAGACCGAGTCCTAAAACGTACGCACGATTTGTCGTCCGCAGCCGACTATGTTGCAGGCAAGCTAGCCCCAAAATTTGAAGGCCCTTTTGTAATTTCCGATAAGATTGGAGCAAATATGTTTCAATTAACAAATATTAAAGGAAAGGATATTGGTCGCGTTCACGTCAAAGACTTAAAACCTTACTTCTCTTAAAAGTTTCAAATCTTACTTAACTTAGCTACCTCCGCCAATCCAATAATCCTTAAGAATGCGCCATATTTCCTTTTCTGGCGTTGTTCTTTCTTCCCGCTTTTACTATCGCTTGAATTGCACGAGATTGCTTGCATGTCCCGCTTACAGATGCGGCCGAAGATTGTGGTCGACCAACTTAATCTCCAGTGCCTTCAATCCGGGGAATACATAACGGGGACCGTATTAGAAGCTTATCTCCGACAACTGTAGCGGCGCAGCCTCAAATTTGAGGGGGAGTTACCTCAAGTGTTGGCAATCGACACCTACGTATTTGTCGATTATGACAATCGACATTTCCAACGGATTGACAATAGGTGGAAGAGGGTAAATCCATTCCAGGCGGACATCGTTCTATTTCCACTACACCTGCCAGGAAACCCTGGGCACTGGGCCCTAATTGTCATGCGACCCAAGAGACACACCATAGAGGCCTACGACCCGCTACGCCTCCATCATAAGCAGCGTGTCGGACAAGTCTACCAGGTTATGCGAAGGGCCGCTGTGTCGCTAAGTTTGCCTTTTAATAGTTCCCAGTGGTCGCTGTTTGACACAGCACAAACCACCCCAAAACAAAACAACTTTGTCAACTGCGGTGTGTATGTGGCGTGGTTCGCTGAGCGGCTTACCCGAGAAGATCCGATACGGGGAATCAACAGTGACTTCTCACCTGAGACGTGGCGCAACCATATGGAAACGGCAGTGAAGGAGGAGTTTATGGGCCTAATGGACGGCAGAGTAGCCGAACTAATTCCGACACTGTTACAGGATCCGATTACCTCTACCAATCACGAAGAAGCTAAGATTAATTCAATGGACAGCATGGAATCATGGGATTTGTCAGCTATGAATTTAAATACCGAGGAAGAAACCCCCCAAACCCCGGAGACTCAACCTAATGTGAATGACTTCATAACTATGATTGACGAATATTTAGATGCGTCACCCGCCAACATCGAGATGGAGGAGCCGACGTCGCCATGTCTCTCCATAGGAGCCGATGTAAATATGGATGACCTGCTGGCGGAGGCGACAAAAGACATAACAACCCTACCAGACACCAGCGACGATAGTAAACCCGAACCCGACATGGTCAATGTAGTCCAGGAAAATGAAACACCAGAACCTCCTAAACAACCCTCGACAGGAAAAATTCAGCGCCGACAGAGGAGGCGGCAAAAGAAAATTAATATATTTTTCCATGGACTGGGGTGGAAGAAAATTCCCCGCCGATTGGTGCGGCCAGACATCAAATGGTAGGCTTGTCCTACATGGTTGTCACCACCAAAATTGGTTTTTTTTGGTCTTTTAATTTTTATTTCTTTCAAATGTGTCTTTAAGTTCCTAGTTTCGTCAACAAGTTTTGTCGAACAATCTATTGTTGAAGCTTTGCATTAATTTTTGCAAGTTAGTTTTTTTTTTCTCGTGGGAAAATTTAATTTTCTATATACATGTAGATTTAGACATTTTGCCGACCAGTATTGTTGAAGAACTATCTGTGATATTTTGTTTGGGAAATGCAATTAATTTTGTTATATTAAAGAATTTATTGATAGTATTGTACGAAGTCAAAAGCTTTTTTTCTTTTTCCAATTTTCTTTTTTTACCCCGAACTAAGTGGGGAGTGTAACGTATTTTTTTTGTGTGAGTTTATAAAAAGTATAAAGGCGTAGCAGAAGGTACGTCAATTATATTTGTTGAGCAGATTCCCTTTTAAGTTGCAAAAGTAACAAAATTAAATCTTATTTGCTGTGCGAAATTATGGTCGTCAGTTTAAGATGTTCGAACTTCCCGCCCGCACTAGGAAACGCCCGCGCAGGCCCGGCGGCAAAACCAGTACCTGATTGGCCGACGCTGCAGATCCGAGTGGGCAGGCGCGACTCGAGGCATTTAAAACTGGTCTCGGTCTGTCGGCTCGCTCTCATTAAGTCTGACTCGCCCCCCCGACCGACAGTGATTTAATTTGTTAGTTATTTTTGGTGTGTACTACGAATATCCTCCACGAGGTAGGAACCTTCTTAGTATATGCATATTATGTTTTTCTTAGGCACTGAGCCACTTTTCTAATTTTTGCAATTATTAAGAGATTGATTATCAAACATATAATATCTTTTAAATCATTAAATTTGAAGTTCAGAAAGCAAGCAAATTTTGCATAAATCCTTTTTATTGGCTGAATATTGTATTTTATACTGAATCGACCACACAGAGCATAAATTAGGTTTCTTTAACAATACAGTAGACGCCCTCTGATTCGGCCACCTCGGGACTGGACCACCGGCCGGACTACAAAATGGCCGGACTATCCGGATGTACTATCAAAATGTAAAATAACCCTGTTAAATTCATTACCTATGCTTAAAATCAACAAAACACGTTATTTAATTACATTTACAGTGCTTATTTACCAAAGAAAATATTTTGACGTCTCTTATGTTGAACTGTCATATTGCGTCACTCCGTAGATAGGTACGTTTTTACCGATATACCATGCTGAAGCTATAAAGTGAGCAGAAAAACTTTATATACAGTACTACTGTAAAAACACATTAGAAATTTATTTTATCGAATTAATTTACAAGTAGGGCCTATTACTAGAATCATAACCTAGATCAATGAAATCCCAGATCAAATCTTAATGTACAGTCCTTATATTGAAAGGATAACAACATCGTTTATTCGTGGCCAAGTGTGTCCATCACGCTTGCCCGAAAATTAAACTGACATAGTTTAATTCTACGCCGGAAACTTAACTTTCAGGATAAATCCTGACGAAGATCATTCCCCTGCGGTGTAGCGGAGCGATATAACGGATATGAGTCACCATCCTAGGACCGGCCGGACCATCCGGCGGCCGATCCAACCGAAGCCGAACTAGAGGGCGTCTACTGTAGTTATGAAAATCCTGATTAGCGCAAAACTCCCGATACCTGTATTTTTCTTCCTTCTGTGAAGCAGCTAAAATTACCACAATTTTCCTACTGCTTCGCACATACTCCTGGGCAATTAAAACCCTATTAATTGCCTATTCCAGTAAAGTACTCCTGGCGCTAAATTTTGCTCCCAGTGATAGAGTAGTTGTAAAACAGTACATGATGTGGGTCGATTAAGACAAATAATCTGTAACGCTTGCACCTTGTTTAGCCTGCTCTGTAGCTTGCTGTACTTAGATTTCACCGCATTTAAAAATTATTGCCTTGACTGTGAAAGCACAGAGACGCATGAGATAAGGCATGAGATTGTTTGGTGTTAATTTTCTGGTGTTAGAATAGATGCTCGAGTAATTTACTGCATTGTGATGTATATGTGAATTTGCATATATCTGTATCTAAGCTTTTGCCTATCTGCTTGCACTATCAGACTTTCACACTATTTGTCCGACCACTATTAACTGCCAACCCTAACCACAATCCTTGGCGGAGCCGGCTACTATCCCACTGGCTCTGTACTTCTCTAAATACGGTCCTGGGCGGTCAAACATAATTCCAACACACTGTTTGACGCTTGTGTCCTACCCCGACTACACTACTCGCCGACAATACAGGTACTGTTAGGGCCCAAAATTAGAACTCTGAAGGAAGGACAGTTAAAATAAAATTCAAAACATAAATCGATCTTTCATAATCAAAACAGTCAAAATTTACTTTTGCCGGGTTAGGTGTCAGCAATGATGAGCCAATCAAAATTGTTTATGAATAGGGCGTCTGAGTTGACACCTAAATAAATATTTTGAGTAAAAACTCGTACTGAGAGTAATAGCTCAGAGAGACGTTCGACCCCTGGAACCGTTTGGTTTTCCACGCTCGACTAAGTTATCCTGGCCGATAAATCGAAACTGTTTCACACCCGAAAATACCCCTTATAATTTTAGAAAAATTATACAAGAGACAAAAAATTTTGAAATTTAATCCAATTAACGCTGATATTAAGGTTATGATGATTGGACTACTAATAACGGAGAAATATTAACTTTTCTGAATAAAAACATGGCCCTTTAGAACAAACTGTCAGAAATTTCCATGTTTTTAGTTGGAATAATTAAAATTTCTCCGTTATTAGTGGTCCGATCATCATAATCTTAATATCAGCGTTAATTGGATTAAATTTCACAACTTTTTTGTTTCTTGTATAATTTTTCTAAAATTTACGATTTTTAAGATATTTAGCTTTGAAAAGAAAAATCAGTCGCCATTTTGAAATGGTACAACGTAGAAATTTGATACTTCTTTCAAAAATATGTCTTAATAGTGGTAATCCATGTACCAAGTTTGAAGTTTATACGTAAAGAGGTTTGTGAGATATGATTAAATATGTAAAAATTACAAACAGACACACAGACGGAAAACGAAGCACTTTTGGACCTATGTTTATATGTACTTTTTTTCTTATTTTTACCTGTACTATCATATACTAAAATATTTTACCATAATTTTGGGACACCCTGTATATATATATATATATATATATATATATATATATATATATATATATATACAGGGTGTTTCAGGATAAGTGTAAACAAATTCACCAGTCGATTCCTTACACCAAGACAAGAAAAAAATGTTATGTGAACATGGGTCCGAAAACTAGTTGTTTTGGAGTTATAGCCAAAAATTGATTTTTTTCAGTTTTAAGTGTATTTATTGCACTTTTTTGCCTCTAGATTAAAACATTATGAAGATATTTTGATGAAATTTTCACAGTTAGATAGATTATGAAATTCCAAAGAAATATCATTACTTTTCAGTACTGAAATTTTAAATATGGCTTAGTAAAAGTTGTTGAAAAATAAAATTTTTTCAAAAAATTCAATGCCTCAAAAAATATTTTATTTTTGATTGCTTATGAAATTTTTACTATTAAAGTATTTTGAATGCAACTTTCCCAAAAACTGCGGAATTTCAAGGAGAACAAAATAATAACAACTTGTTTACATCTTCGCCTGTGACTTTTTATGTTATTAACCAAAATATTGGAAGGTGTCAAAAATTAGAAAGTGAATCATCGAAAGACTAGCCAGTCAAACAAAATTGCATAGAGCCTGAGGAATTTTTTAGTATGATGTTTTTTTATGAAACCTTCCAATAACTGTCGATTGTAAGATTTAAGAAATCCAGAATCCCCAAAAATCCAAGCACAAGACCCGCTACAGAAAATTATTCAAAATGGCGGCATTTTCCCTCCACAGGATATGCCGTGAACACAAACTTACTCCCTTCCTTTTTATTTGTACATTTTATGTTTCTCAACGGACTACCACAATAATTTTTGGTTCGTAATGTACTTTATTTTGGTTGATTTCTGCATTTACTCAATCACGGCCGCCATCTTGGATCCGCAATATTTTATAAAAGCTCTTAACGTATGAAGAGAAACTACCTTAATAATTCGATAAAGCCAGTTTTCATTCCAGATTTTGTAAGCAGTAATTGAGAATTATTACTTGATGAATACAATGCTGAAATCAGTTTGAAAAATTGCTTAAGATAAAAATTGAATGTATGCTTGTTGAAAAAGTACAACACAATTGGGTTTAATTTTGTTTAATCATATTCCATTTTCGTTGTTTCGTCTTGTATGTATTGTTCCGTTGTTACTGTTTTTAAGTGAGTTGACAGCACTGTTTCCGTAAGCCACGGAAATCAATCGAAATGAAGTACATTACAAAGCAAAATTATTGTGGAGTCCAACATTGAAAAACATAACATGTATAAATAAAAGGGAAGGGAGCAAGTTTCTGTTCACAGCCCATCATGTGAAGGGAAAATGCCGCCATTTTGAATAATTTTCTGTAGTTGGTCTTGTGCTTGGATTTTTGGGGATTTTCGATTTCTTAAATTTTACATTCGACAGTTCTCGGAAGATTTCATAAAAAATCATCATACTAAAAAATTCCTCAGGCTCTACGCAATGTTTATGACTGACTGGTCTTTTGATGATTTACTTTCTAATTTTTGTCATCTTCCAATATTTTGGTTAATAACATAAAAAGTCACAGGCGAAGATGTAAAAAAGTTGTTATTATTTTGTTCTCCATGAAATTCCACAGTTTTTGAGAAAGTTGCATTCAAAATACTTTAATAGTAAAACTTTCATAAGCAATCAAAAATAAAATATTTTTTGAGGCATTGAATTTTTTGGAAAAATTTTATTTTTCAACAACTTTTACTAAGCCATATTTAAAATTTCAGTACTGAAAAGTAATGATATTTCTTTGGAATTTCATAATCTATCTAACTGTGAAAATTTCATCAAAATATCTTCATAATGTTTTAATCTAGAGGCAAAAAAGTGCAATAAATACACTTAAAATTGAAAAAAATCAATTTTTGGCTATAACTCCAAAACAACTAGTTTCTGGACCCATGTTCACATAACATTTTTTTCTTGTCTTGGTGTAAGGAATCGACTGGTGGATTTGTTTACACTTATCCTGAAACACCCTGTATATATATATATATGTCTGTTAACACGATAGCGGTCGTAAATATGGTCCGATCTTAATGAAATTTGGTACAGACATGTAAAGTGGTAATCACTCGGACGAGTTCGTGAACCAGCCCGATCGGACCACCAGAAGGGGGGTAAAGGGGGATAAACCCCCCAAAAATGGGTTTTTTGAGTTTTTCACATAGAAAAATACTGAATTGTTTGTTTTTTGAGCTGAATTCAATGGTGCCAAACAAAAATTTGAAAAATTTTATTTTCCTATGTGAAAAACTCAAAAAAAACCCATTTTTGGGGGGTTTATCCCCCTTTACCCCCCCTTCCGGTGGTCCGATCGGGCTGGTTCACGAACTCGTCCGAGTGATTACCACTTTACACGTCTGTTCCAAATTTCATTAAGATCGGACCATATTTAAGGCCGCTATCGTGTTAACAGACATATATATAGATATATAGATATATATATACAGATAGGGCCTATATATATAAAATACCCCCGTTGCAGCAGATCTGCATACTCAGTGAATTTCAAATGCAAAACAACATATTTCAATCCAACATAGCGAGATTTGACATGTTTCTGTAAGCTCCATAAGAATAACATGGGGAATGAGTGTGCAGGTTTACTGCTACATACAGGTATATTAATACCCCCGTTGCAGCAGACCTGCATACTCAGCGAATTTCAAATGCAAAACAACGTATTTCAATCCAACATAGTGAGATTTGACATGTTTTGGTTAGCTCTATAAGAATAACATGGGGAATGAGTATGCAGGTTTGCTGCAACAGGTATGTTAAAACTGGTTGTTTTTACTTCTATAATTAATAGATCTTAACTAGAAGAAGCCAAACTCTAAGTTTTATTAACATATGTTAAGGAATAAGGAAAATATAGAATTTTTTATTTCTCATAAGGATAACATGGGGAATGAATATGCAGGGTTGCTGCCACGAAAATGGAAGTATCGAGGATTTTAGATTATTAAACATTAGATCTCATCTAGATGAAGCCACAAACCAAGTTTTATTAGGATGTGTTGAGAAATCAGCGAGATATAGAATTTTACTTACTCCCCATAAAGTTAACATTGGGACAACGTACTGTGTTTACCACTTTCAATATCTCGGTAACCAATGGACATGGAGCGGTGATTCAAAATACTAAATTGTTTGTTTTTTTGAGCTGAATTCAATGGTGCCAACAAAAATTTGATAAATTTTATTTTTCTATGTAAAAAACTCAAAAAACCCATTTTTGGGGGAGTTTATCCCCCTTTACCCCCCCTTCCAGTGGTCCGATCGGGCTGGTTCACGAACTCGTCCGAGTGATTACCACTTTACACGGTTGTACCAAATTTCATGATGATCGGACCATATTTACGGCCGCTATCGTGTTAACAGACATATATATATATATATATATATATATATATATATATATATATTCAAACAAATGGTGTTTTTTGCTACTGGGGACCCCAAAATGAAAAGTTAACATGGTCTCGGACTTAGGTCTTACCATGAGTACTACCGTAATAGCTTAATCCTTTAAGGAAATTCGCTAATAATCCTTTAAGGAAATTCGCTAAATTCAAACAAATGGTGGTTTTTGCTTCTGGGGACCACAAAATGAAAAGTTAATATGGTCTCGGACTTAAGTCTTACCATGAGTACTACCGTAATAGCTTATTCCTTTAAGGAAATTCACTAAATGGGGGGGGGGGGGTTATGTACAAACTCGCAAATTACAGTTCCGGTACCTCAATTTTTACAAATCAAGCACTGGCTATAACTATAGGAGAGAACTTAACATTTTTTATCCCTTTAATATTTTGGTGCTATAACTTAACGAGGGAACCTAAAATTGTTGTTGCCATTAATATAAAACACATTAAATTTTCATTAGGGGTTTATATTAGGCCTACCCTATCTGGTTCCGGAAACCCCAAATTTGGGGCATTAATCCCCCAAAAGTGGGGTAGGAGGTACGCCAATTTGTTTGGCCAATGATTTGACCATGATATCAATGAAGGCATTCCTACCAAATTTGAAGAAAATCGGATAGCAATTAATTGTGACCGCTAGAGAATAAATATATAGTGTACAAAAAAAGTCCGTCCCCCCTCTTAAATTTTTTTGTTTGTTAAGAAAAACAATTAACCTTTGGGGAATTATACTAACTTAACCCAAACTATTTTTTGACGTTGCCAAAAATTTTGAGTGTCCCACAAAAATGGGGGATTCTGGGGCAGCTCAAAATTTTCAAATGCAAATCCCTTTTGAGTGACCCTTATTTTAAAGAGCTTTAAAAAACTGGGCGAATGGTGGAGGTTGGAGGTCTCTAACATGTTTCTGTGCAAATAGGCAGCTTCTCAAAGTTTTGAATAGAAAACATTCTTGAAATCTGCCATCTAAGACTTTTGGAGTTTTAATTTCACCTTTGGTGACTTAAAAAGCAAACTTCCCTTGGAAAATTTTTATTAAGTGAAAAAGTGGTCTCTTTGATAATATTCAAAAATCTGAGTGTCTCCCAAAAATTGAGGATTTTGGGGGCAACTCAACATTTTCAAAAGTAAACTCCTTTTGAGTGGCCCCTCATTTTAAAGAGCTTAAAAAAAATAGACGAATGGTGGAGGATGGAAGTCGCTATCGTGTTTCTATTAAAATTGGTAGCTTGTCAAAATTCTGAATAGGCCTACCATACAACACACTCATGAAACCTAGCGTCTTAAGTTAAGACTTTTGGACTTTCAATTTTACCTTTGGTGACTTAAAGACTGAAAAGGTTCTTGAAAAAAATTATTGAATTTTAAAAGTGGCTTCTTTTAATAATATTTAAAATTTTTAGGGTCCTGCAAAAATTGAGGATTTTGGGGGCAACTCAAACATTCAAAGGTAATTCTCTTTCATGTGACTCCTTATTTTAAAGCGCTTTATATGATTTTAAAAAGCTCTTTAGAATCAAAAGAGGGTCACTCAAAAGAGGGTTAAATAAGTGAAGTTTAAGTTGCCTCAAAAATCTCACATTTTTGCAGGATGCTCAAAGTTTTAAATAAAGACCACTTTTTTATTTAATAGGCTAGCGTTTTTTTTCATTATTTATATAAGTTTTTACGGTAAGTCAGCAAAGGTAGCCTAAAATTTAAACTCCAAAAGTCTTAAACGCCAGGTTTCAAGGAGTTGTACTCAAAACTTTGACAAGCTGCCAATTTAGATAGAAGCACGTTAGAGACCTCAACCTCACCGTTGTCTATTTTTTCAAAGCTCTTTAAAATGAGAGGTCACTCAAAAGGGGGTATTTGAAAATTTTGAGTTGCCCCTAAAATCCCACTTTTTTAGGGGACACTCAAAACGTTTGGTACGGTAACGTCAAAAAAAATTTGAGTTAAGTTGGTATAATTCCCCAAAGGTTAAATTGTTTGTCTTAACAAACAAAAATAAATTAAAGAGGGGGGACAGACTTTTTTTACACACTGTATATGTACTTAACTGGCATATCAACCCAGTTTCACCTGTGGAAAAACAGAAAAACTCCCTTACATTCATGGTGTAATGTTTCATTTAATTTATCAAACTTCATTAGGTTGCCATGAAAACTTCGTAGCTTCCCTATGGTTTAACATTGAAACTTTAAAGTACTACTTTAAACTACTAATAGGGTGTGGTGTATCTCTGAGGAAATTTTCAAAAAACCTTTCTGTAGCAGTTTCCTACCTCTAATAGGAACGTCCATGCAAATTTTCAAGGTTCTATGTCAGGTATATGGGCTGTAAGTGAGTGGTGTTTGACAGATATATACAGTAGATTTGTGGATAGTATTTTTAGCATCTTGGGGCCCCTACACAAAAAGTTATCAAGATCATAACCTAACTAACAACTGCTCATGGTGATGCCAACAGTTCACTATTCCAATAGCCCTGAGGAAATTTTTTTGAACTTAAAATTCCCGTCACCTACGCAACTTAAATTCAAACCTGTAAACATAACCTCTAGAGAAAGAAGATCAGATACGGATCTTATACTAGGTACCTTAAGTTTAGTGCCTGATTGTTAAAGGTCTAATGCTCTTCTTGACTATCCACCTACATTCCCTTACACAAGTTCTAGCTGTTATGTGTACTTTCTTCTTTTTTTTTCATGGAGGACAATAGGCATGTGATTGCCCTCAGTACGAGTTTCATATTTAATCTTTTGCCATTCGTTTCTAAGTAGCCTATAGCAGACGATTCGGTAAATGTTTACTTTCCAGTACTCCTTCCGAAATCAAAAATTTTTTCTCAAAATATAGGAAATTTTGCGCTGATTCTGGAAATGATAGCCGTTTTCCCCGGAAAACGTCGGAAAATGCCGGAAAATCGGAAAAACATTTTTAACGGAAATAGGTCATGTGGGTACTCAAATTAACCGGGAGAGTGAGCTGAACAAGAGAGTGTACGAATTTTCAAGATTCCATGAATAAATATTAACAAAGATACAGCCGGAAAAGTGCCGGAAAAGCTGAAGAAAAACTTCGCCAAAAATATGTCATGTGGGTACCAACTCAAATTAACGAAAATTGAGAGGTGAACAATATGAAGAGAGAATTTTCATGATCCAACAAACGGTAACAAAGAAATCAATAAAATATCAAATAAGTTAGCCTAGTAAATTATTTTTGTAAGGTCGTTTTAGGTTATATAAACATTCATTTTGTAGGAATTAGGTTTAGTATGTATGGTTCTTACTTACTTCTTCTTCTTACTTCTGAAGAGTCGTCCCGATTGACCACGTAGTGGCATGAGACCAGTTAAAAAGGAAATTAATAGGTTAGGGATTTCCCAATAAATACTCCGGGGCCTTACAGTTCTTCAAGAGTATATAAACACCTTTCAACAAGATAGTCCTTAAGTTTGAGCTTAAATCTATTTTTATTTTCAATTTGCTTAATTTCATTCGGAAGCTTCTGGAAAAATTTTGCCCCTGCATATTCAGGTTTTGACTCAAAAAGCTTTAAGTTGTGCATTACAGAAGTACTAATATTTCTATTTCTAGTATTATAATGATGTGTTGGCTGTACATACAATTGGCCATGCCATCTAGCGTACATTACAGTCTCATAGATGTATAGGCTGGGAATAGTTAAAATGCCCAAGTTCTTAAAAGAGTCGGAACAATGATCTCTAGGTTTTAATTTACCCATTAATCTTCCAGCTCGTTTTTGAAGCTTGAAAACTTTTTCCAAATTAGCTTTAGAAGACATTCCCCAGAGAATTAGCAGGTATATGTTAGTTAGGATTGGATGAGGTCAGGTTTAGTAAGGTAAGGTTAGGTTAAGTTAGGTTACATTATGTTAGGTCAGGTTACATTGTGTTAGGATTCGTTTAAAATTCTTTAGTAAAGTAGAGATAAGGTTAGGAAAGTGAAAAAATTACAAAATCAATAAATTTATGGAAACAATAAATTTTCCACAAAATAAAATAATTTTTTTAATTGCAAAACATTAAAACAATAATAAGTATAAACATAATCTGTAATGGCAGAAGATCAGATATGAAACTCATACCTTGCCCTACCCTAGCTAATGATTCATCAAACGTATAGCAAGATTAAAGTAAGATTAAAGTAAGTCTATGCTTTACACCTTGAGAATCCTGTCATCCAACTCCATTTCATGGAACTTGAGATTCTTTGATTCTGAAGAGCTGTTATCAGCCCTAGATTTTTTCATCTCGTCGTCCATCTCTTCTGAATTTTCCTTTGAACAATATAGGCTATTTCACAAATAAATATCTCCTACAGGTTTAGGCCTAGGTCACAAAAACAGAATTTTGTCACAAAATGTATCACACATATCATAAAAACATAATTAGTCCTTTGAATCGTTGTAGATATACGTAATATATACTGTAAAAGGCCTCAATAATACCGATAATACGAATTAATTAAACGTAGGTTACCACTGATTACCAGGCCTAGTTATCTCAAAATATAACTGTCGTTGTATCAAGCTAGTTAGCATGTACCTAACCTAAAGTATTTCTTCTAGTCAACATCACTGTCACACGAGCCACTGTCTTTTTTTTTTTTTTTTTTTTGTTCTATTTTTGACTGAGCAGGCTAGGGTTTAAGAACCATGCAGCCTCGAAGTGCACTCATCTGGTTGCTTCCACTGTGTTATCTGAAAATGTTAACTTGGGTTAGTTGCATTATTTTGTTTGTATCAACTCTTTTTCAGTTAATATGTTAGTTAAACACTTTTGACTATTTGAACTTGTGTACCTAACAGTGTATTAAAGATAGGATTTCTATGGTTCAGAGGAATTGTAGGAAGGAAAGGAAGGTATCTTCTTCGCCAGGGGCCCGTCAGGCTGACCTAACTTCCCAGAAAGGGGGAGGGGGGCCACGGATGAAGAACCCAAGATTGGATAACATAAATGTGTCTAAGTGTATTCACTTTGTGTTTCTAGATATCCCTTTTGATTTCCTTTAAAAAGTTATTGATTTCCTTATAAATCTTGTCATCATTCGACTTAAGAGCTTCTGCCAAATTTGTTCTATACAATGCATAGGTCTCTTTAAGGCATGAGAGTCTGAAATAATCATATTTGGGGCAAGTCCAGAATATATGCTCCAAAGTTTCATTTTGGCCTAAAGTGCAATTAAGGCACAGAGGAGTGAAGTACATTTTTTTTGTAAACAGATAATAGTTCACCCTGGCATGGCCAAATCTTAATTTACAAATATTTATTACTTCATTTCTGGTTAGTTTTGTCTGTTTAAACCATGGTCTATTGGGGAAACTAACTTGTATAGTTTTATACCAATGAGCCTTTGTTGTGTTGTTTATAATGTCATTATAGTGATCTTTGTGCCATTTTTGTCTGAATTTCTTGTAATCTGATATTGGGATATGAATGTCATTCATATATTCCCCATCTGAGATTGCCTCCCTAGCCTTCAACATAACCTAATTTAGTTTGAAAAAAGCAAGGAGGTTATATTATTATACTGGAGATAGCACCATAGAGTAATAATGAACTTCGTAAAGAGATGGCACTCCCATGTTAACTCGGTGGTAAGGGAACAGCAGCGCTATCTGAATAAAGTGCTACGAACTAAAAAGATCGATGCGATATATCGATGATACGATGATCGTCGATGCGACATATCGATCGTCGTCGTCTGCTTTGTTTATATTTTCTTTTTCTTGTTTTGTTTGCTAGACTTTCAATTTTAATGACTTTACCGATTTGTTTAGATTAAGTACGTTTGCCGCTAGTGCAAGTTGTTTCGCGAAATACTGTACTGAGCACTTAATAAAAATTAACTTAGTTAATTTTTATTAAGTGCTTTTCTGTAAACATCCACGTATTTATTTTCCATCAATAGCTTTAAGCACAACATGAATCACGCAGTACAGTATTTCGCGAAACAACTTACACTAGAACAACTTTCTGCAAACGTACCTTAGGTATTTTCCCACACTCAAATTAATTCCAGCTCGTTATGGTTGTGTACACGTCGCGTCGTGACAGAAAATCAGGGGAAACGGAACGGGAAGTTAGCAGATCGTTATCGTCGTTCTGATTGGCTGAATCAGTGAAGAAGAAGAAAGTCATGTTTTTACAACACCATCTGAATAAAGTGCATCGAACTAACCCGCTCCAATAAGCTTACCATTTGGCTCCATTTAAGTGTCAGACCGGTGATAGCACTGCCTTCACAAACTGCATTGGAAATAAAATAAATTAAATTAATGATTTATTGTAGAAACTTCAGAGTTACATCAGAAGCATTACAAACGTCAGGTCACTTATACTAACTTACACTAAAATGGATTAATATTCCAGAATATACGATACAATTATGTACAATATATACAGAAAAAAGTACAAAAAAATACAGAGATCATAAAATATATGGATGAACAGTCTAATCTAAATTATGAACAATTTCATAAAATTCACTTACATCATTTATGGGGTTATTAGTTAGAAATTCTTTTAGTATCACTTTCAAGTTTTTCAAATCTATATACTTTATTTTTGATGGTAGAGAGTTAAACAATTTTATTGAAGTATTAAGGAAGCTCTTTTGTGTTCTAGCATAGCAGTAGTAGCTTATCATAAGATTATTTTTTCCTCTAGTGTTAGAAGAGTGGCACATATTATGTTCAAGGTAATTCTCATAATTTTCTTTAACATAAACCGTGCCGCAGTTGGTACTAACATAGAAAGCGTGCCGCAGTTGGTACTAACTGATGTACCGTTCTTTGAGTCGATTCAACTGATTCAAAAACTGATGACATCATTTCGGAGAGTTGAATCATGTTGATCTGATTCTCATTATGATTGAACAGTTTCCTTTGCCTTGGAAAAGTTATGGCCAAATACAATATTCTATAAATAATAAAATAGAAAATGTTATTTTTTTAACCTATGAATCAAGAATAATAAATTTAAAGTTCAATATATAAGTGTTAGTATCCGGCCAGTAAATGACAAGTGACAACCTCACTCTTTATGTACGAATTTGCCATCAGCCATATTATTATACAAACGTTATCGTCGCTCAGCAATATTGTACCACTAAAAGAAAATAGTCCTACTATTTATGTTGCTTACCTGCCAAGTTTCTACCATAATTCTCTTATTTGCATAGTGACTGATTATATAAATTACTATTAGCCCAGGTATCTGCTATTTTTACTTTATTTTGCCATTAAAGATATACCCAAAAATAAATTAGGTGAAGTTATTTTCAAACAAAAATCACCTAAATAAGGTGAAATTGAGGTATTTTGCAAAGGTTGGTGTACTAACAAACTGATGTACCATTTTGGTGATATTTTGTTATAATCAGCCGGCACGCTGTTTTGCTATGAAGTGCTGTCTCCAGCAAGGGGGTTATGTTATTATACTGGAGATAGTACTGTCTTCACAAACTGCATTGGAAAGCGTGCCGCAGTTGGTACTAACTGATGTACCGTTCTTTGAGTCGATTCATCTGATTCAAAAACTGATGTAATCATTTCGAAGAGTTGAATCATGTTGTTCTGATTCTCATTATGATTGAACGGTTTCTTTGCCTTGGGAACAGTTAAGGCCAAATACGATATTTAATAGAATAGAATATAAATAATAGAATAGAAAATGTTATTTTTTAAACATATAAATAAAGAATAATTAATTTAAAGTTCAATAAGTGTTAGTATCCGGCCAGTAAATGACAACTTCACTCTGTATGTACGATTTTGCCATGAGCCATGTCATTATAAGTTACAAACGTTATTGTCACTCAGCAATATTGTACCATTAACAGAAATAAAATTCCCATTATTTATGTTGCTTACCTGCCAAGTTCCACCATAAATGCATAGTGACTGATTATGTCAGTTACTTCTGCCCAGGTATCTGTTTTGCTATTTTTACTTTATTTTGCCATTAAAGATACACCCAAAAATAAATTAGGTGAAGTGATTCTCAAACAAAAATCACCTAATAAGTACTCGTGAGCAGTTTATTATGAGTGTATAATTCGTTGATTAAAATATTATTGATTTCCGGTTCCGGAATGAACCAAGCTCAAAACTGAGTCGTGATTCGACTGAATTCGACTGAATCACTCGATTGATTCGTTCATTTTGGGAAGTCGGTGAAATTGAGGTATTTTGCAAAGGTTGGTACTAACTGATGTACCATTTTTGTGATATTTTGTTCTAAACAGCCGGCACGCTGTTTTGGGCGCATACTCTAGCGTCTATTCCTCTAAAGGCTAAGACTCGAACGCTTAAAGAGCCGACTCTTTAAACAGTTCTGCTGAGAGTCGTTCTCAAACTTGTTCCCGACCGACTCACTTTTGCCATAGAGTAACTAATTTTGGTTGCTGTATCTAAATAATTATTTATTGACTTGTTATGTATTATATTGCTATAAAATGTTAGAGTAGGATTCACCTAAGTTGGCCAAAACGAAAGTAAACAAACTATTATCTTCTTACGAACTTAACCATAAAATCCAGCTGTGCTGAAAACATTGTCAACGAACATCTGTTTAGTATAGCACTTGCAATAAAGGGAAAGTTCTATGCAATTTGCAACTGAAAGTTCACTTGCGCGGCTCAAAATATTACTAAGGGGCTTTTCCAAATAAATTATGTATTAACAGGGAGATGATGTGTCATGGACACCGGCGCCGACTCCATGGGGCCCAAGGGGCTCGAGCCCCCCCAATGTTAAGGGAAAGGGGGCCCGGCCCCCCCAATATTGAAAGAAGAGGGGACCGGCTCCCAAGAGTAAAGTTAGATTCTTATCGTGAAAGACTATCAAGGAACTAGTAGTAAGTAGTTTTTCATAAATAATTTAAGCAAAGTTCAAATAAATAACATTTTTTAAAGAAATTACTTAAACAGGATTTAAAGCCAGTTAAGTGTTGTTTTTATTCATTCTACATCCGATCAAGGAACGACTTCGTTACACCCACGCAGGCGAGCGCCGAAAGTAGTGCATGCGACACTAATGGCTGAGTCCATCCTTTGGATTATAATGTTGTCAAATATTTCAATCACTCCATGTCAGAAAGGCAATTAAAAATGTAAACTTTCACAATATATTGCTGGCCAATATAGCCCCGTCAAATGCAAATTAGTAGAACTAGAACGTGTTCCCGCGTACTAGGCTTTACCGCGACCTACGCGATGCTCGAGGACGATGCTATCGTTATTTTTAATTTTAGTAAAAAACTATATTTCAACTGTAAACCAGTACGATTTTCACTTCATTTTATTCTTTTCAGGATTATAAAAAGTGAAAAAAGACCAGCTTCAGTTTTTATATAATTTTGATGTACAATACCACGAAAAATGAGATAGCTTTGAAAAATCGAAATAGGCTATCTTTATAAATTTAGTTGCCTTATTCAATTCAGTTCAGTGATCTACATAAAAATACTTATTTGTGATATACAAATGCTTTATGTACTAATCAATGATGGCAAATTTCTGCAAAAAACAAGATCAAAACTTATCAATATAATGACCTTAATAAACATTTCACGGGAAATGGACGTGCAATATATTATAGTTGGTGCCAAATCTTAAGGCCCACGCCCCCGCCGTCCATAAGCCCAATGCTAAAATTAACATTAGCCTTATGGACGGACTGGGCCTTAAAATTTGGCACCAGTTATACCTATCCAAAGGGAAATCGTTTTTTTTAAAACATGGAGCTTATATTTAAATGGCTATTACTGATGTAATCAACTCTTTAAGGAGTTATAAAAACGTTGTTTTAAAAATAATCATCTCTTAAACTTTGAAAGTATAATAATGTAAAATCGTGATGTAGGCCTATGAGCACACGTACTACGTACGTATGATTTTTTAATTGTATTTATTTAAAAAGTGAAGTGGTGTTTATCACTTTCTCCAAAACCCAAACGGTGCTTATCTATCATTAAGGCATCTGCTTCAATTTTTAGTGACAAGTGGTGCTGCTTTGCTTACTATTTCTCACACAACATGTAAAACTCGTGTATTAAATATTGAAACAATTATTTGATGATTTGGCACATTGCAAGCCAAATATTCTTTTCTTAGTCTGCGAGCTTTTCAGTCAAGATAACTTAAATCTTACAGTATACTTTGAGGTTAAAACTGTTGTTTAGGGGTTTCGTTTAAATTATTTTACAGCCATTTTGGGTCTTGCTCTGAATTTGCTTTATGTAGTGATGCTCGTAGTCAGCCGTAAATTCATTTCTGACAACAGGCTAATTTTTAAAGATTATATTATATTTTTATCACATTTGTAGTCGCCCTATGCAAACGAGAGGAGAGCTTAATAGTTGAATGTACAATCAGGGTAATTTGGGCAAAATAATAAAACACCAACCCCTACCCCCTCCGTCAATACCTGTAACATCTTAAGAGGAGGTTGGATAGACGGGTGCTGCTAATAGAATGATGCGGCGAAGCTTGAAACTATATTGCTCCGCTGTATATAATCAATGTATACAGAGGTCCTGTATACATTGATATAATGCACAAAATAGTGCCGTTTTCCGTGTGATGAATGGCTAATTTTCATCACAAGTAATCTGATCGCTAGCAATTCCTTCAAATCAGCGAGAACAGAAGCTCAAATTTACCTTGAATTTTCGCTTGACATGCTTTTTGGTATGCGAGAATTTGTCGTTGTTATTAATTAGATAATTTCGAAAGCCGAATATTAGGAAATCTTAATTAAATTATCTACCGAACGTAGGAAGCCGATTTTCGATAAATTTGATAAATGACGTAAAACACTATCAAAAGTTATTTTTTAAATTTTACAAAAAATGGCTAGTTTATGTGAAAATGTAATACCTACGTCCGGTAGAATTTAAAAAGAGCTTTAATTTGACATATAAACTTTAGTTTTCCGTCCAAAAATAAACGAGAAATCCCGCATACCAATTAACATTGGTTCTTATGGAGTATAAATCCAATATGGCCGCCAACTCCAATCTCCTCTTAAGCCCCCCCAATATTTTTTAAAAGTCGGCGCCCATGGTCATGGATGCGGCATGGTTAATAGTCTAAGATTTTCTTATGAAATAATATTTACAAAGAAATATAGGCGAGTTTTTGAATAGCCAGTATTACTTGCTGCAAGTCAATATCTGAAAGAGAGATTGTTTCATATTGCAGTCAAAACTTATGAAAATTGGCCCAGGAAAAAAAACAAACAGTTAAGCAAACTAAAATACTTGTAAATCAAGAAATAGAATCAAATTAAACTTTGGCAGCTATGTAAAAAGGTTGAATGGAAATAAAAACTTCTAAAAATAGGCAATATTGTAATAATTCTATAACCTATAACAACTTGTAAACAAACGCAACGTGGCGATTTGACAGTTCTGAGAAAATGTAAACAGACACCATGTGTAACCAACAATGTTTTCAATGTGACTTGTATAAAAATTTTTGATGAGATGATTAGTACATGCTTTGGCCAACTTACGTGAATCCTTCGTATTCGTGAAAAGTACTTGTTTAAAGATTATTTTTCAGTTTAGTTAAATAAAAAATTAACTAATCATAAAGTTTTACTTACATGGAGTATATAATATTCTTCAAACGACAATATTCTGATTACTTAGCGATGCGAACTTTTCATTTTCACGTGCGTGGACACATTTTTAACTTTAGGGTTGTTTCAAAATTTCCGTATTAGTTACTATTTCATATCTATAAATTACAGAATAATTTACTGTAGGTCAAAACGTCCATATTTCATAACATCCTGATTGGTAATTTAAACATTAATAAATTAAAAGAATCCTTTAAAAATAAATATACGTTACAACAAATTATGTATATTAAAGGAACCTCTAACTTATGAATTATTATATAATGGAAAATAGGGAGTTAAAACGTCAACATTTATTCATAACGTACAGATATTCAGAACGTTAAATATTAGGGTGGCGTATACTAGATATATTTTGAACAAGCTATCTTAGGAGGACAATGGAGTCGGCTGCTGCTATACTGGATTTATAATTTATAAGAATTAGTGTTAATTTTATTCCAAATATCTCACTAATTTTTATTCGAAAATTGTGTATGCCAAATTGAAGCTCTTTTCAAACAAATAATTACTTTTTTACGTTTATTAGCGAATTTCCCCTATAGGGAAGAAGCTGTTACCGTAGGTCTCATGGTAAGACCTAAGCCTAAAACCATCATAACTTTTCTTTTTGAGGTCCTCAGATGCCAAAAACACCATTCGTTCACTTTCATAAATATATATATATATATATCTACATATATATATATGTGTGTGTGTGTGTGTCTTTAAGCACGATAACTTGCGCAAAAATGGTCCAATCGGAATGAAATTTGGCATAGACGTGTAAAGTAGTAATTATTCGGACGAGTTCGTAAACCAGCCCGATCGGACCACCGGAAGGGAGGGTAAAGGGGGGTAAACCCCCCCAAAAATGGGTTTTTTGAGATTTTTACATAGAAAAATAAAATTTTTCAAATTTTTATTGGCACCATTGAATTTAGCCCAAAAAAACAAACAATTTAGTATTTTGAATCATGGCTCTATGTCCATTGGTTGCCGAGATATTGAAAGTGGTAAACGCAGTACGTTGTCCCAATGTTAACCTTATGGGAAATAAGTAAAATTCTTTATCTCGCTTATTTCTCAACATATCTTGATAAAACTTGGTAAATGGCTTCTTCTAGTTCAGATCTACTAAATATTGAATTAAAACCACCCAGTTTTAATATACCTGTAGCAGCAAACCTCCATACTCATTCCCCATGTTATTCTTATGGAGCTTACAAAAACATGTCAAATCTCGCTATGTTGGATCGAAACATGTTGTTTTGCACTTGAAATTCGCTGAGTATGCAGGTCTGCTGCAACGGGGGTATTTTTTTGCGTACGATCCAAATAAGTTTGTATTCAGCCGTGTTCTAACACTTGCTTTCTTATTATCTTGTGTACAAAAGGTACCTTATTCGTGTTACCATACTGATTACAATCAGGCTAAAAGCCTACAAAAGTATGTTTTCGTCAAAATTATCTAATATAAGATAATTATCTAATATAATATAAGATAGGTAATATAATATAAGTTATTAGATATATTAATAACTAATAACTTATTAAGTTATTAGTCAAAATCAAAATGGTTTCAGTGATTCCAAAATTCGAAAAAAGTGATTTAAGCCGTGACTTGAGATTGATTTAATTTTTCATACTCCTCAAGGTTGCCATGACAACCTATAAGCATTCCTATAGTTGAACATTAAAACTTTGATGTACCAATGAATACTGTTCCGTAGAGAATAACCATAAAGGGATTTTGTAAAATCGTTTCTTAGTACGCATCTATGGCCCAAGAGGAGTATAAATACAAAATTTCAGCTCTGTAGGTCTTATAGTTTTGGAGATTTGCTGTCCGTTAGAAAACCCCGTCTCCTCTATATAGAGAGAAGATTAGGTAAAGCCGTTTCAAAACGTCTTGGCTAAAATTAAATATATTTATCATAATATGATTTAGTAGGGAAATTATGTACACTTCTAACTTCTACGACCACAATTAGACTTTCCAACTCTTTAATGAAACAAATAATAAAATTGAAACCAAGTACTAAATTTATTTTTCTTTCTTTTGCAATGTTTTAGGGGCGACATTCCGCCCCTGCATTTCATAGTATTCCCCGACAGTGGTAAGACTGATAATGAAATGCAGTGATGCAGCGACAGAAAAAAACACCAAATTTCCCTTTCGTCGTAATAATCATGTTGTGGAAGATCTTAAGTTCACTTGCTGAGTCTGTGAAATATAATTATGGGTATCTGGAATCGAGCGCAAAAAATTTAAAATATACTGTTTCAGATTTCATTCGTGTTGGTAATTAGACTTAATAACAATATTTTGTTTTGACAAATGATAACTATAAGCCAACATATTGAGATTAAGATTGACATAATTTTCATGCACATCGCCCTTTTTTGCCAGCTTTTCCGGTTTGCTGATTTTTCTGTACTTAAAGTTCTAAGAAATTTGCAAACTTTACAGTTTGCCCATTGTCAAACTATTCAAGAAGAACGTTTGATCTTTGACAATGAGAAGTCATAATAATTTTAAACATAAAGAACATTTTCGCTAGGAATGTACCAGTTCATGAAAACACCGTTATAAATAAATACTGGTTGGAGAAGAGATATTTTTACGAGACCTCCATACGATAAGGGTTTAAGTGAAAGAGTCACTTAACGACCTGGGTCTTGAGGTCTGAAGAATTGCTCTTAACAATTTTACCTGATATTCAGGAAAAATAATGTCATAATGTATGTTAATAGCTGATACACGTGCGTGGCACAAAGGCATATTTAGGTCTAAGGACATCGCTTCAAGAATAATAATCTAGACGTAGAAAATGTAAACTTGAACAAGTTTAAACATGGAAAATTACAAAAAAGATTTTTTGTAAAAAAAAGTTTGCTGCTGCTGTTGTATTTTTATAATAAAATTTAAGTTTTGAAATAAACCTGCAATAAAACTATACATTCAAAAAAAGTATATTAAAGTTTTAATCTTTTTAGCTTGTTTAGAATGTTTTTAATTGGAGTTTTTGAGATATTCAGCTTAGAAAAATAAAAATGGCTGCCGATTTTTTAATGGAATGCAGTGTGAAATTGATTCTCCGCACAGAAACAGGTCATGGTACATCACACTGAAAGAAATTAGTGGCTGATCTAGACAAAAATTGTGTAAATCTAGCAAAACTGAACCCCTAAATTTGTGACAGCCAGGGCCGGCTCAAGAGTTTTAGGCGTCCTAGGCGAAAGTATCATCTGGCCCCTGCCCCCACTTTCTAAGTTCAGTAAAAGGGTACGTTATTGACAGGGCTAGAGCAAAAACTTAGATACCATAAAAAATCCAATTGCTGAAACATTTTAAGTTTTTAACGCTTTTATTTAAATTTTACTTCCTTGAGTACAAACGACAATTTGTGATAAGTACTTGTGTACAAACGTAACGAGAAGAGACTTGTAGTATTGTAAATGAATTAAAATTTTCTCAGGAGATATTGTCATATTAATATTACAATTGTTATTATAAATCACTTATAAATCAATTCGCCCTATCATGAGATTTGAAGGATTTGTTAGTTAATATATTTTAAGATGATATTTTTTTACTTACCGGTAATTATTTATTACTTTTATGTAATTTTTGAGAACTTAAATTGTTTGATTTGATTAGTATCTTCTACCACAGTAAAACCGCAGATCGAATAAGTGTGTGAGTTGCTTGGGGTCATTGGAGTCGAGGGGCCGATCAGTGCATTATCCCCCTATCAATTTTACTTACTTTAAATATAAAACAATAATTAATAATGGTGTAAATACCTTGTACTGTCAAAGTGATCCTTAGTAGTCTTATAGGCTACTGCAGTTTCGACCTCATTGAGATCTTCTTCAGGTGATAGACATGAAATTTGACTTCCAGTGAAAGTCGTCAGGATTGATAAAAAACCATCATTACCCATAACCACGAAACACAAACGGAAGGACACACATAAAAAACAAACATTGACTTTTTATTAAAATTCCGGTACCGGAAAACACGCGACACGCACGGAGGGCTAGTCAGACTATTAATTTTAATAAAAAGTCAATGTTTGTTTGTTATATGCGTCTGTTCGTTTGTGTTTCGTGGTTATGTGTAATGATGTTTTTTTATCAATCCTGACGACATCCACTGGAATGAATTTCATGACCATCGCCTGAAGAAGATCTCAATGAGGTCGAAACTGCAGTAGCCTATAAGACTACTAAGGATCACTTTGACAGTACAAGGTATTTACACCATTATTAGTTACTATTCAGTGATTCGGAGGCTAACAACATGAAAAAAATAAATAAAAATATAAAACAATAAACAGCCAAGAACATCCTTTTTTCAGCACGGTTTCAAGGTAATGCTTTTTGAAACTTGTCAGTTTATTTTGTTCTCAAAGTTTCTTGCTTAAAGGAAATAAATTGATTGTAATGAAAGGAAAGTGAATCTGTGTAATTCTGTTATCCCCAAGCAAACACTTGAAACTGGAAAATTTTGATCAGGGTTTAAACTTGTGTAAATCAATAAACATTCATAATTAATTCGCATAAAATAAAAGATAAAAGATGTGGTTGAAATTCATTAATTAAAAAACTCTCCGTCTTAAGCAATCCAATTTATTTAAATGTGAACAATAAATTCGCCCCTATGTATTCAGGGGCATCATCAGGGCTGTTTTTTTATTAATCAGATAGCGATTCCTGGTAGCCAATTAACAACAACAATATTTAAACCAGTGAATTTGAAGACAAATCACACTTTACATACACTGTTAATGTCATCATACGTGTATACTCTTATATGTGTGATATTTGACTTTTTATGCTTAATTGTACAAAATTATCTAAAAAACCTGCTTTAAATATTTCCTTCAAATTATGAAAATGCTGTAACTTATTTCTGACTAAAAACGTGATTTGTGCAAGTCACATCGCTAGAAAAAAATCTAATGGTATAGGTAATGAAAGGAATTTGAGAGTAAAAATTAAATATTTCACATTGGACCGCATGGGTTTCCATGTTATTAAAATAAAAACGAAATAAGTCAAAAGTACTGTTATAACTAATTGTTGATTTCCGGCTCCTACATTTTTACTGCACTTCATTCAATTGGAGGCTGTACAATCAAGTGTTCAATAGATACGATGTCATTTAAAAAATTGTATTCATAAAATGAGGCTTTATACTAGAACTAGAACCAAGATGGAGTTGGTTCTTTGTATAAAAAGTTAAATAATATTTTTCTGAGTATAGGTACTTAGAGATATAAATAAGATATGATTTTGACCGTTTAAAACACTATCTTGCCCCAAAATAGGCTACTTTCGTGACTAGTAGTGAAATATACTATTGTTAATGTTTGTTCTAGTATTTTACCACGCAGAACACATAAAGATTCATGATTTTGCAAAACAATAAGAATTCAAAATTAATTATACATAAAAGTTGTTACATTTAATTATTAATCAATTAAAAATTATTCAATTTTTACTGTTTTGCAAAATCATGATTCTTTATGTTTATTGCATGGTTAAGTTCAGGAATAAACAGGAACAAATAATTATTTTACAAACTGGAAAGCTAAATCAAGCAATAGTGTTAAATAAAAATACCCCCGTTGCAGCAGACCTGCATACTCAGCGAATTTCAAGTGCAAAACAACATATTTCAATCCAACATAGCGAGATTTGACATGTTTTTGTAAGCTCCATAAGAATAACATGGGGAATGAGTATGCAGGTTTGCTGCTACAGGTATGTTTAAACTGGTTGGTTTTGATTCAATATTTAGTAGATCTGAACTAGAAGAAGCCATTTACCAAGTTTCATAAAGATATGTTGAGAAATAAGCGAAATATAGAATTTTACTCAGTGGCGGCTCGTGTGTAGGTTCAATGGTTCAGTGAACCCCCTAAAATAATCAAATACAATACATTTTTTAAGTAAATAGCAGAAAACCCCATTGTTAAACATACTTTTATAAACAACATGGCAAAAAACTATTTTTGCGTCCGGGCAAAGCTCTCACGCAACGCCGGCAGAGCGAGGTTCAGTTCGCCGAATGAACCCAGCTGGCTGGGCGAGGGGTGAGGGGGGAGCGGAGGGGAGATTGCTTGAAAGCAAAGGACCTACCTCTAATGCTATCTGCTAGCGGCGAGCAGAGCGCTGACGAAATTGGCCGACCTCTTCCGAAAGAGTAGTTTCTTTCGTAACCACTTCTGTTTCAACAGCACCTTACGGAACGCGCGCTGTAAAGCTTGATAATGTTGTTTTAATGGTTCGGGTGATGTTTAAGTTTATTTATTTAAATATTGTGTAATTTCTATGTTGTTTTTAGTTATAAATACGTTTATTTCAGTTATGCGATTATGCGTTTTATTTTTAGCTCTGATTATTGAAAGAAAACAATCGGCGTAGCGGCCGCACCATAGCTTTCCGTAAGAACAGTAACTAAGCTATTGAGCATCGGTAATAACGCTATTGATTTAATCAATTTTGGATTTAACATTTTAATGTACGTAGTAGCATAATACAATTTGTTATCATCAAAGGTATAGTGCCTTAATCCTATAGACTATAAGCATTACACTCGTATATAAAAGCAGGTATGTCAAGAATTGCAGGCACTACGATCTTGTAAGCATTTAACGTTTTTAAATACTGATTGGTTTGGTTTAAGACAATAATTCTAATATAATATATTGGTATCATGTATATGTTATTAGCTCTGAACCCCCAGTACATAAACTCACGAGCCGCCTCTGATTTTACTTATTTCCCATAAGGTTAACATTGAGACAACGTACTGTGTTTACAACTTTCAATATCTCGGTAACCAATGGACATAGAGCAGTAATTCAAAATACTAAATTGTTTGTTTTTTTAGCTGAATCCAATGGTGCCAACAAAAATTTGATAAATTTTATTTTTCTATGTGAAATACTCAAAAAAACCCATTTTTGGGGGTTTATCCCCCTTTACCCCCCTTTAGGTGGTCCGATTGGGCTGGTTCACGAACTCGTCCAAGTGATTACCAATTTACACGTCTGTACCAAATTTCATTAAGATCGGACCATATTTACGGCCGCTATCGTGTTAACAGACATATATATAAATTCGAACGAATGGTGTTTTTTGCTTCTGGGGACCCCAAAATGAAAAGTTAACATGGTCTCGGACTTAGGTCTTACCATGAGTACTACCGTAATAGCTTATTCCTTTAAGGATATTCGCTAGCCAAGTAGTGGTAGTTTTTTACCATGTACAGAAGTTTTAAAGAGAACCAACAGTTTAGTTGAGATAGTGAGCTTCAATAATTGACAAAAGTAATAAATTACAGAAAAATCATTCTGATAAAACAGAGAAATAAGTTTGGGGGCTAGTAAAGACTTTCAAGAGCTAATGAAATGCATTATCTTATTATTATTTAATTTGTTGGACTTTTCCTATCGCTTCTAGTGTTTAAACTACACTACGTTTCGAGAGGTATTGAAACTCCTCTCGTTTTCAAGTGACCCTACTTAAAGTTACATTAACCTACTTATGTTTATTTAACCTACTTTTTTTGGGTTTTTTTTGTTTTTTTTTTGACATACAATTACATTCATCCAACATTCAACAGAAATCTCACTCACACAAAATTTCATACAAAACAAATTAAACATACTTAATACAGAAAGAAAATTAAAACTAAAACATATTACATGATAAAGGGCACAGAAAATTAAAACAAAACATATACCTTACTGCCGGCAATGCCTCCAAGCTGGCAGTGGCACGACACGCACACACGTCCACTCACACTCACATACGCAACTCGAATGAAGAGCGTCTGTGAGAGCAAGTGGAGGGGGAGCGGCCCTACCCCCACCACGGGCACAAGTTGACGTCAGCGGTCTAAGACCCGCCTCCATGGTAAATCTCGGGAACATGACTCAGGCATCGGCTGTGTGTTTCCTCCAGGCACCTATATGGGCACAAGTACAGCAATTCCAAAAAATATACAGCACGCCTCCTAGCTACAGGTGGGGAACAGGACGCACAACCCATAGCAAGAGTTTCCTCCAAGCAGATTCACGGGCGCATGGATCTTAGGACCATGTGATGGACTCTGGACGCGGGAGCTTCTGCAACAGACAAGTCTGGAGTGGGTTTTGGGGCTATTTTTTGTTCAAAGTGTGATTTAATTAAAGGTATCCAAAGTGGCCTAACATCAATACTGCTCTGACTAATTGGGTTTTCATGTAATTTTATTAACGCCCCTTCAACAAACTTCCTTTTGTAGTAATGAGATTCATGGTGTAATATTTCTGCCCCTTCAAAGTTGAATTTATGTTCTTTCTCCCATGCGTGTTTGGCTAATTTCGAACTGGTTGTTTCGCCATTTTTGGTGTTTCTTTTATGTTCGCCAATACGAACTTTTAATGGCCGTTTTGTTTCTCCTATGTATTCACCTTCACATTCACATTTAATACTATAGACACAATTTTTTGAGGCTTGCTCTGATCATTTTGGTTTTACTTTAGTAAGATGCTGTCTTAATGTGTTTGATGATTTGAAGGCAGTTTTGATTCGGTATTTCCTGGCAACCCTTCTTATTTTTTCTGATAGTTTTGGGACGTATGGAATACTTATGAAAGCTTTTGGTTTGTCAGTGATTGGGGACGTATTGAATTTTGTTTGCCTATTCTTTTTGCATTTACTGATAATTTTCTGTGGGTAACCATTTTGCTTCAGTTCTTGGGTAATTTTGTTTAGCTCCGCGTCCAAAGTTTCTTTTTCAAAACAAACAGATTTAGCTCTATCAAAAAGAGAATATGCCACTGACTCTTTCACTGATTCACTGTGATTTGGAAGAAGCTGTTACCGTAGGTCTCATGGTAAGACCTAAGCCTAAAACCATCATAACTTTTCTTTTTGAGGTCCTCAGATGCCAAAAACACCATTCGTTCACTTTCATAAATATATATATATATATATATATATATATATGTCTTTAAGCACGATAACTTGCGCAAAAATGGTCCAATCGGAATGAAATTTGGCATAGACGTGTAAAGTAGTAATTATTCGGACGAGTTCGTAAACCAGCCCGATCGGACCACCGGAAGGGGGGGTTAAGGGGGGTAAACCCCCCCAAAAATGGGTTTTTTGAGATTTTTACATAGAAAAATAAAATTTTTCGAATTTTTCTTGGCACCATTGAATTAAGCCCAAAAAAACAAACAATTTAGTATTTTGAATCATAGCTCTATGTCCATTGGTTACCGAGATATTGAAAGTGGTAAACACAGTACGTTGTCCCAATGTTAACCTTATGGGAAATAAGTAAAATTCTATATCTCGCTTATTTCTCAACATATCTTGATAAAACTTGGTAAATGGCTTTTTCTAGTTCAGATCTACTAATTATTGAATTAAAACCACCCAGTTTTAATATACCCGTAGCAGCAAACCTGCATACTCATTCCCCATGTTATTCTTATGGAGCTTACAAAAACATGTCAAATCTCGCTATGTTTGATCGAAAGATGTTGTTTTGCACTTGAAATTCGCTGAGTATGCAGGTCTGCTGCAACGGGGGTATTATATATTCCATGTATTAAATTTCATTATTTTTATATTAGATGTTAAGCTAAATTTATAGGTAGTTTATAATAAGTGAAATTGACTTGAGCACCGTCACCTCGAGCGCTGCATCTATCAATGTATTTAGTCTGTTAAGTATTAATGTAATATATTGTAATAAAGAGGACCAACGACAAATCGTAAAATTTGTTGGGACTCATTGTTCTAACAATTATGGAAAAAGATTCTGATTCTGAAGAGCTGTAATTGTGTTCAAATAGCTGTTCTAGAACAGCTATTCGGTCAATAGGTCCTGTGAAATTATCACCGGCGGTGGATAATTACAAATATTTAAAATATACTGTTCACATAGCTGTTCTACATCAATATACTGAACACTTTGAAAATTGCAGTTATGTAACATTCTATGGTTAGTCTAATAGAACAGGAACAGCCATAGACCTGGCTGTCCTTGACCTGGCTGGTCCTGTATTATTTTCAAAACAGCTGTAATGAAAGACAGAAAAAAATTATGTTTGTAAACATACATTTATTTTAAGCAGAACCACAAAAAATATTGTGCTTTTAACATTGAAAATAATTGATTCATATAAAGTTAACATTGAACATTAAAAATATATTTACAGGATGAAAATGTTCTAAGCTATACTTGTAAGCCACGCAAACTAATGTGCTTTTTACACTGAAAATAATTGATTCATATAAAGTAACATTGAATATTAAAAAAATTTATTTACAGGATGAAAATGTTCTAAGCTATACTTGTAAGCCACACAAACTCTTGTGCTTTTTACATTGAAAATAATTGATTCATATAAAGTTAACTTTGAGTATTACAAAAATGTATTTACAGGATGAAAATTTTCTAAGCTATACTTGTAAACCACACAAACTATTTGTGCTTTTTACATTGAAAACAAATTCATATAAAGTTAACTTTGAATATTACAAAAATATATTTACAGGATGAAAATGTTTAAAGCTACAATAATAAAATGGATGGATTACACAAGCCAATTTTAAAAATAATTATGGATAAAATTTATTTGAAACAATTCATCAAAGATATAACAGGATTTGAGGAAAGTCCGTAATAATGTTAATACTATTTTGCGGAAAGTAATAAAAGTTTATAGTTGTGACATGAAAATATTTCTATTTATAACTGATTAGCTAAATAATATAGATGTTATTCCATATATTCCACAATTTTGCTGAACCCTGTATAGTTGTAAATAAAATTTAAGGAAAAATAATACGGAAAAATAATTTAGAATAAACAGAATTTAATTTGAATATATACTGTAAAAAATTGACAGTACCTATTTAAATCACAATTCCATCTTTATATGGACAATCAATGAACTTACCCTGCCCTTTTGACCACTGTCTTGGGACAAGTTTCAGACAAACACAACATATTCTGTGGCATTTATCTGTAACTTCTTCAGTGGTCAAGGCTGAGCAGTTGCTCCTTTTTTTACAACAACGACATTGAGTAATAATTTTATTTTTTGTGTAATCTATCCATCTTACTAGTTTTTCTGGCTGAGAAGATGAAGGAGCAGACGAGTATCCAATTTGGGTTGAAGAGATATTTAGTTGGTCAAGTCTCCTTGCTAGCGCCCTGTTCACTTCCTTGAAATAATCCGGGGGGTGCTTCCCATAATTTTCTAGGGCCTCCATGATTATCCGTCGAACCTAAAACAAATGACAAAATTGTAATTGGTATTGAATTGTATAGGCGTGTATGTGTATGTGTGTAGGTGCATGTGCGTGTGCGTGTGTATGTGTGTGTGTGTGCGCGCACGCGTGTGTGTGTGTGTGTATGTGTGTGTGTGCGTATAAAAATAACCTACTGAGACCCAATGTACCTTTTTAGAGACAAATACATAATAATGTTATTGACCGTTACGTGGCTATAAGACCGTTTCCGAATTACGACCACAGAGAAGTAATATACAGAGGTCAAAACAATGTTACGCTTGAAGAGTGCTTGTGTTTAGACGGAATGTATCTAAATAGTAGTAGTTCGCAGAGACTCCCACAGAGAGCACCATAGTCTCCCTTATCATTATCACGTCCCATTGATAACAGCCAGTGTGTCCACAGGGGTCCAGTATTATGGTACTAAATTTCCCTGAAAAAGGTACAAGATTTTCTCAAAATGTACAAGATTTCACAAAACATAGAGAAAGTTTACTTTCTGAGTTAGATTATAAAGTTGTGGTCATTTCCATCGTTATTATGATAGGATTATATCAGACATTATGTATATATTGCCTTGAAATTCGAATAATTTAAATATTTATTTTAAATTCTATACATAGGCATGGCCTTGCCAAATTATTTAGGGCTTGTCAGCGAGGTCCATTGGTTCAAAAAAGAAAACCACAT